>JAJEJO010004837.1:845347-853793 GCA_020662805.1 Glaucomys volans | reverse complement strand
CTCTCTTATTCCTCCAAATGAATTTCATGATTGCTTGCTCTATTTCTCTGTGGTCTGTCATTGGAATTTTAATTGGAATTGCATTGAATTTGTATAGCGCTTTTGGAAGTATGGCCATTTTGACTATATTAATTCTGCCTATCCAAGAACATGGGAGATCTTTCCATCTTCTCAGACTTTCTTTCATTTCTTTCTTTAGTGTTCTGTAGTTCTCATTGTAGAGGTCTTTCACTTCTTTTGTTAGATTGATTCCCAAATATTTTCTTTTTCTTGAGGCTATTGTGAATGGTATAGTTTTCCTAATTTCTCTCTCAGAGGATGCATCACTTACGAATAAAAATGCATTCGATTTATGAGCATTAATTTTATATTCTGCTACTTTAATGAACTCATTTATGAGTTCCAGAAGTTTTCTGGTGGAATTTTTAGGGTCTTCTAAATAGAGAAAGATGTCATCAGCAAATAGGGATAGTTTGAGCTCTTCTTTTCCTATGTGTATTCCTCTAATTTCTTTGGTCTGTCTAATTGTTCTGGTTAGAGTTTCAAGGACGATGTTGAATAGAAGTGGAGAAAGAGGGCATCCCTGCCTTGTTCCAGTTCTCAGGGGGAATGTTTTCAATTTTTCTCCATTTAGAATGATGTTAGCTGTGATAGATTGTCTTTACAGTGTTAAGGAATGTTCCTACTATCCCTATTTTTTCTAGTGTTTGAGCATGAAGGGGTGCTGCATCTTATCAAATGTTTTCTCTGCATCTATTGAAATTATCATGTGGTTCTTGATTTTAAGTCTGTTGATGTGGTGAATTACATTTATTGATTTCCAGATGTTGAACCAACCTTGCATCCCTGGGATGAAACCCACTTGATCATGGTGCACTATCTTTTAAATATGTTTTTGTATGCAATTTGCTAAAATTTTGTTAAGAATTTTTGCATCTATGTTCATTAGGGATATTGGTCTGAAATTTTCTTTCCTCGATGTGTCCTTCTCTGGTTTTGGAAGGGTTCCCTCCTCCTCTATTTCATGAAATACTTTGAAGAGTATTGGAATGAGCTCTTCTTTGAAGGTCTTGTAGAACACTGTTGTGTATCCATCTGGTCCTGGGCTTTTCTTTGTTGGTAGGCTTTTGATGACTTCTTCTATTTCCTTGCTTGAAATTCATCTATTTAAGTTGTGTATGTCCTCCAGATTCAGTTTGGGTGGCTCATATGCCTCTAGGAACCTGTTGATGTCTTCCAGATTTTCTATTATGTTGGAGTATAAATTTTCAAAATAGCTTCTAATTATGTTTTGTATTTCAATAGTGTCTGTTGTAATATTTCCATTTCCATCACGAATTTTAGTAATTTGGATTTTCTCTCTCCTCTTTGTTAGTGTGGCTAACGGCTTATCAATTTTATTTTTTGAAAGAACTAACTTTTTGTTTTGTCAATTTTTTTGAATTGTTTCTTGTGTTTCCATTTCATTGATTTCAGCTCTGATTTTAATTATTTCCTGTCTTCCACTACTTTTGGTGATAATCTGTTTCTCTTTTTCTAGGGCTTTGAGCTGTAGTGTGAGATCATTGATTTGTTTACTTTTCATTCTTTTATTGAATGCACTCCATGCAATGAATTTTCCTCTTAGCACTGCTTTCATAGTATCCCAGAGATTTCAATATGTTGTATCTTTGTACTCGTTGACCTCTAAGAATTTTTTTATTTCCCCCTTCTGTTATCCATGCATCATTCAATAGCATATTATTTAATCTCCAGGTGTTGGAGTAGTTTATGTTTTTAACTTTATTGTTTTTTTCTAATTTCATTCCATTATGATTTGATAGAATACAAGTTAGTATCTCTATGTTTTTGTATTTGCTAAGAGTAGCTTTGTGGCATAACATATGGTCTATTTTAGAAAAGGATCCATGAGCTGCTGAGAAGAAAGTGTATTTGTTTTTGATGAATGGAATATTCTATATAGGTCTGTTAAGTCCAAATTAGTGATTGTGTCATTGAGTTCTATGGTTTCTTTGTTCAATTTTTGCTTGGAGGATCTGTCCAACGGTGAGAGCAGAGTGTTAAAGTCACCCAGTATTATTGTGTTTTGGTCTATTTGGTTCCTGGAATTGAGAAGGATCTGACTGACATACATGGATGCACCATTGTTTGGTGCATAAATATTTATGATTGTTATGTCTTGCTGAGTAATGGTTCCCTTAAGTAGTATGAAATGTCCTTCTTTATCCCTTCTGAATGACTTTGGCTTGAAGTCTGCTTTATCTGAAATAAGGATGGAAACTCCTGCTTTTTTACTAAGTCCATATGCATGTTTTTTCCCAACCTTTCACCTTTATAGTCTGTGGGCATGTTTTTCTATGAGATGCGTCTCTTGAAGGCAGCATATTGTTGGATCTTTCTTTTTAATCCAATCTGTCAGTCTATGTCTTTTGATTGATGAGTTTAGGCCATTTACATTTAGGGTTATTATTGAGATATCACTTGCATTCCTGGTCATTTTGACTTATTTTTGGATTTTAATCTTACTTGGCTTTTCTTTTAATTGGCTGTTCCTTTAGTGTAGTTCCTCCCTTTGCTGACTTACATTGTTGTTTCTCATATCTTCCTCTTGGAATATTTTGCTGAGGATTTTCTGTAGGGCAGGCTTTCTATTTGTGAATTCTTTTTAGCTTGTGTTTATCATGGAAGGATTTTATTTCATCTTCAAATCTGAAGGTATGTTTTGCTGGGTATAAGATTCTTGGTTGGCATACATTTTCTTTCAATGCTTGGAATATGTTGTTCCAGGCCCTTCTTGCTTTTAGAGTCTGGGCTGAGAAATCTGCTGATATTCGTATTCGTTTCCCCCTATATGTAATCTGATGTTTCTCTCTTGCAGCCTTTAAAATTCTATCTTTCTTTTGTATGTTAGGTATTTTCATTGTAATGTACCTGGGTGTGGATCTGTTGTGATTTTGTGCATTTGGTGTCCTATAAGTCTCTTGAATTTGATTTTCCATTTCATTCATCAGATTTGGGAAATTTTCTAATATTATTTCATTGAACAGATTATTCATTCCTTTGGTTTGTGTCTCTGTGTCCTCCTCAATCCTAATAACTCCTAAATTTGGTCTTTTCATGATGTCCCATAACTCTTGGAGGTTCTGTTCATGATTTCTTACCATTCTCTGTCTGGTTGAGTTTGTTTTCAAGATTAAATATTTTGTCTTCGTTGTCTGAGGTTCTGTCTTCCAAGTGATTTAGCCTGTTGGTTAAGCTTTCTATTGAGTTTTTAATTTGGTTTATTGTAACCTTTATTTCAAGGATTTCTGTTTGGTTTTTTTTTTAGAATCTCTATCTCTTTATTGAAATAATCTTTTGCTTCCAGCAGTTGCTCTTTTAGCATTGCCTGCATTTTCTCTCTTGATTCCTCATTCACTTCTCAGATCATTTTAATTATGTACAATTCCCTTTCTTTCTTTTTATTTATTATTTATTTATTTATTTTTTATTCACACAGTTCATATAATCTTACATATACATAGGGTAATGCTGTCGGTCTCAGTCTACTATTTTTCCATCCCCCATCCCCTCCCATCCCATTTTCCTCCACACCATCATACTTCCTCCATTCTTTCCTATCCCCCCCATAACCCCTGCCCCCGCCCCATTATGTATCAGCATCCACTGATCAGAGAAAACATTCGGCCTTTGACTTTTTGGGTTTGGTTTATTTCACTTAGAATGATATTCTCCAACTCCACCCATTTACCAGCAAATGCCATAGTTTTATTCTTTTTTATGGCTGAGTAATATTCCATTGTGTATATATATACCACAGTTTCTTTATCCATTCTTCAATTGAAGGGCATTTAGGTTGGTTCCACAATCTAGCTATTGTGAATTGAGCAGCTCTGAACATAGATGTGGCTGCATCCCTATACTTTGCTGTTTTTAAGACCTTTGGGTATAAACCAAGGAGTGAGATAACTGGGTCAAATGGTGGGTCCATTCCAAGTTTTTTGAGGAATCTCCATACTGCTTTCCAGAATGGTTATACCAATTTGCAACTCCACCAGCAATGTATATGTGTGCCTTTTTCCCCACATCCATGCCAACACTTGTTATTGCTTGTATTCCTGATTAACCATTCTAATTGGAGTTAGATGAAATCGTAGGGTGGTTTTAATTTGCATTTCTCTAATTACTAGAGATGATGAGCACTTTCTCATATATTTGTTAACAGCCTGTCTATCCTCTTCTGTGAAGTGTCTTCCCAGTTCCTTAGCCCATTTGTTGATTGGGCTCTTTGCATTTTTGGTGTAAAGTTTTGTAAGTTCTTTAAAAATTTTGGAGATCAGTGCTCTGTCTGAAGTGTGTGTGGAAAAGATTTTTTCTCACTCCTTAGGCTCTCTTTTCACATTCTTGATTGTTTCTTTTGCTGAGAAAAATCTGTTAAGTTTTAATCCATCCCATTCATTTATTCTTCCTTTTATTTCTTACGCTCTGGTGGTCATGTTGAGAAAGTCTGGTCCTAAGCCAATATGAAGAAAATTCGGGCCTACTATTTCTTCTATTTGACGAGGAATCTCAGGTCTAATTCCTAGATCCTGGATCCATTTTGAGTCGAGTTTTGTACAGGGAGAGAGAGAGGAGTTTAATTTCATTTCATTGCATATGGATTTCCAGTTTTGCCAGCACCATTTGTTGAAGAGGCTGTCTTTTCTCCACTGTTTTTGGCACCTTTGTCTAGTATGAGATAACTGTACTTACGTTTGTCTCTGTGTCTTCTATTCTGTACCATTGGTCTATCTATTTTGGTGCCAATACCATGCTGTTTTTATAACTATTTCTCTATAGTAGAGTTTTAAGGTCTGGTATTGTGATACCTCCGGCATTATTCTTCCTGCCCAGGATTGTTTTGGCTATTCTGGGTCTTCTGTTCTTCCATATGAATTCATGACTGCTTTTTCTATTTCTGTAAGGAATGTCATAGGAATTTTTATTGGTATTGCATTAAATTTGTATAGTATTTTTGGAAGTATGGCCATTTTGATTATATTGATTCTGCCTATCCAAGAACATGGAAGATCTTTCCATCTTATAAGGTCTTCCTCAATTTCTTTCATTAATGTTCTGTAGTTTTCATTGAAGAGGTTTTTCATCTCTTTTGTTAGATTGATTCCCAAATATTTTATTTTATTTGAGGCTATTTTGAACGGAGTTGTTTTCCTCAATTCACTTTCAGATGATTCATTGCTTATGTAGATAAATGCATTTGATTTATGTGTGCTTATTTTATATCCTGCTATTTTGCTAAATTCATTAATTAGGTCTAAAAGTTTCCTGGTGGAGTTTTTTGGATCCTCTAAATATAGGATCATGTCATCAGCAAATAGTGACAACTTGAGTTCTTCTTTCAAGGACCTTCAAAGAAGAACTTATACCAATACTCCTGAAAGTATTTCATGAAAAAGAAAAGGAGGGAACCCTTCCAAATTCGTTCTATGAAGCTAGTATCACTCTGATACCAAAACCAGACAAAGACACATCTAGAAAAGAAAACTTTAGGCCAATATCTCTGATGAATATAGATGCTAAAATTCTCAATAAAATTCTGGCAAATTGCTTACAAAAACATATTAAGAAGATAGTGCACCCTGATCAAGTGGGGTTTATCCCAGGGATGCAAGGTTGGTTCAATATCCAGAAATCAATAAATGTGATGAATTCATCACATCAATAGACTTAAGGTTAAGGATCATATGATTATTTCAATAGATGCTGAGAAAGCATTTGACAAAGTACAACACCCTTTCATGCTCAAAACACTAGAAAAAATAGGGATGATAGGAACATACCTGAACATTGTAAAGGCTATTTATGCTAAGCCCACTGCCAACGTCATTCTTAGTGGAGAAAAACTGAAAGCATTCCCTTTAAAAACTGGAACAAGACAGGGATGCCCACTGTCACCTATTCAACGTTGTGCTGGAAATGCTAGCCAGAGCAATTAGACAGACCACAGAAATTAAAGGTATACAAATAGGAAAAGAACAACTCCCTTTCTGACAATGCTTCTGCCATGTTGTCATTGGTTTCTTTTGGTATAGTGTCTGGGTTTGTTTGGGACATTTTATTCCCATGTTTTCTCATGTTGCTAGTGTATCTTCCCTCTAGTAGTGGGAATCCTAGGTATTGCAGTTTCCCCTTAAAGACTTATTGGGTTCCTGCCTATTTTCAATACCTCCCCTTCAATTGAGAGATCAATATTGGCAGCACACCATATAAACAGTATGTGTCCTTAATCTAAATAGTCCCTATTAAGATATTAACAGTGTTGTCTTAATAAACAGAGATAAGTTCAAATTATTAACTACAGCATAACCAGTAAGTTTGCAATAAGGACTGCAAATCCTAATGTTGGACAGTGAGAATGAGGAGGGGTATAGGACAAAACACTAATGAGATAAGAAGTGAGTCTATAGATATACTATGTCATATGAATAGTGGAAGTGGAATTAAAAGAACTAGGTTGTTAGTGTGAGGAAAAAGAGATTCTGCAAGGAAACAGATATATAAGAGGGAGATAGAGTGATAAGCATAATAATAAAAGAAAGAGGTAGGAATATAGTGGGTATATTAGGAATAATCGTAGTATTACAATTAATTTAAAAAACGTTCTGCGATAAAAATATACTGTACAGTTCAAACCTCTTATTTTTCAATGGCCTGATGTTTGAGAGGTTCTCAATCAAGCAGTGACCCAAGAAGGGTGCTGTCCCACTACCTCCAGGTTGAGAATGATCAATGCTTCTGGGCAGAGGTGGCCTGGTGTTGATAGATGATCAGATGCAGCACAGGTGATAGACACTGGGTCAGGGTGTGGGCCTGGGCACTAGACCAAGTTGGGGTGGGGGTGCAGAACTGTGCTCAGTGATGGAGACACTGGGTTTGATAGCCCAGGCAGGCCTGAACTCCGCGCTGGGGGCTCAGGCAGTCACAGGTGGTCGCTCTCTCCCAGGGAGGCTGTGAAAAGGCACCGAGGGGCCTAAGATCCCCACTGGGGCTGGGGACTCCAGTCACCAAAGGCTGGAGCTCTCTCCAGGAGCCGCTGCAAAATCGCCTGTATTCTTAATAAAAGACATTCTAATTGGGGTAAGATGAAATCTTAAGGTGGTTTTGATTTGCATTTCTCTTATAACTACGGATGTTGAACATTTTTCCATAAATCTGTTGATTGCTTGTAGATCTTCTTCTGTAAAGTGTCTGTTCATTTCCTTGGCCCATTTATTGATTGGGTTATTAGTGTTCTTGGTGTAAAGATTTTTGAGCACTTTGTACATTCTGGAGATTAGTGCTCTATCTGAAGTGTGTGTGGCAACGATTTTCTCCACTCTGAAGGCTCTCTCTTCACGTTGCTGATTGTTTCCTTTGCTGAGAAAAAACTTTTTAGTTTGACTCTATCCCAATTATTGATTCCTGCTTTTATTTCTTGTGCTTTGGAGTCATGTTAAGGAAATCTGGTCCTAGGCCAACATGATGGAGATTTGGACCTATTTTCTCTTCTATTATGTGCAGGGTCTCTGGTCTAATTCCTAATGGTCCTTGATCCATTTTGAGTTGACTTTTGTACAGGGTGAGAGAGATGGGTTTAGTTTCATTTTGCTGCATATGGATTTCCAGTTTTCCCAGCACCATTTGTTGAAGAGGCTCTCTTTTCTCCATTGAGTGTTTTTGGCTCCTTTGTCTAGTATGAGGTACCTGTATTTATGTGGGTTTGTCTCTGTGTCCTCTGTTCTGTACCATTGATCTACCTGTCTATTTTGGTGCCAATACCATGCTGTTTTTGTTACCATTGCTCTGTAGTATATTTGAAGGTCTGGTATTGTGATACCCCCTGCTTTGCTCTTCTTGCTAAGAATTGCTTTAGCTATTCTGGCTCTCTTATTCCTCCAAATGAATTTCATGATTGCTTGCTCTATTTCTCTGTGGTCTGTCATTGGGATTTTAATTGGAATTGCATTGAATTCGTATACAGTGCTGGGGATTGAACCTAGGGCCTTGTGCTTGCAAGGCAAGCACTCTACCAACTGAGCTATATCCTCAGCCCCCCATTATTTTAAATAATAAAATCACTGTCATTAAAATTGACATTCCCTTATAGGTAATGCATTATTTCTCTCTGACTGCTTTCAAGATATTTTTGTTTTTAGTTTTAGTTTTAATAACTTTAATGATAATGTGTTTTATTGTGGATTTCTTTGGATTTGTTCTATTTGGGCTTTGCTCAGCTTCTTGGATCTGTAGGTGTATGTGTTTCACCAAATATGGGGATGTTTTAACAATTATTTTTCCTATTTGCTCATTTTATTTTCCTCCCCTCTTCCCACCTCCTTCCCTCCTCATTTCCATGTGTCCTCTCTCTCCCCATCTTCTTCTCCTTCTGAGACTCTAATGATATACA
>JAJEJO010004837.1:805347-842847 GCA_020662805.1 Glaucomys volans | reverse complement strand
TCCACTCTACTGGTATATATCAAAATGGTGGTTTCTCCTCTTTCACAGCCACTGTGTCTGTCCCTAATGTCATGATAAACCTTTTTTCCTTTATCCTCCATATCTTTTCTTTTCTTCAGCCTGCATCTTAATGTGATAACTGCTGTTTTTCAGAAATCATATAAATATTATCTGTGCAGAACTAAGTCTTTTGGGACTGATATTGGTAGGAAAGGTGGTCTTTGTGAAACAAAGAGGTCTCTAACAAAGAAATACATCCACTATTTGCATGGTCTCAGCTGAGTACCTGCCACCCAACCCAGGTTTTGACATAGGCCCCTGGAGGGTTGTGGCATCAGTTACCCACATCTGCAGGTGGCCTCTTACCTTGGCTGAGAGTAGGAAAATATTTAGTGTATTCTTACAAGCATCTGTTTAAAACTCCTAATACCCTTAGGAGGAAGACACAGGGTAGACAGCAACTGGATAGACACAAACAATTGGTGGTGACAGCAATAAGCCCAAATTCACAGACTATAGAAAAAGTGTAACATATACTGGTGGCTACTCTGTACCTCTGTGCCACATACCAGAAGACAGAAAGATGAATGGGATAAACCCTTTGCCCCAATCTAGTAAGGGACATGGTCACAAACTCATTATAAAGAATGGGATATTGCTTTGGTGGTACTATATACTGAATTTTTATGTTTCCCCCAAATTTGTATGTTGAAACCCAATCTCCAATGTCATGATATTTGTACATGGGGTCTGTGAAAGATGATTTGGTAATAAGGGCATATCCCTCTCGAAAGGGATTAATACCAGCTATGATTCAAATGTATTCACCAAAGTTCATGTGTTGGAAGTTTGACTCCCAATGTGTTGGGAGATGGGACCTCATTGGAGCTGTCTGGGTTAGGATTGGGAGTGGGTTTGTTATCACAGGAGTGGGCTTCTTATAGTGACTAATTCTCACCAATTGTCACTTGCTTGTTCTCTCTTGCCCTCTTTGTGCCCCTTGGCCATGGGATGATGAGGCAAGGAGGTTCTCTCTAGATGTGAGCTCCTCAATCTTGAACTTTTCAACCTCCAGGCCCATGAACAAATAATTTCTGTTCATTATAAATTACCCAATCTGTAGTATTCTATTTAGAGCAACACAGAAAGTACTAGGACACTGCCCTTAAAAGAGACTCTGGAGAGCTTCCTTGTCCCTCCTGCCAAATGACAACAAGATGAAAAGATGGTCATCTGTGAGCCAGGAAGGGAGCCCCCGACAGACCCCAAATCTGACAGTTCCTTAGTCTTGGACTTCTTAGTCTCCAGAACCATGACAAAAATTCCTTCTACTTATGAGCCACCTGGTTTATGGCATTTTTTAATAGCAGCCCAAAAGTATTAAGACAGAAATTTGTACCAGGTATGGAGTACAGCTATCACAAACATCCAAAAATGGAGACACAAGCTGGAATAAGCCTACATTTCTACAAACAGAACTTTATAAGTGATTCTGGTGAGGGCTTAGGAAGAAAAGAGCAGTAGAAAATCAGTCTTCTTAGATAATACCTAAGTAATTATGAACAGAATGTTGGTCAACTATGGGTGGTAAAATCCATTATTTTTGTTTTGAGACAGAATCTCACTAAGTTGCATAGTCTGGTCTCAAACTTATGATCCTCCTATCTCAGCCTCCCAAGTCACAAGGTAAAGTTCATTCTGGTGAGGTCTCAGATGGAAGTGGCAAACATGTTATTGGAAACTGGAGGAAAGGTGATCCTTGAATAAAGTAGCAATGCATTTGGCTACATTGTGTTCATGTTCTAGCCTTTGCAGAAGGTACACTTGTGAGCTATGGAATTGGATATTCAGTTGAAGCCATTTCTAACTGAAGTGTTGAAGGTATGACTTGGCTTATCCTAACTGCTAATTATAAACATCAGAGAAAAATGACTTTAAGATTGAGTAGTTGAGCAAAAAGGAACTAGAACTGGTAAATTTTTAGCCTGTTCATATTGCAGAAGATGAGAAAGCATGGCTACTAAGGATGTGAACAAGTGGCCATGTAATAAGGAGATTAATATAGGTGTGGCCTTATCAGTCATCTCAACAGAAGTCAGGTACTACTATTCAAAATAAGAATGATCCCAAAGGAATTCAGAAATCATTAGGGCTCCCTCCTAGGTTTCAAAAAGGGGATCATTGCCTCATTTTCAACAGATTGGATGGTCCTTATCCAAAGCTATGGAGATGGGATCACCCAAGGCCATGGGAACAGGGCTACCTGAATCTTGGGGGTCCAAGTTCTTTCTGGCAAAGCTGTGGGAGCATTCTCGTTTCTGTGGGTATAGACGGTAAGACCTCGGCCCAGTGGGCCTTGAGTGCAGAACATCAAGCCAAAAAGAACTGTTTTCAAGCTTAAAACCTTGCAGTTTGCTTGTAGTACAACATTGCTTGGGATTTGCCACTCCTTTCTTCCTTCCTATTTCTTCCATTTGGAATGGGATGTCCCTTTTATGCCTTTTACACAGTTGTATTTTGGAAGTCATTATATGTTTGGCTTCACAGGTTCATAACTGATAGGGAATTGGTGTCAGGATACCTTACATCTCACCCATATCTGATTTAGATGATATTTATATGAGACATTGGATTTTAGACTTCTGAGTTGATGCAAGAATGAGTTAAGACTTTGGGGGCTGTTGGGATGGAATGAATTCATTTCTCATGTGAGAAGGACATGAATTTTTGGAGACCAAGGATGAAGTGCCATATACAGAATGTTTATGTGCCCCCCAGATCATGCGGAAACCAAATCCCCAATGTGATAGTATTTGGAGGTCATGAGAGCATAGCCCTCAAGAATGGGGATTAGTACCTTCATTAATCTCACCGCTATCACCATGTGAGAACACAGAGAGAAGACAGGTATTTGTCTATAAGCCAGGAAGCAGGCCCTCACCAGACAATGAATCTGCAATTACCTTGACCTTGGACTTCTCAGCCTCCACAATTTCGTGAAAAATAATATTCCATTGTTACAAGCCACTCAGTTTATGACTTTTTGTTATAGCAGTGGCCTAAAGTGCCAAATCACCTAGTATGAAGTCAAGCCCAATCTCCAGCCAGCTGTCAGATCTTTAGGTGCTGCTTTGCCTATACCTTTTATACTTTATAAGCTTATTTCCTTTAGAACAATTACATTATTTTGATAAAATGGTTCACTCAAGTAAATTTATCTGGCTGAAGGGTCTTTGAACTCAAGGCAGTATTCTTTTCTTTTTCCATCCATAGTGCCTGGCATTTAGTGGGTACTTATTCAAAAAGTATTTGTTAAGTGCTCAGACATGGACCTAGATGCTGGCAACATAAAGTATATAAACTTCGCACTCAAGGAGCTGACAGTCTGATGAAAAAAAGTGACAACTATGACTGAAGATGTTGGTATACTAGCTAGAAGTAGTTTAAATACACTTAATTAATATTTCCAGGACATTTTAATGTCTTATTGGAACAACTGTACTGAATATTAGAATCAGTAATGTCCTGGACAATTTGGGATTGTAGTCTTTAAAGAAATTATATCCTATTAACTTGGAGTCCTAGAAATTCTTATATCAAATTTCCACTTTCCACAAGAGTATCATCATGAGCTTACGCTGTGTTGGATTAAGGAGTCGGTTAATCACCAAAAATTATAAGGATGCCAGGCATGGTGATTCATGCCTGTAATCCCAGAAACTCGGAGACTGAGGCAGGAGGATTGCAAATTTGAGATTACAAATTCTCTGCAATACAGAGAAGCCCTAAGAAACTTAGCAAGATTGTATTTAAAAAAAAAAATTAGAAAGGACTTGAGAATGTAACTCATAGGTAAAGTGCTCTTGGGCTAAATTCCCAGTAAAACAACAACAATAAAAAAAAGAAAGAAAGAAAAAAGAAAAGAAAAGAAAAGAAAAGAAAAAGAAATTACAAGGAAAAGCACTAATACTTCTTTTAGGACTCAGAATCTTCTACCCTGTGTGAGCATAGTTCTTGCCTTCTGACTGTGAAATAAGAGGTAGAACATATTTTTCTTTTTCTTTCCACCTTTTATCTCAATATTCCTTTCTTGCCTGATCCTTATCCCAAGCCATACTACTGCTGTGTTTCTAAAATACTTAACTGTTAGTGTGGCATGATATTTAGACAACTAAACCTCGAATAATAAAAATTTTTCAAAAGAAAAGAAATCCAAAATAGTTAAATTCAAGTATTAATAGGCAGTTGGCAATTGGGATAAGGAGGATGGTTTTTTTTAAAAACTGTTCATATCACAATGGAAGGTCCTTATGTTCTGTGCTTTCCTAGTGTTATTGTGGTTTGCCTATTAAACAATAGCTATTTGGGGGAAGGCAGAAGCAATGAATTAAGTAGTGTAGCCTGCTAAAGTTGATGTTTATGTTGCTTTATAATAATTTATGAATGTATAAAAATAAGTAAAAATATATGATAAAACTGTTTTATAATAAAATCATAATTTTATAAAATAACTTTCTTGATGACAGAACACTATCAGTAAATATTAATGAACTTGAAAGAATATAAAATGCTAACCATAGTTTTTAAAGGATTCAGCAATCTACTTACTGTTTTTCCCTTTCTATTTGTATTTTTATATCCAAGGGTTTTTTCTTCCATGACCATATCTGAAAAAGAGTGAGAAAAATGAGTACACCAGTAAGTTCCACTTTTGGCATTCGACATGCGTTCTGTAAAGGCTCATGCCTCACTAGTAATTATGGAAGCACAGTGGCTTAGTGTCCAGCCCCTGGAGCTGACTGCTTGGACTCAAATAGTTCTTGCGACTAATCATTTAAACTTGGGCAACTAATCTTGCCGCTGTCAGCTTTGTATACCTCTTCGGTCAAACAACAAAGACACTCTCCTAGGGCTGCTAAGTGATTCAGTGGGCTGAAGCATCTAATACTGTGTCTGGAAAAAGAGAAGCAGGAAATGAATGTAAGTTTTGTCGATATCAGTACAATTTCACCCTTTTCTCTGACCCCTGGACACACTCTGCCATTTGGTTTGAAACCTAGTAACTCTGACTGCTATTTTCAATTGTATTGAAATGCAGATGCTAAGTGATTAAAATTAACCGTCATTCTGTATTTTCATGTATATTAGAGACTGTCTTTTAGTTAGATTTTAATAAATGCTGGTATTCAGTACTTCTGTTTTTGACTCTGACTCCTAATGACAGTACAAAAACAAACTAAAACATTTAAAAAATACCTCACCATTGCACTTCTGGTGATTCTGACCATTTTTGTGGCTGCTAAATATCATACACATTATTCAAACCTGTGCTTCACTGGATGTATAAAAGATAGCTTTTAATCATCCTTCTTGAAGCTACCTCAGGTTAGCCCTCCTCTGTAATCTTGGGTAATCTTCCATCATACCTTTGGTATTCATACCCAACCTGGTAAAGCTGTGTAGAAAAACAATCTATAGTCCAGATATCTTTCGTGAACAACTCTATTCCTCAAGAATTCAATTCATGATTCTAGAGAGGAGTCTTATTAAGAAACTAAGAGAATTATAAAGTAGGGAGGGCAAAGACTATGGTTTTCAGTGAGTTCCAGGGCTACACTGAAATGTATAAATATAAATACAGGAATGGGAAGTTCTCAATGAGAGAAACTCTGAAATAAGTGGGCTAGCCACACACATCTAATTTATTTACAGGAATGATAATTCAAGGAATTCAACAAAAGTGCTATGTGAAAGTGCTAAAGTTTAAAAGAAACTTTTTAGTGTACTGTATTTCACTTTATATAATGTTTTTATATAACGTATATACTTTATGCAATGTTTTTATATAATGTATTGGGTTAATAAGACTAGTCTGCATAAGCAAACTGAAATGTATAATGCAAGGTATATCAAAAGTACATTATTATATATTAATATAATACATATCATATGTAATATACATTATATTAAATATGTATACATATATATCTTATTTGAATAGGTTTTCCCCTTGGTACTAGAGATTGAAGCTAGGGGTTCTTTACTACTAAGCTGCATCACTAGCCCCTTTTTGTTTTTTATTTTGAGACAGGGTTTGCTCAGATGCCCAGGCTGGTCTTGAACTTGAGATCTTCCCGCCTCAGCTTCCCAAGTGCTGGGATTATAGACTTAGTTTTTTAAAGGCTCTGTTCAGATATAAATATATAAATTTCTAGAGTAATAGGAGACGAAACAGTCCTGAAACCACCTCACTGGTTTTTTGTTTTTGTCATTTGTTCAAATTTTTTATTGGTGCATTATAATTATACATAATAGTGGGATTTGTTGTTACATATTAATACATTCTACAATATAATAATATAATTTGGTCAATTTCATTCCCTATATCCTCCCTTTCCCTTCCCTTCTCCCTCCCCCAGGCTCCCTTCCTCTTTGTTATTTTAAAGATGAGAAAAATTAGGAAAAGTTAATGACTTGCCCAAGAGCTAGACAGTGGTGGTCAATAAGAAACTAAGCCCCATTTCCTCCCAAGTATTTGCTTTTATTTTTACATACACCATAGACTGTATTTGTCATTTCTTAAAAAGATTCTTCAGAGGAAACTGGACCACTACTTCTTTAATATACCCCCTTTGTACTATTTTTCAAATTATTCAAACTTCCCATGCCTTAGTTGCCTCTTCTCCAAAACTAGGATAGTGTCAATTTCATAGAACGTATGCAAATTAAATTAGGTACTATATGTGAAGCATTCACAGAATTCTGAAGACGGAATGAGGTAATATAAAGCAACTACAAAGTATTGGATTATTATAGTTAGTACCTAGTTCCATTCTTTCATCTTTAAAGTGGGAAAACTGAGGCTTTTATAAGACAAATAATTGTCTTAAGTCACAGATATCATGGAAAAGCAGGGACAGGATCTACTTTATAACTTCATTTTACTTGATAAAATAATTCCCCTTTTCCAACAGATAATTGAGAGTAATAGAATAAGAATCTCCAAAATTTCACTCCAAAAGTTCTTCTATGGTTTAAAAAATTCAAAATATATTAAAATATATATATTTTATCAATATCTTAGTCTGTTTTGTGCTGCTATAACAGAATACCTGAGTCTGGGTAATTTATAAGGAACAGAAATTTATTTCTTACAGTTCTGGAGGCTGGAAAGTCCAAGATCAAGGGGCCAGCATCTGGTGAGGGCCTTCTTGTTTCATCATACCATGGCAGAAGGCAGAAGGGCAAGAGAGGATGAGGAAGAGAGAGAGACAAAGCGGGCCCAAACTCCCCCTGTTATAACAAATTCACTCCTTAACAAACCCACTCTTACAATAATGGCATTAATCCATTCACTCTACGCTTATGGCATAATCATCTCCCATTAGGCCCCACCTCCCAACACTTGCACTAGGGAGTAAATTTCCAACACAGGCTTTCTGGGAAACACATTCAAACCATGGCATTCTGCCCACAAGCTAAAGTCCAAAGTCTAGAGTCTCATCAAAACATGTATGGGTGAGACTCAAGCCATGATTCATTCTGATGCAAATTTCCCTTCAGCTGTGAGACTGGGAAATTAAACAAGTTTTCAACTTCCCAAACACAATGTTGGCATGGGCATATGACAGACATTTCCATTCCATAAAGGAGAAATAGTCAAGAAAGGGGCAATTGGTTCCTAGTCAGCCCAAAATCCAAGAGGAAAAATAATATCAAATGTTAAGACTACAGCATAGTCTTCCTTGACTTCATGTCCCACTCTGGGGCCATCTGGGGTGCAGGTTTGGCCCACCCCCAGACCTCAGGCAGCCTGCAGCTCTCACAGTTTGGAGTCTCAGAGTCTTGCAGGCTGGCATTGCATGCTGGTAGTTCAACAGTTCCCAGGGTTCTGCAGCAGCCTTGACACCACAGTTCCACTGTGAATTTCCCTAGTGGGGGCTCTTTGCAGTGGTTCTGCCCTTGTGATAAATTTCTGCCGGGTTCTCCAGGCTGTCGATGATGTCCTTTGAAATTTAGGTGGATGTGACCATGCGTCCACAGTTTTTAAACCCTGTGTGCCTGCAGAATTAGCAACACATGGTGCTGCTAGGGCCTATGACGTTCCCCTTCTGGAACAGTGGCATGAGCTGCACCTGAGCTGACTTCTGCCGTGGCTGTAGTGGTTGAAGAGCACTGTGCCAGAACACAGGGAGCAGATATTTGAGGTGGCACAGGAAAGCAAATGTAGAGGTCCTATAAATGCCTCACTGGAAACCTTGCCATGAAGGTCCTAGCTTGCCTTGAAGCTCTCTGAAACATTTTTGGAGTCACTGTCCCATTGTCTTGATGAGTAGCACCTGGTTCCCTTCTACCTGTACTAATCTTTTCAGCAAAGGGTTGCTTGACCACACCCTTGGTTTGCTCTCCTAAGCATGATGTTTCATTATGTGAATGACCTGGCTATGAATTTTCCAAACCTTTCCATTCTGCTTCCCGTGTAATTATAAATTCCTTCTTTAAGTTCATTTCCCTCTTCAAGCATTTTACTACATGCAGCTAAAAGAAACTATGAAGTTCCTTCAGTATTTTGCTTAGAAATTTCTTCTGCCGGATATCCTAGTTAATAGCTCTTAAATTCTGCTTTCTGTAAAGTCTGTAGGTATGAATACTATTAGTCAAGTCCTTTGCCACTTTATAATAAGGATAACTTGTTTCTCCAGTTTCTAATACCTTGTTTCCTATTTCCATCTGAGACTTTCTCAGAATTGCCTTTACCATCCATGGTTCTACAAATATTCTGACCACAACCCCTTAAGTAACCTCTAAGAAGTTCATATTTTCCCTATAATAGCTTTCCTCTTCTTCTGAACCCTCACCAAAATTTCCATGCTGGCCAGTTTATGACAATCCAGGCTCTTGGTTTTTTTTTGCACCTTTGCACCAGGGATTTAACTCTGGGTACTTTACCACTGAGCCACCTCTCCAATCTTTTTTTTTTTAATGTTTTTAATTTTTGAGATAGGGTCTTATTGAAATACTGAGGGCCTCACACCTCACTAAGTTGCTGAGGCTGGCCTTGAACTTGTGATCCTCTGCCTCAGACTCCCTAGTTGCCAGAATTACAGGCATGCGACCCTTAACCCAGCTCAATCTATAGCTTGCTCCTCCAAATTCTTCCACCTCTACTCATTGTGCAATTTCAAAGCTGCTTACACATTTTCAGGTATTTGTTACAGCAACTTTGTGTCCTAGTCCATTTTATACTGCTTTAACAGAATACCTGAGACTGGTAATTTATAAGGAATGGAAATTTATTTCTTATATTTCCAAAGGCTGGGAAACCTAAGATCAAGGGGCCAGCATCTGGTGAAGGCCTTCTTGCTGCATCACCCCATGGCAGAAGGCAGAAAAACAAGAGAGAGAAAAGGAGAGGAAGAGGGAGAGAGTTAGGGAGGGAGACAGAGAGAAAGGAAACCAAGCTTCACCTATAATAGGAGGTGATTCCCAAGATAAGAAACCCACTCTCAAGATTAAGCCATTAATCCATTCCCTCCACACTCATGGTGTAATCTCCTTTTATTAGCACCTCCCCCACTATACACATGATACCGTTGCATTGAGAATGAAGTTTGCAACACATGCTTTTTGGCAGACACATTCTAATCATAGCATAATCATTTTATAGGCAACCAAGTATCCCAGTCTCTCATGATATCTTATTAATCCTGAATATTTTTACAAATGCTTTTTCTTCTAAAATAAAAAAATTGAAGTGTATTACAAAGTTTTTCCTGTCATTTTATGTGTTAGTTCCTAAAACTGACATATCATGTTCTAAAATGACTCTCTGTATGGAACAGATGAATAAATACATATATGACTAAAGCATTTGGCTATAATCATGCTAAAATTCTTCATTTTCACCACATTATACTATTAAAGGTAAGCCAAATTTGCCATTTGCTGGTTTTGTTCTAAGACTAGTCAGTTATACTTTTCATGATTCTTCCCCTATAAATCCTTAGAGAGCCCTCTCTACAATCCAAGGATGCTTCTATGTTATAAAGAACTACAATTGCTTTCTCATTGTCCCCCTATAGTAAGTGGTCCAGCTATCTTCCTGTTTTACTTATTTTTATTTTTATTTGTGGCAGTGCTGGGATTGAACCCAGGGCCTTGTGCTTGCGAGGCAGGCACTCCACCGAGTTATATCCCCAGCTCCCTATTTTCATTTTGATTAGGTTATTAGAGTCCTCTCTAAATGGATATGCAGTCACTACATAGTTATGACTATTTCAGTTGCTAGAATTTAAAAAATATTTCTGTGCTAAATATTACTAAATATTGCTCCTTCAAGAAGTCCAAGTGATCCTTTATATGAATTGCCCTTTATTACTACCTTGATTCCTTAGGAATTTCCCATTTCCCTTAACCCCAAAATGGTACATCAGGGACCTCTGGAACTTTGATTCAACAGAATTGGATCTGTTTGTTCCATGTTACACTGGATTTATTGTTAAATATTTTAATTATCACCTTTGGGTTTAGTGATATGTTAATGATATCACTGATCTAATTCTCAAATTAGAAAAATCATTTAGCTAGAACTACGGAGTAGATAAAAGTTTAGAAACAAAAACAAATGTAAGAGGTGATTTACCAATACTATAATGTATGTAAAATAAAAGTTTTCTAAGCTTCCAGATTTTAAGGCAAACTGTATTTGGTTTTGATTATTTTGCTACTGATACTGTGTCATAGTCCTCATACCCATAATAAAAAAGTATAACTTACCTTTTGAAGGAAAGTCTTGATAATAATTATTTTGAGTGAATATTCCAGATTTCATTAAATAAATATTTGAAAATTATAATAATCTATATGTAAATAAAAACTTACCTACAAAAGCAGGAATATGTGAACTTGAACTTGTTGGGCTAGACTGAAATGAAAACAAATCAGAGGAAGTAGAGAGAAAAAATAATTAAATGTCAACATAATCTTGAAAAAGCATTATTGTTATTATAATGATTTGGTTTTATCTCATCCCCCAAAAAAAGAAAAAAATTTATTTACAACTAACAAGTGCATTTAGGGGATGGTAAGATACATGTATGACTGAAACATTGTATCAGCATTTTCAAGATAGAAAATCCCAAACATTAAAAGAAAATGCATGATATTGCATCATACATCATTAACCTCTTCTAATTCTCTAGCTCCAGGGGGTAAATAGTAATTTAAAGGACAACAAAAATAAAAACTATTGCTAATATCAATGAAACAATATATCCAAGGGGGGTGGGGAGAAAGAAAGAAGATACATCAGGGAAAATGATAGCACACAATGTTTAAAGAATCACTTGAACTGTCAAAACCTGACAGATTAACTATTTCAGAACTCTAGTATATAATCTAAGTTTTAAACAAACAGGTGACAGCTTAATAAAGAAAAAAAACAAGAAAAAATTTGAAGTATAAGGAAATGCCTGCCCGGTCACTGGCTGACTACCGAGGTAATAGAACAGAAAACAAATTGATCATAACAAAATGGAAATGATTGCATCCTTCAACAATAAACAACAGTAATCCCTGCAGAAGGAGGAGAATTTATTTCCACATTATAATAGTTAAAATGCCTGATTTTCAACAAAAACTATGAAGTGTACAAATAAACATGAAATATGGCCCACTTACAAGAAAAAAAAAAAATAGAAACCACCCTTGAGGAAGCTCAAACTTTGAACTCCAGAGCAGATATTTTTAAACAACTCTTCTACATATGGTGAAAAGTTAAAGGAAACATAGACAAAGAACTAAAGTAGACCAGCAAAATGAAATATAAAGAAAAATGAGAACATTAATAAATGGAAATTATACAAAGGAACTAACCAGAAATTCAATTTATAAAGCACAATAACTGAAATGAAAAATTCACTCAAGGGGTTTAACAGCAGATTAAATCAGGCAGAAGACAGAATCAAGGAGATTAAAAATAAGACATTTGAAATTATTCATTATGAGGAGCAGAAAGGAAAACAGATGAGGGAAAGTGAATAGAGCCTAAAGGATCTATAAAACTACCAAGTCAACCAACAAACACATTATGGAATAACAGGAAAAGAGAAAAAAATTTTCAAAAGAAATATTTGAATAAATAATGGCCAAACATGTCCCAAATTTGATGAAAGTCATGAATCTACACATCCAAGAAGGTAAATGAGTTCCAAGAAAGATAACAAAGAGAATCACATCAAGATAAATCATTAGCCAACTGCCAAACAACAAAGAGAGAAATTAAAAGTAGCAAGAAATTACTTATGTCCAAGTGATCCTCTATAAGATTAACAGCTAATTTTACATCAGAAACCATTAAGTCAGAAGACAGTTGGATGACATATTTAAAGTGCCATACTACCAAAAACACTACACAGATTCAGTGCAATTCCCATCAAAATTCCAGAGACATTCTTCATGGAGATAGAAAAAGCACTCATGAAATTCATCTGGAAAACCAAAAGTTCCCAGAAGAGCCAAAGCAATCCTTAGTAAGAAAAGCAAAACAGGAAGCATTGCAACAGCAGACATAAAATTATTCTATAGAGCTACAGTAACAAAAGCAGCATGGTGTTGGCATCAAAACAGGCAATAAGACTAATGGAACAGAGGACACAGAGATAAACCCACAAAAATACAGTTACCTTATACTAGACAAAGGAGCCAATTACATTCATTAGAGAAAAGATAGCCTCGTCAACAAATGGTGATGGGAAAATTGAAAATCCATATGTAGTAGAATGAATTTTAACCCCTCTCTCTCACCCTGCACAAAACTCAGCTCAAATTGGATCAAGGACCTAGGTATTAGACCAGAAATCCCACACATACTAGAAGAAAAAGTAGGCCCAACAATCCACCATATTGGCTCAGACACTGACTTCCTTAATAAGACCCCTAAAGGGCAAAAAATAAAATCAAAAATTAATAAATGGAATGGCATCAAATTAAAAAGCTTCTTCACAGCAAAGGAAATAAAAGTGTAAAGAGAGAGCTTACAGAATGGAAGAAAATCTTTGCCACCTGCACTTCAGATAGAGCAATAATCTTAAGGATTTATGAAGAACTCAAAAAACTTAACATCGTAAAAACAACCCAATCAATAACTGGGCAAAGGAACCAAACAGACATTTCACAAAAGAAGAAATATGAATAGTCAACAAATAAATGAAAAAAAAAATGTTCAACATCTCTAGCAATTAGAGAAACACAAATTAAAACTACACTGAGGTTCCATCTCACTCCAGTCAGAAGAGTAAAATAAATAAATAAATAAATAAACAAACAAACAAACAAATAAATAGTATTGGGAGGGATCTCTCAACCAAAAATTTTATAACCAACAAAGTTATTCTTCAAAAATGAAGATGCTATGACAGTCTCAAACTAACAGAAGCTGGGGAAGTTTTATGCTAGTAGACCTGTCCATAAGAAATGCTAAGGGAGTTCTCAGGCTAGAAAGAAAGGACATTAGACTTAAATCCATATTAGCAAATAAAGAATGCTAGAAAATGCATGTGGGTGTGATACAATTGTAGAGATTTGTTTTGTTTTTATTTGTTTTGTTTTGTTTTTGATACCGGGTATTGATCCCAGGGATACTTAAACACTGAGCCCTAGCCCTTTTAATTTTTTATTTTGAGAGAGGGTCTTACTAAGTTGCTTGGGGCCTGGCTAAGTTGCTGAGGTTGATTTCAAATTTGCAATCCTCCTGTCTCAGCTTCCTGAATTGCTGGGATTACAGGTGTGCACCACCATGCATGGCAAAACTCTAGAGTATTTTTAAGCAATGAAAGTTAAGTTGTTATCTGTTTCAATAGCCTATTACAACTATAAGATGTTTTATGTAAGCCTAATGGCAAGCAAAACCTATAGGAGAAACTCAGAAGATAAAAGTAAGAAATCAAAGCATACCACCACCCAAAAAATAAACAAAATCATTCAGTCTCAAAGGGAGACAGCAATAGAGGAAGAAAGGAACAAAGAATCTGCCAAACAACTATAAAACAATTAACAAAATGTCAGCAGGAAGTCTTTACCTGTCAATAATTATCTTAAATGTAAATGGAAGAATTTTTCTCATTAAAAGACCTTGAGTATCTGAATGGATTAAACAAAAATAAAACAAGACCCAAAAGTACATTTCCTGCAAGAAACTCAGTTCACCTTTAAGGACATATTTAGATTGAAAATGAAGGGATGGAAAAAGACATTACATGCAAATAGAAACCAAAAGAGAGAAAGAGTAGCTATACATACATCAGATAAAAGAGATTTTAAATTAAAAGTTATAAAAGACAGAATGTCACTATATAATGATAATGGGTTGATACATCAAGAGCATATAATAATTCTAAATGCATAGTCCTCAACTTCTGATGATTTATGTTTCAGCTTTATGATGGTTCCAAAAGCAAAACACATTCAATAGAAACTATACTATAAATCTTGGTCTTATCCCAGGCTAGTACTAACAAATATGATATTTTCTCATTATGCTAGGCAGTGGCAGTGAACCACAGTTCAGTCAGGTAAACAAGAAACACTCTACAATGTGCTATATTGCTAAGTGATAATGTTTGGTAGGTGAGATGTACAGAATTAAATGCATTTTTTGGCTTAAATATATTTTCAACTTACAGTGAGTTTATCAGGATATAGGTCTATCATAACTGGAGGAACATCTGAATATATGCCCTCCTATAGAAGTACCTAAATATAAAGCAAACATTAATAGATCTCAAGAGAGAGATAGACTTCAATATAACAATTGTAGAAAACTTCAATATCGCAGTTTTGAACAACGGATAAATAATCCAGACAGAAAATCAATGTGGACACATTGCATTAGAACTACACTTTAGACCAAACGAACCTAAAAGACATATATAGAACATTCTATCCAGCAGCAGCAAAATGCACATTCTTCTCAAGTGTACACAGACCATTCTCCAGGGTAGATCATATATAAGGGTTCAAAACAAGTATTAACAAATTTAAGAAGATTGAAATCATATCAAGTATATTCCCTGGCTATAGCAGTATGAAATAGAAATCAATAACAGGAGGAATTTTGAAAAAATCACAATTACATGAATGTTAAACAACATGCTCCTGAACAAACAATGGGTCCCAGAAGACATCAAAAATGAAACTTAAAAATATCTAGAGACAAATGAAAATGGGCCTACAACATTCCAAAACTTACAGTATGCATCAGAAGACATTTCTAAGAGAGAATTTCATAGCAATAAATGCCTACGTCAAAAATTAAGAAAAGAGAAAAGATAGCCTCTTCAACAAATGGTGCTGGGAAAACTGGGAATCCATATGCAGCAAAATGAAACTAAACCCCTATCTCTCACCCTACACAAAACTCAACTCAGAATGGATCAAGGACCTAGGAAATAGACCAGAGACCCTGAACCTAATAGAAGAAAAGTAGGTTCAGATCTGCATCATGTTGGCTTAGGACCAGACTTCCTTAACATGACTCCCAAAGTACGAGAAATAAAAGCAGGAATTAATAATTGGGATAGATTCAAACTAAAAAGCTTTTTCTCAGCAAAGGAAACAATCATCAATGTGAAGAGAGAACCTACAGAGTGGGAGAAAAATCTTTGCCACACATACTTCAGATAGAGCACTAATCTCCAGAATACATAAAGAACTCAAAAAACTTTACCCCAGGAATACAAATAACCCAATCAATAAATGGGCTAAGGAAATGAAGAGACACTTCACAGAAGAGGATCTACAAGCAATCAACAGGTATATGAAAAAATGTTCAACATCTATATTAATAAGAGAAATGCAAATCAAAACTACCCTAAGATATCATCTCACCCCAATTAGAATGGCTATTATCAAGAATACAAGCAACAATAGGTGTTGGCAAGGATGTGGGGAAAAAGGTACACTCATACGTTGCTGGTGGGGTTGCAAATTGGTGCAGCCACTCTGGAGAGCAGTGTGGAGATTCCTTAGAAAACTCAGAGTGGAACCGCCATTTGACCCAGCTATCCCACTCCTTGGCCTATACCCAAAGGACTTAAAATCAGCATACTAAAGTGATATGGTCACATCAATGTTTACAGCGGCCCAATTTTCTATAGCTAGATTGTGGAACCAACCTAGATGCCCTTCAACAGATGACTGGATAAAGAAACTGTGGTATACATATGCAATGGAATATTATTCAGCCATAAAGAATAATAAAATTATGACATTTTCAGGTAAATGGATGGAGTTGGAAAAGATCATGTTAAGTGAAATAAGCCAATCCCAGAAAAACAAAGGTGAATGATTTCTCTGATAAGTGGTTGATGACACATAATGGGGTGGCGGAAGGTAAGGGAAGAATGGAGAAAGGATGGACTGTATAGAGGAAAATGAGGGATGGGGAGGGGGCGGGGAAGGAAAAATAATAGAATGAGACAAACATCATTACCCTATGTATATGTATGAATACACAAATTGTATGATTCTACTTTGTGTACAACCAGAAAAATGATAGCTGTACTCCATCTGTGTATAATGAACTAAAATAAAAAATAAAAATAGAAATAAAATAAAAAATAATCTAAAAATCAAGAATAATCTCAAATAAACAGCCTAACTTAATTAAACCTTCATAAACCAGAAAAAGAACAAATTAAATCTGAAAAAAATAATGAAAACCCAAGCATAATTAAATGAATTTTGTATCAATAAAAACAACAGAAATAATCATGAAACTAAAATTTAGAATTCTAAAAGACCATAAGATACTATTATGAATATTACATATCAACAAAGTGGACAACCTACAAGAAATGGACTATTTTCTAGAAATATTCTAACAAGTCTTAATCATAAAGAAACAGATAACATGAATGGACCAGTAATGAGGAAGGCAACTGAATCAGTAATACCCAAGGCCCGATGACTTCACTGCTGAAGAATAATATCAACCATTCTCAAACTTCTCCAGAAATATGAATAGGAGGAAACACTTCCATACTCATTTTATGGGGCAAGCATTACCCAGATACCCAAAGCTGGATAAGGACATTACAAGAAAAGAAAACCATAGATCAGTATTCATGATGAATACACATGCAAGAATCCTCAATAATCACTAGCAGGCCCAAATCAAAAGCACATTAAAAGGATCATTCACCATAAACAAGTAGGATTTATATATGAATGTGCTATATGACATTAAAAATGTAAGACAAAAAAATCTTAATAGATTCAGAAAAAGCATTTGACAGAATTCAACACCCTTTCACAATAAAAACTCTCAACAATTGGACATAGAAGCAATGTACCTCAACACAATAAAGCCCATATACCATTAGTTAACATTCCACCCCACCGTGAAAAGCTGAAAGTTCTTCCTCTAAGATCAGAAACAAGGATGACCATTCCACTTCTATTCAACATAGTACTTCACCAGAGCAATGAGGCAAAAGAAAGAAAGAAATGCATCCTGATTAGAAAGAGAATTGTTAAATTGTTTCTATTTGCAGATGATATGATCTTTTATGTAAAAAACCTAAAGGATCCTCCAAAATTCTGTTATAACTAAAAATTTAATTCAATTTACAGAATAGAAAATCGACATATAAAAATCAATTGTTTCTTTATGTTAACAAGGAGCCAACTGAAAAAGGAATTAGGAAAGCAATATCATTTATAACAGCTAAACCCTCAAGAATAAATTTAACAAAGTGAAAGATCTGGACACTGAAAACTACAATCAGTGATGGGAAAAACTGAAGTAGACACAAATAAATGGAAAGATCCCATGGTCATTAATTGGAAGAATAAATACTGGTAAATGTTTATATTAACCCCAATCTACAGATTCTATTCAACTCTGTCAAAATTCCAATTTCATTTTTTTTCACAGAAAAAAACATCTAAAATTTATATGGAATCAGAAGAGACTCTGATTAATCAAAGAAATTTTGAGCAAACTGAACAAAACTGGAACATCACACTACCTGATGTTAAATTCTACTACAAAACCATAGCAGTTAAAACAGCATGCTGTTGGCATAAAAACCAGACACATAGGTGGATGGAACTGAATAAAGAGGCTAGAAAGAAATCCATGCATTTATAGTCAGTTAGTTTTCAACAAAGAAGCCAAGGACAAATAATAAGGAAAAAATAGTTTCTTCAGCAAATAGGGACAGAAAAAACTATGTCCCATGTGCAGATGAATGCATGCATTTGGATCCTGATCTTACAGCATATATAAAAATCAACTTAAAATGGATTAAAGACAGATGTAAGATCTGAAACTATACTAGAAGAAAACACAGTGGGAAAGGGTATTACATTGATGCAAGTGATGAGTTTTTGTTTATTACCCTAAAAGCACGGGCAACAAAAGAAAAAACAGACAAATGGGATTTAAAAAGCTACTGTACAGTAAAGGAAGAAAATCTATGGACTGGAAGAAAGTATTTACAAACTTAATGTCTGATAAAGGGTTAATATTCAAAATATATAAGGAATTGAAACAATTTAATACTAAGATCCTCCCATTTATAAATAGATCTAAATATACATTTTTCAAAAGAAGACATAGAGTCAAACAGGTATATGAAAAGTGCTCATGATGTTTAGTCATCAGGGAAATGCAAACTAAAATCACAAAATTTCATCTCACATCTACTAAAATGTTAATTACAAAAAAGATGAAAAACATAACGTGTTTCCAGGATGTTGAGGAAAGTGAACTCTGTTACACTGTTGGTGGGAATTTAAGTAAGTATAGTCATTATGGAAAACAGAAAGCACAAACTTCCCAAGTGATAGGATGCTAAATAAAACAGTATTCCCAATTAAATTTTAAATTCAGATAAATAAGATTTTTAAGTATAAGTATTTTAAATAGATAAGTATAAATAAATATAAATATTTTAAAGCACCAAATATTACCTGGAAAAATGTGTTAGCTTTCTGTTTATGTGATTAAAATACCCAAGAAAATCAATTTAGAGGAAAAAAGATAAATTTTGGCTCATAGTTTTAGTCCGTGGTTGGTTGGCTGCATTACTCTGTGGCCCATGATGAGGCAGAGTGCCAGGGCAGAAAGGCATGGTACAGCACAGCAGCTCACAGGGAGAGAGGAAAGGTCCAGAAACAAAACAAACCCTTCAGAGATGACTTTTTCTAACTATACCCTACCTCCTAAAGTTTCTACCACCAACCGGGGACAGTCTTCAACAAACCAGACATTCTAGATCCACCTATAATAGAAATTTACTTTTTGTTTATCAGAAATTCAAATTTTACTGAGTTTTCTTTCTATTCACTAAATCTATGATGACCTTACCAAGTACATGACTGTGAATGATACTAAGCAGGGTCACTCCTGCTTTCAATCCATGGTTCTCAGACTTATGTGCTCTAACTATTGGAGTCACAGCTTTGCATAAAGTGTTAAAGGCTTGGTCCTCAATGCAACAATGTTCAGAGCTGGGGCTCTTGGAAAGTAATTGGATCATAAGGGTTTTACCCTAATCAGTGGGTTGATCCATTAATGGATTCATAGCTGAATGAACTCTTGGGAGATGGTGAAAACTGTAGGAGATAGACTTAGGTTGTGCCCTTGGGGATGACATCTTGTCCCCAAAACCCTTTTTTGCTCTCCTCTCTTTCTCCTTCCTGGCTGCCAAGAGGTGAGCAGCTTTCTTCTACCATGTCCTGCCACCATGATGTTCTGCCTTGTCACAGCCCTAAAAGCAATGGAGCCAGTTGACTATGGACTCAAATCTCTCAAACTGTAATCCAAAATAAAACTTTCCTCCTTATTTCTCAGGTATTTTGTCACAGTTACAGAAGTCTGACCAATAAAGTAACATTTTTATTTCCTATATGTATCCCATAACATCATTCTGAAGACCTTAAATCTATGCAATGAAAAAATGTATGTGAGGCACTAGGTACGTTAATTAGCTTTATTTTAAACACTGCAAAATTTGATATATATCCATATATCAAAACATTATGTTGTGTACCATAGGTACCAATACTTTTTCATTTGTCACTTAAACTCTAATAAATCTGGAAAAAACTCTTGAAAAACAGAGAAAAATTTGAAAGCAGTAAGATAAAAATAATTCAATGTACAAGGAACCAAAATAAGATTAACATCTAACTTCTTATCAGAAAACATGGAGGCTGTGCTGGGGTTGGTGGCACATGTCTCTAATCTCAGTGGCTTAGGAGGTGGAAGCAAGAGAATCACAAGTTCAAATCCAGCCTCAGCAACTTAGCAAGGCCCTAAAGCAACTTAGCAAAACCCTGTCTAAATAAAAAAATTAAATTAAATGGGCTGGGGATATGGCTCAGTGGTTAAATTTCCCTGGGTTCAATTCCCGTACCAAAAAAAAAAAAAAAAATGGAGGCTGTAAGAAAATAGGATGATATTAAAATTATTGCAAGGAAAAAAAAACTAAACAAAACAAAAACCTGTAAGCAAGAATTAAATATCTAGCAAAACTGTCTTTTGAAAATCATGGTGGAAAAAAACACACTCCCCAATTTTAAAATAACACCAAGCCCAAGTAAGAATACTACTTACTATTCCTTCATTAAATATTAATTGAAGGTCTACTGAATATCAGTTGTATTAGTCACCAGAGATACAATGCACTATAAAAACTGATACTCTTGGGTCTAGTGTAGTTTTCAGTTCACTAGTGGTAAAGAAAAGAGACATTAATAAAAAAAAATTACACTATTAAATGCAAGTTTGAATGTGAGATAGGTACCCCAAAGGTCCCTTTTCAAAAGATTCCAGAGAAAGTGACAAAGTGATTTCTAAAGGCAAGCATGGATAAAGAAACTGTGGTTGGTATACATACACAATGGAATATTATTCAGCCATAAAGAATAATAAAATTATGACATTTGCAGGTAAATGGATGAAATTGGAGAAGATCATGTTAAGTGAAATAAGCCAATCCCAAAAAACCAAAAGCCGAATGATTTCTCTGATAAGTGGTTGATGATACAAAGTGGGAGTGGGGGAAGTACGAGAAGAATGGAGAAGGGATGGATTGTATAGAGGAAAATGAAGGGTGGTGAGGGGGTGGAGAAGGAAAGATAATAGAATGAGACAAAGATTTGTACCCTATGTATATGTATGAATAGGCAAATTGTATGATTCTACTTTGTGTACAACCAGAAAAATGACAGTTGTACTCCATTTGTGTACAATGAACTAAAATAAAAAAAAAAATAAAGGCAAGCATGGAGAAAAAATGTTCCATACATACAAACAAAACAAAACAAACAAACAAAACCCACCAGCATGTGCAAGGAAGGGAGCCTGGTTCTCTGAAATGTTTGAAGGGTATCTGAGTCTGGAGCACAGAGACAAGGGATAGGGAAGGAGTAATACAAAACAAAGTTACAGCAGTAGGTAGCAATCCCAAAAAAGGGACTCTATCATATTTGTATGATAAAAAAGAACAGAGGTAAGGTAATTTAGGATATGTGCAAAGTGGTCTTGAAATAAAGGCCTTCAGGACTTCCAGGTAAGAAGGTGGAGTCAAAGCATCCCTTGAATGACTCTACAAATGAGAAGAAACAATATTCCAAGGAGATAATGAGAAGATGAGCTTCAGAAATCAAGAAAGAAAAGACAGGAAATATATAAAGCACTGAGAAGCATAAGGGCAATTCAGGAGAAAGTATGAAGCAATCCACAACTCTACCCTGGGTTCCCTAGTGCCACTAGTACAAGGTGTCTGTAGCATGAAGGCAGCCCCACTGATGATGAAACGGCAGGCCTAGCCATTGGAGAAACTCTGCTCTTACAAACCCTAAGTTCAGTGCAGGGAGTTGGGCTGAAAGTGACTCTTCTGGCATGGTGGGCCAGCTTTGGTGTGGTCACCATTTCTGTGAGTGTAATAATCAGAAGTTATGGTTAGAGAGGGGTCTTTTGTCTGGGACTGAGTTATTTTGGGGATAAGGAATCATGGAACAATCACAATCAGTGTTTTTATGGACACCCTGCTGCACCAATTGACTGGGGTCAGCCAAGGAGACAATCAGGAGAAGTGGGGAAAGGTCAGTTGCAGATCTGCTGAGAGGTTTAAGCAGCAGAGAGCTCAGGCTATGAAGGGTCAGTGGTTGGTGGCACTGCCCTATGTAGTGAGGAGTGAGTGATTTACTGAGGGCCCAAATCTGAGAGTATCAAGACTCAGGCTGGGGGCTGGGGTTGTGGCTCAGAGGTGGAGTGCTCAACTAGCATGTGTGAGGCACTGGGTTTGATCCTCAGCACCGCATATAAATAATGAATAAAACATCTATCAACATCTAAAATAATCTTTTAAAAAAGACTTAGGCTGGCAAGTTGCTGAGTTCCCAGGGGTACCCCTCTCCAGCACAGAACTCAGAGGTCAGTTTGCTTTCCCTACTGTCCAACACACTGGGGGACACACCTCTGCTTGGACATTTGCCACACCCCTGGATGCACACACTGAGATCCTTGGGAATGAATGGGCACCTACTTAGCCCATATGTCATGAAGTTGGTTGGGGTTAGTAGTGGCTTTGGATAATAAATAATCTTAAATAAAATAACAAAAAAAATTTTAAAAGCCTCTGTTAATACAGCCCTGCTGCCAACAATGTATCACTAACCAGCCTGACCCAGCAGAAAGTGAGGACAGGACTCAGCTTACATGCAGCACCAATTTATTTGATAAGAGCAGAAAGGAATTACAATAGGACCTAGCTGAGATTCACTGCATACCCATACCTGGTGAATTTTAGTATTAGAAGAAGTTTCTCCATCCTCAGCACCTCAGCTAGGAGGAAGTTTTTTAATTCAATTTTATTTTTCTTCTTATTTTTATCTTATTTTCCACTTCTTAAATCTTTGAATTTTTAATCTCTTGCTCTTATTTCCCCCTTTCCCATTTTCTTTTCCTTCTTAAAACTTTTTTAAAGAAGTATGCCTTTATTTCCTTGTTTTGCATATAAAACTGACTGAGTTGTTGCTTTTTGGTGATTAGTCAAAGAGACCAAATCCCACATCCTCATCCAATCCCTCTGATTCTTCCTTGGCTTCAATCTTGGCTGGGGCCGCAGCAGCAGGAGCAGCAGTAGTAACAGCAGCCACTGGGGTAGCAGCCACAAATGCAGATGGATCAGCCAAGAAGGCCTTGACCTTCTCAGCAATTGGGAAGATGTACTCAGATTCCACAGACAAAGTCAGTACCCTCTGTACTCACTGATGACAGAATGGAACACTGATGCAACAGCTGGATAACCAAACACTAGCAACGTTGCAGATACCCTCCAGGAGCAAGAATACAGTCTCCTCTGTGATGTCAAGAACTTCAGGGTTGTAGATGCTGCCATTATGAAACACCTGCTGAATGATCAACCCAAAGGAGAAGGGGCAGATGTTCAGCATGTTCAGCAGGGTGGCTTTGCTGGCTCTCACTTCGTCTCCAGTCTTTAGCAGCTCCATATCACTCAGGATTTCAACAGTGCCCCTGGAGATTTAGTGCTAATGCCTAGAGCCTGAATAAGGCAGTCTTCTCAGGCCCCAGACCAGTAATCTGGGTTGGTATGGTGACTTCACATGGTGCAGAGGAACCAGCACGGGGAGCAGCTGGAACCTTATTGGCCAGCAGCATGTCCCTGACCTCAGTGAGGTACTCCTTGGTGAACACAGAGTTCACATTCCCCCTGACATAATGCAACAGTTTTTCCAGAGCTGGGTTGCTTTCAGATGCCCTTGAATAGCCTTGTACATCATGGTGTTCTTAACCATCAGCACCACAGCCTTCCTCCGGAGGGACATGTAGATTTGCTCCATCTGCTTGGAGCCCACATTGTCTGCTCCCACAGTGAAGCATTCTGGATAGTCATCCAAAAGTTGGATGATCTTAAGAAAGTAGTTGGACTTCCAGGTCTCCCTGTCTTCCCTGGCATCATGGCGGTGCATCAGGGATTGCCATGCAGGGTTTAAAAATGATATTACTCTCACATGGATGCCTGGTGAGAGAAAGGCCTCCTTTTAAAAATCTTAATCCTTTCTTTTTTTCCTTTCCCTGCCCTCTTTATTATTATTACATTTACCTTTATTGATTTGAACTTCTATATTAATTTTGAACCTTCTTTTCCTATTGCTATTGGTGGTATAGATGTTGGTTTTAAGTCATTTTTTTACTGTATTTCTAGATCTGATTTGTCTTTGTGCTGTCTTTACTGTGGTTTATTTTCTTCTGTGTAGGTTGTCCTAAGGACTGAAACCTCAAAAGAAGGCAGTACACTAAGAAGAACCTCACACAAAAGAGGAAGAGCTATTCATTCCAAAAGATGCACATATTTCAACACAGAAACAGAAATATGAAAAAAGACATGTCTTCTTCAAAAGTACATACTTGTCTAGAAAATGACTTGAAAGATCTTTGAAGTAGATGAAATGCTAGCAAAGAATTCAAAAGATTGATTGTTAAAATAATGAGTTCAAAGAAGAAAGAAATGAATAGCTGAGAAAATTAAGGAATAATGCAGTCTATGAAAGTCTATTTCAATAAAGAAATAGAGAGTCTGAATGAGTACCAAATAAAAATCTTGTAGAAGTTCAATAAGACAAATTTTAAAAACTTGGTTGAAAGCTTCACTAATAGACCAGATCAAGTGGAAGAAAGAACATGAAGGTTTGAAGACCAAGTAGATAAACTAGCATATTCAGAAAGCATCAAGGAACAAAAAATAAGAAACTACAAACAGGATAATAATAAAAGACCAAATAAATATATGACTTATAGATTGGGAAAAGGTAGTAGAGCTTCAGGAAAAAAAAGCACAGAAAACCTAATTAATTAAATCATAGAGAAAATTTTCCCAAATCTTGGGAAATATATGGACACCCAAGAAATGGAGGCAATTAGAACCTCAAACAGACATGACCAGAAAAGAACCTCTGCATATCATATTAAACTCTCAAAAGTACAGAACAAACAGAGAAGCACTGAGTGAGTTACTTCTAAAGGCAAACCCATTAAAATAATAGCAGATTTCTCATCAGAAACTCTAAAGGCCAAGACACCTGGAATGAAGTATTTCAAGCCCTGAAAGAAGAAAATTCCAACATAGATTACTATATCTAGCAAACTGATCCAAGATAAGTATAAACTAAAGAAATTCTTCACCACTAAACCAACATTACAGAAGATACGTAAGGAATTCTATACATAAGAAGAGGAAGTAAGACAAACACAATCACAAGAGCACAAGAAATAATAAATCTTACCAGAAGAGTAGACAACCAAATGAGAGCAAAGAATCAAATATGATTAACTCAGTAAACTGTCAATCCTTTAAGATGAATGAGAAAGAACTGAACATAGATTATTCAAAACAACCAGAATAAAAAAGAACAGAGTGACAGGAACTAGTACATCTCTTTCAATAACCCTGAATGTAAATGGTCTGAATTCTCCATTTAAACACAAACTAGCTGAATGGGTTAAAAAAACAAGACCAACTATTTGTTGCCTACAACTCACCTCACTACCATACACACACAGACTAAAAGTAAAAGGATAGAGAATGACATTCCATTAAATTGGAGTCCAAAGGAAGCAGAAATCGCTATACTTATATCCAACAAAATAGACTTCAACCCAAAATTGACCAGAAGCAACAAAGGTCACTATATACTGATAAAAGGAACACTCCATCAAGATGATGAAATGATTATAAATATATATATGCTGAACATTAGAAAATCCAATTTTATAAAACAAACACTATAGGAAAGAAAGGGCCCCAATACAATAATGGTGGGTGACTTCAATACCCCATCCTCACCAACAGAAAGCACTTATAGACCAAAAAAACCAACAAAGAAACATCAGAACTAAATTACATAGATCAAATAAACTTAATAGACATCTACAGTGTATTTCAATCAACAGCTGCAAATTACACATTCTTTTCATCAGCACATGGAACTTTCTCCAAAACACATCACATTTTAGGCCATAAAGCAAATCTCGTAAGTATTAAAAAACTGAAATAATATCTTGCATCTTATTAAATCATAACACAATGAAATTAGAAATCAACAGCAAAATAAACTGCAGAAAATATACAACACACTGAAGTTGAACAACACACCTATGAATGAGCAGCAAAAATTTTTTAGTTATAAATGGAGATAATGCCTTCACTTGTGTATTTATTTTTATGTGGTGCTGAGGATCAAACCCAGTGCCTCACACATGTTAGGCAAGTGCTCTTCCACTGACCTACACCCAAGCCCCCATTTGTATTTCTTCTTTTGAGAAATTTCTGTTTATTTCTCTTGCTCATTTGTTGATTGGGTTATTTGGTTTTTTGGTGTTAAGTTTTTTGAGTTCTTTATATATTCTCGATATTAATCCCCTGTCAGAGGAGCAGCTGGCAGATTTTCTCCCATTAAGTAGGCTCCCTCTTCATGCTCTTATTTCCTTTATTGTGCAGAAGCTTTGAATTTGATGGCATCCCACTTAGATTCTTGGTCTCACTCATGAGCTTCAGGAGTCTTTCTGGGGAAATTGGTGCCTGCACCTATATAATAGAGTGTTGATCCTAAGTTATCTTCTAGCAGTTGCAAAGTTTTTGGTCTGATTCTTAAGTCTTAGATACATTTTGATTTGACTCTTGTGCAGGGTGAAAGATAGAGATCTAATTTCATTCTTCTAGATAGGGATATCAGATTTTTAAAGAACTAATAACAATGCTCCTCAAACTATTCCATGGACTAGAAAGGGAAGGACTTCTTCCAAACTCATTATACACAGCCCTACTACTAAAACCTGATATGGAAATAACAAAAGGAAAACTATAGACCAATGTCCTTGATGAACATAGTTGTAAAAATCCTCAATAAAATACTTGCTAATTCAACATCATGTTAAAAATATCATACACTATGATTGACAAACCCATAGCCAACATCATACTGAATGAGGAAAAACTGAAAGCATTTACTCTAAAATCTGGAATAAGACAAGGGTTCACTCTCATCAGTCTTATTCAATTTAACATGGGAAATTTTAGCCCAGAGTACTCAGGTAAGAAAAAAAAAAGGAATACAAATAGGAAAGGATAAAGTGAAATTATCCCTGTTTGCAGATATAATTCTACATCTAGAAAACCCTAAAGAGTCTACCTGAAGTCCCTTAGAACTGATAAATTCATCAAAGAAGTAGGGAACAAAATCAATATACAAAAAATAACTTAGTAAGAAGGAAATCAGGATACAATGCCATTCATAATAGCCTAGAAAAATCCTAAGAATCAACCTACGCAGAGTTGAAAGATCTCTACAGTGAAAATTATAAAACAAAGTAAAAAGAATTGAAGACACTGCCATATAGAAAGACATTCCATGTTTTAACATTCGTTAAAACAAAATGTTAAAATGGCCATACTATTGAAAGTGACCTACAGATTCAATGCAATCCTCATCAAAACACCAAGGACATTCTTCACAGAACTACAAAAAAATTATATTGAGCAAAAGTAATAATGTAGGAGGCATCACAATGCCAAATTTAAAGTATACAATAGAGCCATTGCAGCAAAACCAATAAGGTATTGGCATAAATACAGTCATGTAGATCAATGCAATAGAATAGAGGATCTGGGAATAAACCCACACATTTTCAGTAATTTTATTCTTAACAGAGAAGCCAAAAATACATGTGGGAGAACATACAGCCTCTTCAACAAATGTTTCTGGGAAAATTGAACTTAATACCTGTAAAAGATAGATCCCTATCTCTCACTCTGTATGAAATGAACTCAAAATGGATCAAAGACCTTAAAGTTAGACCTATAACTTTGAAATTGCTAGAGGAAAACCTAGGGAAAACACTTCAATACATCAGTATGGGCAATGATTTCCTGAACAGGACTCCAATAGCTCAGGAAGCAATAGCAAAAATTGACAAATTGCATTACATCAACTGAAAAGACATAGCAAAGGAAATAATCAAAAAAGTGAAGAGACAGCCTATAGAATGGAAGAAAATCTGCCAGCAATTCATCTGACAGAGAATTTTCAGAATGCATAAAGAACTCAAAAAATTCAATACCAAAAGAACAATTAATCTAATCAACAAGTGGGCAATTGAGACAAATAGACACTTCTCAAAAGAAGAAGCACACATAGCTAATAGTCATATTAAAAAACTGCTTATTGTCTTTAGCCATTAGGGAAATGTAACTTAAAACTACATTGAGATTCCATCCTAGTAAGAATGACCATTATCAAGAAAAACAAAAAATAACAAATGCTGTTGAGGATGTGAGGGAAAAGGAACCTTTATACACTGTTGGTAGGAATGTGAATTAGCATAGTCATCCCACTCCTGGGTACATACCTGAAGGAATCAGAGCGAAGTGAATATACTATGGTGATACTTGTACACCCATGTTTGTGGTATGTAAATACAATGTACTATTATTCAGCCATAAAAAATGAAATCACATCATTTGCAGAAAAATGGTTGGAACTGGAGATCATCATGTTAAGTGAAATAAGCCAGATACAGAAAAACAATTATCGCTTTTTTTCATATATCTGGGGGGGAAAGATGACATGAAAGTAGGTGCATATTAGGGAAGGAGAAGAGGACCAGGGTGAGGGTGGGCAAAGGGGTAAGGGAGGGTCAGGGGGATAGTAGATACAATCGAAGAACATTATATGTGTATATGAAAATATCATACAGAAGCCCTTTATTTTGTACAGTTAGTATGTGCAAATGATTATAATTTTAAAAAAACCAAGTACCATAGAATAAAAGCTTTATTCATTTAAAAAAAGGAATAAAGGAGATGGAATGAAAGGAAGTAAAGGTTCAATAGTAAAAGCTAATTCCACAGGAAGATCTGAACCAGTTTCAGAAGTGAATTGAAAATGAATCAGTTACCAGATATAAGCTTGGAAATTTAAGAAAATCCTCCTCAAAACAAGATAAGAAATAACAGATAAATGCATTCTGGCTTATAGAACATTCAAGTGGAAGTGTCTAGGTAACTACTGGATAGAGATGAAGTGAGAGAACTGTATTATATGTGTAGTTTCATCAACATATACAAGATAGTTGAAGCCAACTGTGCATGATATAACAAAAGACAGTAGGCAGTGAATGATGGTAACAGGGGTCCTGACTCTCTCTATAATTCTGTAAGTGCTCTCATCATGTGAGAACACAGGACTATTGAAAAGATCCTCAGCATCACACAGATTCCTTTCAAATCAGATAGCTTCCAGGATGAAGAAAACTGGTATACCTGGTATAATACTCATTATTGTCAGAAATAAAGGGGGGCTATGAGGGCAGCACAATAAAGTCAACTGGGTACTCACTGAATACAGCAAAGATGTGGTCTAGGCTGCAGTATACACTAGCAGAGAAGAATGACATTTTCTCTTAGCACTGTATTATTTTTCTGTGGCTGATATAAAAAAATTACCATATACTTGTTGCCTTAAAACAATTGAAATTTATTTTCTCACAGTTCTGGAGAGCAGAAACACAAAATCATTTCCACTGGGCTGAAATCAAGGTTTTAGCAGGGCCATGCTCCCTCTCGAAGTTCTAAGGAAGAATCTGCTTGCTCTTCTGGATTCTGGTGGATACGAGCATTCCTTGTATAGTCTCTGCTACATCTTCATACTACCTTCTCCTCCGTACTACCTTCATACTACCTTCTCCTCTTCTTCTCCTCTTCTAATCTTCCTCTGCCTCTTATACAAGGATGGTACCCACCTGGGCAACCTACTATAACCTCCCCATCTCAGGATCCACCTCTCTTAATCACATCTGCAGTCTTTGTCACATAAGGTTAACATTTATAGGATCCAGAGATTAGGATGTGATATCTTTGGAGACTATTAGACATCCCAATACAGAATAAACTGAAATAGTTGTCCCTTGGTATCCATGGGGTCCCAGATGATATCAGAATTCTGAAATGCTCAAAATCTTTTTACAAAATGGTGTAGTATTTGCATATAGCCTATACATATCCTCAAGTCATCTCTAGATAACATATAATACTATGTAATGCTATGAAAATACTTGTTATACATCAGTGCTTAGGAGAAAATGTCAAGAAAAAAATCTGTTCATGTTCTGTGCAGATGTGTTTTCTTTTAGAATAGTTTCAGTCTGCAATTGGTTTAATGTGTGGATATGGAACCTGCAGATATTAGAGAGTTGATTACATATATTTTTATGTTAAATACAAATATACTCCTAATACCTTAAGCTATCATACAAAAAGTCCAGCTATTCTACTGTAAATAAACACATGGAGAGGCCACTGGGATAGGAGAGACCATGAAACTACATGGACTGCAAGGCTCAGCCATCTCAGGGTCCTAGTTGAGATCAACTTTCCAGTCATTTCTATTAAAGCACCAGATATGTGAATGAGCCATCTTGGAGATGACTTATCCCAGGAGAGCCCTAGAAAACTGTACGTGAAGCAGAACTTCCCATATAAGTACAGTCAACACACCAAAGGCATAGCGGTAAAAATATTTTCAGACACTTAAGTTTTGGGGTGGTTTGGCATGCAAATATATAAAAATTGGCACCCAGAGAGAGATTGCTGCCACAACAAAAACCCAAAATGGTGCAGTTTATTTGGGGACTGCATGGTAGGCAACAGCTGAGGGAGCCTCAATAACACTGGAAGGACACGGAGGTAATTTTTACTGGAGACTAAAAATGGTAACCAACTTTTTCTAGTTGTGGAAAATCTGGCAACACTGTTCCCTGTGTTAACACAGGAAATAAAAAGCACTGAGCATTTGGCTAAAGAGATTTCTAGGAAGCATGATGAAAGTGCCAAATGGAGTCTTTAAGCTGTCTATTACAAAATAAAAATAAAGAGAAGTGAACTAAAAAGGAATCATTCCATTTTCAAGAAAAATCTAGGAGAAATATTTATGAGCCAGAATATTCCTGGAAAATAAGTGTTTTTCATGCATAGCTCTTCTAGTCAATGACCTTCAAAGTAAGAAATGACCTCAGGGTGAAGATCAAATCTAGGGTAATACCAGTAAAATGTGGTGTCAAGGTGTCACAGGGGTAATCATGTAAAGATTTGTTAAAACCTCAAAAGGATTTAAGGTTGTGCTTCATAGACCCACTGAGGTAGACAAAATTTATTCTAAGACTCCTTGGTGGCATTCCAGTCCTCCTCTGCAAGACAGGAGCACTTCTATAATTCTTAAGGATATTGTGCCACAGTACCCTGATTCTCAACCCAAGGAAATAGAGACCTTTCTTAAAGATATTAAAGGGTATGATATTTGTCCAATTAAGATAACAATTTGTTACATAAGAAAACCACAAAATCTTTAATAAAAGAAACTATCTTGAACTGAATAGGAACAGTCAGGTGTGGTGGCGCATGTCTATAATCCCAGCAGTTCAGGAGGCTAAGACAGGAGGATCAGAAGTTCAAAGCCAGCCTTGGCAAAAGCAAGGTGCTAAGCAACTCAGTGAGACCCTGTCTCTAAATTAAAAAAAAAAAAAAAAATACAAAATAGGGCTGGGGATGTGGCCCAGTGATCAAGTGCCCCTGAGTTCAGTCCCTAGTAAACACCCCCCCAAAATAATAGGAACAGTTTAAAGTAAAAAGAGGCACTCAAATCCCCAACTTTCATAAACAGGACACAGATTGCAAAGATATTCAATTACAAACAGAAGTTCTTCCTTATGGAAAAAGGAATAATCTGAGGTGAAAGCCAAGAACTTCAGAATTATTATGGTCCACTGACAGCTACCTGTTTCATGTTGGCCCTCCTCCATCTTTGGAATCCCAAGTGTCTATTCAGTTTTTCTGTTCTGGACTCGCTCTTGTATGTAGGAGGCAGATGACTGATCAATTCACAGATTTTAAAACTGAGAGGAATCACACCCAAGGTGACTCTCCCAACTGGACCTAGTTAAATGTTGAAATTCTATATTTCAAGTCTGAGCCTGATGCAGTAATAGTGTGAAGGCTGAGGATCTGGGAAGGGAAGTAAATATATTTTGCATGTGGGAGGGAAATGGCTTGCTTGGTAATCTCTACCAGTTAATCTCCAAATATGGTCCCCAATGAACAACACCTCCCAAGATTTACACCCTTCTGTAGTCCCCTTCCATATGGAATCAGAACTGAGCCCGGGGCTCACTGTAACTAACAGATTCAAAGGAGATGAACCTGGGCTAGTATGAAGCCAAAGTCTTTCAGAGGTCCTGAAGTTTCTATTTCTGTAATTTGGAAGGCCTTGGCTGCCACATAAGTTCAGCTGCCTTGTTAAAAGACCACACAGACCACATGAAGAGTTCACATAGAAAGGTAGAGGGACAGTCCCTGAGAGAGACTACACAATCAAACTAGATGTCCACACAGCCCAGCTCAGTCCAGCTATACCTATTCCTATCAAAGTGTCAATCACGCAAGTGAACCATCATAAGTGTTCCAGTCCATCAAGTCCATAAATGACCACGAGTCCAACAAATATCCAATATCTTGCAAAGCAAAAGTGTCCAGCTAAGCACAATCAGTCCCACAAAAATCTTGAGAGATAATGAAATAATTGTTTTAAGCCACTAAGTTTTAGAGTGGTTTGTTATGCAGCAACAAATTACTTATCAAATGAAAACTGAACATTTTGGAAGTTAGACTGAATATAATAAAAGCAAACTACAAACTATGGAAAAGTACTTGCCTATACAAGTTGTCACTATTCTTAAAAAAATGAAAATTTAAGATCCACAAGTGTTCAAAAGAGAAAAAGCAAAGGACATAATCTGTGCACTTATAGGAAAAATGAAAATGACTTATAAGCATGAAAAGGTTTTAATCATTATTTAGATTACTCAAATACTGCTGGTGAAAATAAAGTCATATAATCTTTCTGGACAGCAATTTGTTAACATGCCATTTCTATATTATTATATAATCACATATTCAAATAAATAGCAAAAGATTGCCAATTTAAACTTAATGTCCAACAAAATGGAAACTGTTTTAAAAATCATAGCATATCCATGCATGAGGATATTTTGCATCTTGCAAATTCCTGAGAAAATTCAGGTGTGTTTATGTTAACTCAAAAAAGCTGAATATAGAATTAAATGTATAGTTTTATCCAAGTTGTAAAAATAAAGCATATATATGCATATGAAGATAAGTCTAAACATATGAATATATATAATGAAATACAAACTTTCTAAATTTTATATGACTTTGCTGTTGAGCAAAAAGATTAACTCCCTAGCCAGAGATATTTAATAAAATTGTACCTTTTGAAATTTGGAAGAGAATTTAGAAATGATCTGATCTGCTATATCAAAGGATGAAGAAATAGTTCTAGAGGTTTAGGTGACCAAGCTAGCTGAAATATTTAGAGACAGAACCTTACTTAGAACCCTTACTTGACCCATACACCCTTTTACACTGTTTTTTAAAGAGCTGCCTATAGAACATGCCTGTAATTCCAGCTACTTTGGAGCTTGAGGCAGGAGGATCACAAGTTAAAGGTCAACTTTGGCAAGGTAGCCAGACCCTGTCTCAAAATAAAAAATAAAGACAGTGGACTGGGGATGTAGCTCAGCCGGTAGAGTGCCTGCCTCGCAAGCACAAGGCCTTGGGTTCAATTCCCAGCACCGCAAAAATAAATAAATAAATAAATAAATAAATAAATAAATAAATATGGTACTGGGATGGTACTGGGACTGGGGGTGTAGCTCAGTGGTAGAGCACCCCTGGTTCCATCCCAGGGTATAGGAATATTTAATACACTTAGACACATTTCTACTTGGAGACATAGGAATATATTTTCAATTTATTTGTCTTTTTAAAATAAATTATTCCCCCCTTAGTCTTGTACTTTAAACATGAGGATAGTCTAATTCAAGATCTTCCAAATCTTGGCTTTGAAAGCTACCTTTCAATTTCAAATCTGGGGAAACTAAGCTTGCGTTCTTCCTTTCAGCTAAGGTTAGATGGTTGCTTTGCCACCTAGTTTCTCTTGAAGATGAAGCTAAATTTCTCCTCCTTATGGTCTCTGGCTCTATATAGGTACTTCTCAACTTTACCTCTGGAAAAGCTGAAAATCCTTTTAAAATGCTTCGATGTCTATCATCTGATTTTGCATGTGGTAGAAGTGGTCTACTTCCCCTTCTTTCCTCTGGCTTGACTTCTGATTGGCTTTCACTGAAAGATGGTGTTTTGTACCCTACGGTTTTTTCCTCCCTAGGAATAGGGGGCAGTACAGTGTCTGAGGGTGGAGGTGTTGAAGAAACACTCTCAGGAATAGTAGGCATTGAATTAGCTTGGTCCAATAGGCTCGAAGTTGATGTGGTCAGGCCTTCTTTATTATCATCAACCTGCACCTAGAAAATACAGCAACAAAACAAGTTACCAATTAAATGTTATTCACTAGAAAGTACTGAAAACAAATTAAAATCAATTGTACCCTTATCCTTTATCATGTTACCATTAATATTTGTAAAATGACCATATAACTTAATAGAAGGAACAAGAAGTTCTCTACTTCCAAAATCATAGAGTTGTGGAATGTACATTTGTATATATATAAATCATAAGAATGATAAAGCAGTGTCTTATAAAATGTGGTTCTCTTATGTCAGGATTTTATAAATCAGCAAAATCTTTAAAAAGAAAATCTGGGGTCTGACATTTTACTGTTATACTGTCACCAATGTGTTATGAAATATGGAAAATTTTAATAGTATGATAACACAAAGAACAATATTATAAAATTATGAGATATTATAAAAGAAAGGAAATTTTAATAGCAAAATGGTACAAAGACAGGTATCATAAAATAAAGGATAGTCTGTTTAGTTAAATAAATTTAGCTTTATGTAAAATTCAATGTATTAACTTTTTTTCTTCTCTCCTTGAACTGGAAAAGACAGTACACACTGATTCTTCAAATTTGTATTTGTGAGTCACTGACCAAAAAATGGAAATCACTAAATCCTACTTGTCAAGCAGTAGAGAAAAAATGTTTATTTCTTATTATTTTCATGGGATCTACTGTTAGAATGGAATGAATGCTTCCTATGAAATTAGCTGAAGAACAAATTATATTAAGTGAATATATTATTCCATGAACAAACTTTATAACATGATAAATTAAAAGATTTGGTGAGAAAGAGCCAAGAATGTGATTAGGTCTATGGCAACCATGTCTAAGCTCTTGCACAGAACTTCATACTTCATTCTTATTTTTCCCTTCTTATCTTCCTAAATACCTTCTGTTTCCTACCTTCATATATATGCTTAAGGACTACTGTTCTATGCTGAAGCCACTATTTCCAGAAGGTAATTTAACTTTAAAAATTGTGCAATGGTATAGATATTCTCATACAGAAAAAAACATGAAACAACTGAACAATTTCTCTAGTGCTTTTTTTCTTTACATGTATTTCTCTATTCACAAATATTTCATCCCTGCTGGGTGTGGTGCAACATGCCTGTAATCCCAGCAACTCAGGAGGCTGAGGCAGGAGAATCCCAAATTCAAAGCCAGCCTCAGCAACTTAGCAAGACCCTGTCTCTAAATGAAATATAAAAAGGGGATTCTCCAGATTCCCTGGCGGAGAGTCTCCAATTTGACCTCGGAGCCCTCGGACCTAAGCCCACCCCTTTCCCCGGGGACACAGCGCTGCGGCTTCAGCTGAGATTTACCCGGGAGCGGAGCTGTTTGCCGGCCCCAGCGGGAATTTGGGCCCGGTCGGCGCCATCCTCCAGATTCCCTGGTGGAGAGTCTCCATTTTGACCTCAGAGCCCTCGGACCTAAGCCCACCCCTTTCCCCGGGGACACAGTGCTGCACCGTCAGCGCTGCGGCTTCAGGAAAGTTGCAATCCCTCTGATTTGCACTACCAGAGGGGAGGATATATGAGCAGCATGGGAAGACACGGGAAGAAAGTGTCCCAAACAAACCTGGATGGTGCATCAGGAGATCCTAAGGACAGCACGGTAGAGGGAATGACAGAAATGGAGTTCAGAATGTTCATAATTAAAATGATCCGAGAAGAGAATGAGGTGACGAGAGAGCAGATTCAGGCTATGAATAATCAACTATTAGAGCAATTTCAGGAAGCAAAAAATCATTTTAATAAAGAGATAGAAGTTCTGAGAAAAAAGCAAACAGAAATTCTTGAAGAAAACAAGGAAATGAAGGAAACAATCAACCAAGTTAAAAACTCAATAGAAAGCATAATTAATAGAATAGATCACTTGGAAGACAGAACCTCAGACAATGAAGACAAAATATTTAATCTTGAAAACAAAGTCGAACAAACAGAGAAGATGGTTAGGAATCATGAACGAACCCTCCAAGAAATATGGGACATCATGAAAAGACCAAATTTAAGAGTTATTGGGATTGAGGAAGGCACAGAGATACAAACCAAGGGTATAAACAATCTGTTCAATGAAATAATATCAGAAAATTTCCCAAATATGATGAATGAGATGGAAAATCAATTACAAGAGGCCTACAGTTCACCAAACGCACAGAATTTCAACAGATCCACACCAAGGCACATTATAATGAAAATACCTAACATACAAAACAAAGATAGAATTTTAAAGGCTGCGAGAGAAAAGCATCAGATTACCTACAGGGGGAAACCAATACAGATATCAGCAGATTTCTCAGCCCAGACCCTAAAAGCAAGAAGGGCCTGGAACAACATATTTCAAGCTCTGAAAGAAAACGGATGCCAACCAAGAATCTTATATCCAGCAAAACTTACCTTCAGATTTGATGACGAAATAAAATCCTTCCATGATAAACAAAAGCTTAAAGAATTCACAAAGAGAAAGCCTGCCCTACAGAACATTCTCAACAAAATATTCGAAGAGGAAGAAATGAAAAATAACAATCTCGGTCACCATGGGGAGGAACTACCCTAAAGAAAGAGTCAATCAAAGAAGAAACAAAGTTAAGCTAAAAACCCTAAAAAAGCTAAAATGACAGGAAATACAAGTCATATCTCAATAATAACCCTGAATGTAAATGGCCTAAACTCATCAATCAAAAGACATAGACTGGCAGACTGGATTAAAAAGAAAGACCCAACGATATGCTGCCTTCAAGAGACTCATCTCATAGAAAAACATGCCCACAGACTAAAGGTGAAAGGTTGGGAAAAAGCATACCATGCACACGGACTGAGCAAAAAAGCTGGGGTTTCCATTCTCATTTCAGACAAAGCAGACTTCAAACCAAAGATAGTCAGAAGGGATAAAGAAGGACATTTCATATTGCTTAAAGGTAGCATAAATCAGCAGGACATAACAATCATAAATATTTATGCACCAAACAATGGCGCATCCATGTATGTCAATCAGATCCTTCTCAATTTCAGGAATCAAATAGACCAAAACACA
>JAJEJO010004837.1:769033-800347 GCA_020662805.1 Glaucomys volans | reverse complement strand
CAGGTAGATCAATGGTACAGAATAGAGGACACAGAGACAAACCCAAATAAGTACAGGTATCTCATACTTGACAAAGGAGGCAAAAACATGCAATGGAGAAAAGACAGCCTCTTCAACAAATGGTGCTGGGAAAACTGGAAATCCATATGCAGCAAAATGAAACTAAACCCATATCTCTCACCCTGTACAAAACTCAACTCAAAGTGGATCAAGGACCTAGAAATCAGACCAGAGACTCTGCACCTAATAGAAGAGAAAATAGGTCCAAATCTTCATCATGTTGGCCTAGGACCAGATTTCCTTAACATGACTCCCAAAGCGCAAGAAATAAAAGCACGAATCAATGATTGGGATAGAGTCAAACTAAAAAGCTTCTTCTCAGCAAAGGAAACAATCAGCAATGTGAAGAGAGAGGCTTCAGAGTGGGAGAAAATCTTTGCCACACACACTTCGGACAGAGCACTAATCTCCAGAATCTACCAAGTACTCAAAAATCTTTACACCACGAACACCAATAACCCAATCAATAAATGGGCCAAGGAAATGAACAGACACTTTACAGAGGAAGATCTACAAGCAATCAACAGATTTATGAAAAAATGTTCAACATCACTCGTTATAAGAGAAATGCAAATCAAAACCACCTTAAGATTTCATCTTACCCCAATTAGAATGTCTTTTATCAAGAACACAGGCAACAACAGGTGTTGGCGAGGATGTGGGGAAAAGGGTACACTCATACATTGCTGGTGGGAGTGCAAGTTGGTGCAGCCACTCTGGAAAGCAGTGTGGAGATTCCTTAGAAAACTTGGAATGGATCCACCATTTGACCCTGCTATCCCACTCCTTGGCTTATACCCAAAGGACTTAAAATCAGATTGCCTCAGTGATGCAGCCACATCAATGTTCATAGCTGCTCAATTCACAATAGCTAGATTATGGAATCAACCTAGATGCCCTTCAGTAGATGAATGGATAAAGAAACTGTGGTATATATACACAATGGAATATTACTCAGCCATAAAGAAGAATAAAATTATGGTATTTGTAGGTAAATGGATGATGTTGGAAACTCTTATGCTAAGTGAGATCAGCCAATCCCAAAAATCCAAAAGCCGAATGGTCTCTCTGATATATGAATGATGATGCATAATGTGGGGGGGAAAGATGGCAAGAATGGAGGAAAGATAGCTAGCATAGAGGGAAGGGAGGGGTGGGGGTGGGTGGGGGGTAAAATTAATAACAGAATGTGTGACAGATACCATTGCCCTGTGTACATGCATGAATGCACAGATGGTGTGACTCTACCTTGTGTACAAACAGTGAAACAATAGCTGTACTCCATTTGTGTTCAATGAATCAATAAGTAAATAAAAGAATAAATTAAAAAAAAAAGAAATATAAAAAGGGCTAGAGATGTGGTTCAGTGGTTTAAGCACCTCTGGATTCAATTCCTGGCACAAACAAAACAAAACAAAAAAACCAAGCATTTCACCCTTTCATAAAATAATGACTATTAGACATTTTCTTCTCACTTCCCTTACCTCACGTGGAGTAATTTCAGGTTCATTGTCTTCAACAGGGCTATCTGTTTAAAAAGACAAACAGAAGTATTTTAAGTTACACAAAACAATTAAAACACTATTTATATGTATGTACACAATAAATATTATTACACTTTTTCTCACCACAAACAAACATCAATTTAAGTCAAAGTACCTATCCAAACATAAACACTGCTCAGTTAAAATCCATCAGACTGATGAATCTCTGGGAAGATGGAGGAGGAGTAATTAAACAAGTATGGGGATGAATCAAAACATGCATGCAGTGACAAGATTTTTATGTTATTTGTAATAACCTATACATTATTTTTCAAAGTGCCTGCACCATTTTATATTCCCACCAATAGTGTTCAAGGGTCCCACTTTCTCTGCACCCCTACCAATATGTGTGATCTTTGGACTTTTTGATAATAGCTGTCCTAATACAATTGTAAGATGGCATCTTGTTTTGATTCTGATTTGCATTCCCCCGATGATTAGTGATGTTGAGCACATTTTCACATACCTATTGGTCATTTAATTCTATATCTTCTTTAAAAGAAGTAAGTATTCAAGTCCTTAGCCCATTTTCTAATTGAGTTATTTAGTTGGTTTGTTGTTATTGCTTGAGCTGAAATTATTCCTTATATATTTTAAATATGAATCCCTCATCAGATATGTGGTTTGCAAATATTTTCTCCCATTCTGTAGGTTATCTATTCACTCTGTTGTTTCTTTTATTTGCACAGAAGCTTCCCAGCTGGAGGTTCCCCACTTGTCCATTCTTGTTTTTGTTGTCCGTGTTTTTTGTATCTTATTGAAGAAATTATTGCCCACACCAATATCACTGAACTTCCCATCTTTATTTTCTTCTAGGGGTTTTGCAGTTTCAGGACTTATGCTTAAATCTGTAACCCATATTTCTTTTCAGTTCATGGTTGGTGGTCAGGTTTTTATATGGTGATTTTGTATCCTAAAACTTCACTGAATTCATGAATTAGTTCTAATGGGGTTTTTTTCTGGAGTCTTTTAGGATTTTCTACACATAAGATCATGCCATCTGTAAAGACAATTTTATTTCATCCTTTCTTATTTGAAAGTCTGCTATATATTTTTCTTGACTAAATTGTTCTGAGTAGGATGTCTAGTACTAAGTGCAGTATAAGTGGCAAGAGGGGGCATCCTTGTCTTGCTCCTAAACTTAAAAGTTTCCAGTTTTCACCACTGATAATGTTTGCTCTGGGTTTTTATACATAGCCTTTATTATATTAAGGTATTCTCCTAATTTTGAAAGGGTATTGAATTCTGTCAAATACTTTTTCTATGTGTATTCAGAAAATCATGTGGTTTTTATGACTTATTCTGTTAATATGCTGTATTTCATTAATTAATTTCTATACGATGGAACATTCTTGTATTTCCTAGGGATAAATTCCACTGGGTCATGATGTATGGTATGGTTTTTTTTTTTTAATTGGGGATTGAATTCAGGGCCACTTTTCCACTGAGCTACATTCCCACCCTTTTTATATTTTATTTTGAGACAGGATCTTGCTAATTTGCAGAGGCTGGCCTCTAATTTGCAATCCTCCTGCCTCAGCTTCCCAAATCACTGGGATTATAGGCATGCGCCACTGCACCTGGTTCTTGCACATTTTAGTATGCTGTTGAATTTGGTTTGTTAGTATTTTATTGAAGATTTTTGCATTTATATTCATCAGGGATACTGGCCTCCAGTTTTATTTTCTTATTATAACTTTGTCTAGCTTTGGTTATCAATACATACATAATGAGTCCAGAAGTGTTTCACCCTGTTGAATGTTTTGGAAAAGTTTGAGAATAACTGCTGTTAATTCTTTAAATGTTTGGTAGTGAAGCCATCAGGTTCTGGGCTTTTCTTTATTGGTAGATGTTTGACTACTGATTCAATCTCCTTAATTATTAGTTATAAGTATGTTTGATTTTCTGTTTCTTCAATGTCCAGTGTTGGTAGGCTAGGAATTTATCCATTTGTTATAAGTTATCTGATTTATTGGCATATAATTGTTAATAAGAGTCTTATGTTCTTTTTTTCCTTTAATTTCTATGGTATCAGTTGTAATGTTTTCTTGTTCACTTCTGATTTCCATCTTCTTTTCTTAGACTGTCTCCCAGTGCATCAATTTTGTTTATCTTTTTTAAAAAACTCAGTTTTGTTGATCTTTTTCTATTCTTTATTTCTGCCCTAATCTTTATTTCTCTGCTAACTTTGAACTTAGCATCTTTTCTTAGTTCTCTGAGGTATGAAATTAGGTATTTTAGATTTTTTAAAGAAGGAATGTATTGCTATAAACTTCACTTTTAATTCTGCTTTTACTACATTATATAAATTCTGGGATATTTTCTAATTTCCCTTTATTCTTTAACTCACTGGTTATTCAAAATTGAATTGTTAAATTCCCACGTATTTGTGAATTTTCCAGTTTTCCTTCTGCTATTGATTTTAGTCTCATTCCACTATAGTTGGAAAAGATACTTGTATGCCTTTGATCTTTTAAATTTGTTGACTTCTTTTGTATCTAACATGTGACCTATCTTGGACAATGTTCCATGTATGCTCTGTTCAAGAAAATGGATATTCTGCTCCTGTTGGGTACAATGTTCTATTAATTTCATTTGGGCTATAGTTAGGTCCATTTGGTTTATCATACCACTCAATTCTACTGTTTCTTTGTTAGCTTTTGTCTTGTTCTATTCATCTTTGAAAGTGGGTTATTGAAATCTCCTACTATTATTGTATTATCTATTTCTCCCTTCAGTTCCTTTTACATATGTTTAGGTACTCTCATATTGGTTCGTATGCATTTACAATTTTTATATCCTCTTGATGTATTGACCCTTTTACCATTATATAATGACCTCAACTCAAAGTTTTTAACTTAAAGTCAATTTCTTTCTGATGTAAGTATAGCTACCCCTGAGCTCATCTGGTTATCATCTACATAGAATATCTTTTTCTATTCCTTAATTTTAGCCTATATGAATCCTTAAAGCAAGTCTCTTGTACATAGGACATACTTGGATCCTGTTTTTATATCTGTTAAGATACTCCATGTCTTCTGATTGGCGAGTTCAATACATTTTCATTTAGAGAAAAATTGATAAGCAAGAACTTGCTATTGGCATTTTGTTCTTTATTTTTTTGTCTTATGATTTTGTCCTTTCCTCTCTTCTTATCTTCCTTTGAGTTTCATTAATTTTTTTGTACTGATATACTTTGATTCTTTATCTTTTTGTGTGTCTTCTTAACTATTTTCCTTCTGGCTACTGTTATGATTTAGATGTGGTTTGTCCCCCCAGAGATTCATATGTTGGAAGCTCAGTCCCTTGCACAGTGATGTTAAGATGTGCTGAAACTTTTAAAAGGTAGTGTCTAGTGGGAAGTGGTGAGGTCATTGGGTATCCTGACCTCAGGAGAAATTAAGGAAGTTTTCTTGGGACCCTGATTCAATTCTTATGACAGTCAGTTGTTATCAGAAAGCAAGACTTTCTGTCTCACCAGGTGATCCTCTCTCACATATGCATACACTATTATAAAGTCCTCACCAAAGATGAGCTGATGCTGGTGACATGCCCTTGAACCTCAAAAACTGAGCTAATAAACCTCTTTTATGTATAAAGTATCCAGCCATAGGTATTTTGTTCAAGAATGGGAAATACACTAATATGGTTACCACAAACTTACATAAAAATACCTACAATTGTGGGGAGGCATGGTGGCACACGCCTGTAATCCCAGTGATTCTGGAGGCTGAGGCAGAAGGATCATGAGGTCAAAGCCAGCCTCAGCAAAAGTGAGGTGCTAAGCAACTCAGTGAGTCCCTGTCTCTAAATAAAATACAAAATAGGGCTGTGGATGTGGCTCAGTGGTTGAGTGCCCCTGATTTCAATCCCCAGTACCAAAGAAAAAGCCTTCAATAATCTGTTTTAAGCTGATAACTTCAATTGCACACAAAAACTCAAGACTTTACTCCTCCTCTCCCCATACCTTATTATTTATATCATATTTTACATCTTTTTATATTGTATAGCCATTAAATTTCTATAGTTATTTTTAATACTTTTGTTTTTAACTTTTATTCTAGAATTAAGTGATTTGTCCACCACTATGCTATTATTATGGTATTCTATATTTGTCTATATATATTTACTTCACCTGCAAGTTTATTATACCTTTATTTGCTTCTGTACTGCTATTTGGCATACTTTTATTTCAACTCGAAGCATTCTTAACATTTCTTATAAAGCAGGTATGGAAATGATGAATCCCCTCAGCTTTTCTTTAGGAAAACCTTTCTCCCCCTCTTTTGAAGGACAATTTTGCTGAACAGTAAGTATATTCTTGATTGATAGATTTTCCTCTTCCAGTAATTTGAATAAATCATTTCATTTCCATCTGCCTGCAAAATTTCTTCTACAAGTTTCACTGATAGTCTTACACAGGTTGATTTCGTATTAAATGAGTTTGTTTTCTCTTGCTGCTTTCAACTTTCTCTTTGACATTTGACAATTCAATCATAAAGTGTCTAGGTATAGATTTCTTCTTAGTGGAGGTGACCAACATTCCTAAATGCTCCTTTCCTTTCCCAGATTTGAGAAATTCAGACTATTATTTATTTGATGTACCCTTTTCTTTTTTCTTCTCTTTCTAAAATTTCTATAATTCATGTATAAGATGTAAGTAGCAATATGGTTAAATATGAATTATTGAGTCAAACTGTTTCAAAATTAATCTCTTTCAATTAGTGACTGTGACACTGATTAATTATTTAACCTGTTTGATCCTTAGTTTTGTCATCTGTAAAAATGCGGGTAATGTTAATAGCTCCATTCATTGATTGTTTGGGGGATTGATTTATATAATCCAAGTAAAGTTCCCAGAGCACAGTGATCAATAAACATTAGCTAGAATATAAGAAGCTATGGGAATACCAAAGGAAGGAAGTCACTAAATGACCCAATAGGACTACAGTTAACTCTTCAGATAAGTGAAAAAAAATTAATTTAGAAAAGCAACCACTAGTGCTTTTCTCACTACAAGTGAGAAATATCACTTGTAGTGATACTGAAGAGGATTTGATAATCCTACAAAAAAATATTTCTATAGATCATAGTTAAGATTTAACTTTTTAGCTCTTATCTTCTATTTCTCACCTTCTATATTCTCAACTATTACTTGAAGATGGCATAATGCATAATTTAGCTTGTGGTATCAGTGAAAGAAATGATACCTTTTTAAAGAAGAGATTTTTTTATTATTATAGGCCGATTCTTAAAGGCTTGAGGTTATAGAATCGCATTCCCTTCTGCCATCTTAAAAATAAATACACACACACATATATATACATATAAAACTGTCCTGGTTTCATTAATTTTCCCTTCTCTTTGGACCATGACAAGCCCTCACAGTGAATTCCAGAGCTGGGCAACACAGAAATTAAAGTGAAAAGACCTACATGGAGTAGTTTGCATGTATAATATAGGAAGGTGTTCCTTAGATATGTTACAGGCTTACTTTAAACTATTTGACTCATGCTTCAAAGTAACAGTAATTTAATGTTGTTGGTCTAGCAAATATGATGAATACTTTTAATTTTATGCTTAAAAGTCATCATAGGTTCACGTGCTTAAATCTGGATATCAGAATTTAAGCAATTCTAAAAATGTATGAATGCTTCTTTAATATACAGATTACAAAGGAAAAGAAGAATAAAGGATTGGGAGAGGGAAGACCAGAAGGTGGCAGGGTAGAGGAATTTGCATTCCAAGCTGCACTGTAGTATGAGACCAAAGCAGTGGGATTACAGTTTCTTGGCAAGGTGAAGAAAAGAGGGATTTCACTAAAGTTTAATATTAGACACTCAAAGTGGCTTAGGGACTCAGAAGTTTGGGTATAATAAACAAAGAATAAAGAATTCATCAGAGCTGACCTAGCATGGGGGCTAATGGTAGGGATTCCACAAGCAGAGGGAGGGGGATCAGAGTCTGGGTATGGAGAAACCTGAGATAAAAAGTGCTAGCTTATCTTAGCTGATCCAGAGGCTACACAGCACACTTGTAGTTGAAAAGCACATTCTGTATCTTAACTGGCCATGGAGAGCTTAGGTGGATTCATCTTGGGACCAAGCACCACCATGGTGACCGTGGGACCCAGGAGATCAGAAAAACACACACATAGCCAGCCACAATATCTTGGTCAGCACCTATGGAGTGATCTAGCCTGGGTAAAATGGAATATGAATGAAACAGGCATGGAGAAGACTGTACCCTGGAGAATTCAAGTCAAAAGTATTAGGGAACAGATAGATGAGGATGGTAGAAACTTGAGGTTAAGAGAATAATTCTATAAAATGGGCCTACTCTGCTGATCCCCACATGCTTTCTTTGCCAGAAAGCAATTTGCCTGAAACCTGCTGGCCCAAGTGGACAGGATATGTCACATTCCTCAGAAAACTGAGTCAGGGGCAAAGGTCAGGCAGTCAGTGTAGGTAATAAATGATGGGGGTTGAGAACAATGGGTTACTAATGGTTAACTTCCAAAAATGTGCTCTTCAGCACTCTGGGTTGCTAAGAATTAACCTCCACACTCCTGCTCTTGGTCACATATATGGAGAAGAAAGAGAACACAGCAGTTAAAGGGGAGTGGGGGTTTCTAGCATCTATAAGAAAACTCACAACCCCTCCCTCAGGCTTCTGACTTCAAGGCCCCCTTCTCTTCAGAGAAGTCTGTTTTTGTCACTTTCTTAAATAAAACATGCTCTCTATACTTGCCTCAGTGTCTCTTGGGTGTTTAATCTTCAACACCAGGGAACAAAAACCATTCCTGAGCTGCACTAGACCACTATCAGCTGGGGACTCGCCCAGGACCACCACCAAGGTAAGCTCCTCTGCACTTTGCATCATTGTGTCTTTTTCTTTCTGGAGGACAATTCTGGTCACCCGTCAGTCACTTAAATGTGATTAAGCATGGCTGCCAATCTTAAATCTCAGGTAAAAGGCTTCATGACTTTTTGTGGCTCCTAATCACCTGTCCTGCAGGTCAGGCACATCGGGCTCTACAAAGGTCATTTCCTACTTTTCTATCCTGGCTCAGAGATTGTCTGGTGCCAGTAGACAGTGGCCCCAATCCTATTCTGCCTTTGGATGCAAAGAATTGAGCAAAGGAGGGAAGCAACTGATAGATACTGACCAGGCCATTCCCTGGTATATCTCAAAGGTTTCTCCCCTAACCTCCTCTCCCAAAAGGCCTCCGGGTATCCCATGGTGACTGGTTGATTGGGTGGTGCTGAATGAACTCCCCAGTAACCCATGCACCTCCATATGAGCTGACCTCTGTGCTCACTCCCCCCGGGCACACCACTTCCTTTACTGATCAAACTTTAGCCATTGAGAGAGGGACATTTTATTCTTCCAGGAAAATGACATTAAACATTCAACAACCACTAGATGTCCTTCTTGCCCTCTGGAGATCCCTTTGGCCCACAGCAATTCAAGCATAAACCCTTTATTCCTTCCTTTTCCCCTAATGAGTCTGACCTTCAACAGACTTCTTGGATCTTGCTTAATAAGAATTTTTACTAGCTAGGTTCACTAATTACATTGACACATGAAGCAGAGGAATACTGTAGGCTATCTTTTTATCACTGGTCACCACCTTTAGAAATTTCATAGTGATCAGGGGAAGTCAGTAATAGCCACTAAGTCTGAGTTCCCCACGTTATTGGCATGTGGCAAAGACCCTCAACTCCTCACCAGTAAGGCAACAATAAATCCAGTAGGAATTGGGAGTGAGAGACAGGATTGCTGACCATCAGAAACTCATTAGGGAGATGTCCCTATGACAATGGGCAGTTTCTCTGGTATGGGCACCTGAATTCTGTTTTCTTATATTCAGATGTGAGCTTCAATCTCAACAATTATGCCAGGTTTACCAATAGCCTGCATACTGAAAACCCTCAGATGCTCAAGGAAAAGCAACTCATTTTATTCTGCTGCCTAGCGTGGCTGTCCAACGGAGAATCATGGCCATCAGAAGAAACTATAAACTTTAATACCATTCTGCTGCTTAGCCTGTTTTGTAAAAATGAAAGAAAATGGTCTGCGGTTCCCTGTGTATGTATAAGCCTAAGGGAAAAACTAAAATGGTGCCAAAAATGTAAATTAGATTCAGATATGATTGCTGCCCTAATAGAAGAAGCCCCTGCCAAGGAAAACATATTTAAAAAATTCCCCCAGTGCTATCATCTCTTGTTAAGAGCCCACATGACCTCCCTTAAATCAAATAGTTATCAAGAAATTAGCATCCTCCATTCCATGTAAGGCCCAGTTTTCCCCTCATAATTTTATTAACTAATGGTAGGCTCAGCACAGATAGACCAGGATTTATTACAAGAAAGTTATCTACGGGTTTCATGGTCTCCCAGGGTAACAAGTCACACAGTAAAGGCAGATAATCCAGAGGTTTGGACCTTTTTCATGGCTACCCATGAAGGAGGAGAAAGTTATGACCACACTGGTAAGATAGCAGTAGGTCCAGAGGTCATGGAAGGAGGGGAGGGAAGTACTGAGCACTAGAGGCTCCAGGATCAGGGAGACGTCCCCTAGACAGAGAGTTTCCTTGGTGCAGGTGCCCATATTCTATTCTATTCTGTTCATTTTATTTTTTGTTCAGAGAGGAGCCTCATCCTCAAAAGTAATAATGGGAGATGGTTGAATTACAGTTGAGAAAAAGAAGATGCCTTTTAATGTTCTTCATCCCAAACATGGAAGAATTACCAACCTGGGGGAATGGAAAAAAATGGTCTCCAGAGGGAAACATAAACTCTTACACCATATCTTAAGAGACTGGTTTTAGAAAAGGGAAAAGAAAAACTGGTCAAAAGTGCCCCATGTATGAGATTTTGCCTCTCAAGCTCAAAAAAGTAGCTTTCCTTCCTCCTTAGCTTTCTGCCAGATATCTCTCTCCACAGCTTTCATCTGGAATGTAAGCTGCATAGGCAATTGTCCAAAACAAGTTTGGGACCAGAGGCGGGTAAAAGTGTTACTCTTAAATTCAAGCTGCTGTGGGACCTAAATGCTATCTTACCTGCTCTTATACTCTGTGATTCTGCTTTCTCAATATGCTCCTCCCTAAATGCCAGCAAAAGCAGGGAAAATGGAACAATCTCATATGCACAAGTCTTCTTTGAAAACATTACCTGAGGATTTCAGGGCTTCTACATTCTTTAAACTGGCTCTAATCTAATCCAAAAGTGTACTCTGGTCTGATAAAGATGTTCTGCATGCTCCTTTAGTAGAGTAATTATGACCATATAATTTTTTTTTTTTTTGTAGAACTAACTCCTGCATTTTAAAAAAATTTCTATGTTTTTTGAGCTCATGTTTTAGTGGTGAATTCATGTTTGAATTCTGTGTGCCTAAATTTATATATTTTGTTCTGATCAGTCTTTTTTTAATTAACTATAAAGGTTTTTTGCACTCTGTTTTACCCACTGTCTTTATTCAGAGGTCAATTATTCAAGGGAAACCTCAAAGTCCTTGTTCCCTGTTGGTTTTTATGTATATTTGTGTGCACCTGTGTGTTGTATGTGTCTATATGTGTTTTTGTCTATATGTCATTTACACGGTAACAAAATTGGCATATAGATAAATGAGCACTCATAAATTAATTTTTAAAAAAGAAGAAAAAAGAAATGGATCCAAATACCTTTTAGTTCATGTGACTTAAACATTTAAAGAAAAAGTTCAATTTAAATTGGTTAAACAGATAAGAATAAAGATGTCTTTAAAATTACTAACCCACAAGTTTTTCTAGCTGGCCAGGCAATTAATAAAGAGCTGGTTTCTATAAGATGTCTAGAGTATATCCATTTTTTCTAGGATTTTTCTTCAACAGGGAAAAGGTGGCTTATACTGTTAACTACACTTGTTCAATATCTTTGTTTTTACAGTTAAAATGAGTAAATTAGATTTAACATAAATGAGATTAATCTTCATAAATGTGTTTGTTAGAGGAAACATCTTTCTGATTTGCAGGGTTAAAATGCTAAAACCTCAAACAACTAAATATAAAATCAAGTATTCTCGACTTCTTGAATTCCATAAGATATTACATATTTAAGTATTAAACATATTTTTATAAATTGGTAAATGAAAAGGGAGAATTTAAGATGGCTTTGTTTCTGGATCTTCACTAAAAGCAAAGTTACTAAGAGTTGGGATTCCATCAGGTATAATGCAAAAAGTACAAAAGCTTTCAGTTGTATTTCAATTAAAGTACTGTAAAAAAGTACTTTTTAAAATTATATCATCTTATTATTGCAGAGTTATGGCCCAAGAAAACAAGCAGGAGTAGATAGTCTCATATATGACAAAGCAGATTTCAAGCAAAAATTAATCAGAAGAGACAAAGCTACCACATCTTAGTAAAGGAACCATCCAATAAGAAGATATAATAATAGTAAACATTTATGTCCCAAATGTCAACACATCCAATTACATGGACAAAATACTCCATGACATTAAATTCCACATAGACCCCAACACAATAATACTGGGGGATTTCAATATACCCTCATCACCAATAGACAGATCATCAAAATGAAAAATCAATAAAGATATCTCCAACCTAAATAACATTATAGATCTAATGGACATCTACAGAATATTCTACCCCCAAAACAGCTGAATTTACCTTCTTAGCTGCACATGGAACCTTTTCCAAAATAGTTCATATTCTAGGCCCAAACAGAAATTAAAAGTTCTTAGAAATGAATGAGAACAACATATCAAAATATCAAAATCTCTGGGCCAGTATGAAAGCTGTTCTAAGAGGAAAATTTATAGCACTGAGTACCTGCATTAAAAAACCAGAGAGATCACAAATAAATAAGCTTATACTCTACCTCAAGACTTTAGAAAAAGAACAAAGTAAGCCTCAAACCAGTAGAAGACAGGTGATAATTAGTATCAGAGCCAAAATCAATGGAATTGAGAAAAGAAAACAATATACAGAATCAATGTATCAGAGTGTTGGTAATTTATTATATTATTATATCAAACATAAATAAGTTTGACAAGCCATTATCCAAAGTAATCAAAATAAAAAGAATGAGAAGATGCAAATCAACAAGTTTAAAGATGAAAATGGAAATATCAAAATCAGCCCTTCTGAAATCCACAAGATTATCAGAAACTAGTTTGAAAATTTATACTACAATAAACTAGAAAATCTGGAAGACTAACAAATTGCTAGACACATACAACCTGCCCAAATTGAATCAGGAAGATATAGTAAACCTAAACAGAACATATCAAGCAATGAAATTGAAACAGCAATTAAAAGCCTTCCAAAAAAGAAAAGCCTAGGACCTGATGGATTCTCAGCTGACCTCTACCAGACCTTTATAGAAGAACTAACATGTCTTTCTCAAATTTTCCATGAAATTAAAAGGGAGGGAACATTCCCAAATACTTTTTATAAAGCCAGTATAACACTGATACCAAAATAGACAAAAACACATCAAATAAAGAAAACTACAGACCAAACCAATATCCCTCTTGAACATAGAAGAAAAATTCTTAACAAAATATTAGCAAACTGGATTCGAAAACACATAAAAAAGATACTACATTATGATCAAGTAGGTTTCACTGCAGGAATGCAAGGTTGATTTGACATATGCAAATCAATAAATGTAATTCATTACTTAAACAGAGTTAAGGATAAAATCACATGATCATCTCAATAGATGCAGAAAAGGCCTTTGATAAAATCAAATTCATGTTAAAAAGGCTAGAGAAGTTAGGGATCGAAAGAAATTACCTCAACAGTGTAAAGCCCATTTATGACAAACCCAAAGCCAACATCATACTAAATGGAGAAAAACTGAAATTCCACCTTGCATCTCTAGACATCTCAAAATTCTTTCCACAATTGGATGGAGTGGCACATGCCTATAATCCCAGTGGCTCAGGAAACTAAGGCAGGAGGATTATGAGTTCAAAGCCAGCTTCAGCAACTTATCAAGGCACTAAGCAACTCATGAGACCCTGTCTCTAAATAAAATATTAAAAAGGGCTGGAAATGTAGATCGGTGGCTAAGCACCCACTGGGTTCAATCTCTGGAACAACAACAACAACAACAACAACAAAAACAAAAATTCCTCCCACAAATTCCAAAAAGTTCCAAAAGCTTCTAAACCACATGGTCAGGTTAGCCACAACAATGATCCCACTTCTTGGTACCATTTCTATTTTAGTCAGGTTTTTTTCATTATTGTGACCAAAAGACCTGACAAGAACAATTTCAGAGGCAGAAAAGTTTATTTGGGACTCATAGTTTCAGAGGTCTCAGTCCACAGATGGCCAACTCATTTCTCAGGGGCCAGAGGTGAGGCAGAACATCCTGGCAGAACAATATGGTGGAGCAAAGTAGCTCAGGACATAGTACTAGGAAGGAGAGGGAGGGATGGAGGGAAAAGGAGAGGAGGAGAGAGAGAGAAGAAGAGAGAGGAGAAAAAACTCCCCCCCCTCACCACAGACAAAATATAAACCCCAAAGGCACATTCCCAATGACTCACCCCCCGCTCCAGTCATACCTTACCTTCCTACAGTTACCACCCAGTTAATTCCTATTAAATCTCTCATCACCCAATCATTTTACCACTCAACTTTCTTGCATTGTCTCTCACAGGAGCTTTTGGAGAGCTTCTCACAAAACCATAATACTTAGAACAAATTACTAAACTTTGTGATATAACACCTTGATTTTAATTATCTTTATAATAAACACAAAAATCAGGTTGGTTTCTTACCTGGTGGTGTGATATTTTCAGGCTTCTCTTCATATAAATCATTACTCTGACTTTCAAGATCGTCATCCAAATTACTTTCCTAAAATTGTAGAAAGAATAAAAATATACTGGAAAAAATGTTTAGGGAAGAAAATGTTTTAGCTTCTTGCTTTCATGACTTCTTTTTATTACAATATTCTCCCCATCCCAGACTTACAGAGGACAAGACAAAGATGTGTTTGTAAGAAATTTAATCAAAAGAGCACTATTTTAAAGAGGAGTTGATATTCCACAGAGAAGCTGTCCAAGACTGGGTAGAGTATTTGAATAATGAATGTATATAAGATACATAGAGCAAATTATATAATATTATAACTTCGAGGAATAAGAGAGGGTACCCCAAGGAAACAGATTATTATTTTTATTGGACTCCACTATGGCTCATGACTTGAAAAATAATGTATATTTTTACAAAATTCAAAGGAAAATTGGGTTAAAAATAGCTAAAGACAGTCGAGTGACACTGGGCTTTTTATAAAACTGATCTTTCAGTAAGAACCCAAAGTCCATAGTTCCTTTAATTAATAACCCTCCAAATTTCCCCTTAAGTATTACTTCTATATTAATGAATACGTAAATCAACTTTTCCTGTAGCAACATAAATTCTGCCTATTTTAGAGAAATTGCAACACATGAAAATATTAATGTTATGACTACTGTTTCAGGGTTGTGACCTCAATCAATCCTTTATCTTTCCACTGAGATAGCTATGAATCCTTTATTTCCAGGTCAGTGTAGGTGAGATTGTATTTCTAAATATCAATCCTTACTCCTATCTGACAAGGATTTACAATACATGGAAAACTCTTAAAGCACAACAACAAAAAGACAAATTCCTCAATTTAAAAATTGGCAAAGATCTGAAGATAAAGAAATGTCCAGTAAATTTATGAAAAGATGCTCACATTATTAGTCAAGAGACATGCAAATCAAAAGCACAATAAATCACCATATCAAATCCACAAAGATGCCTACAGTAATAATAGTAATAAAATGGAAAATAATAAGTATTGGTAAAGATTTGGAACACTCATACATTGCTGATTGGAATGTAAGGTAATACAGCTACTATGGAAAACAATTTGATACTTCTTCAAAAATTTAAACTGGGAATTACCATGTGATCCAGGTCCTACTCCTAGGTATATACTCAAGAGAATACAGACATACATTCACACAAAAAACTTGCACATGAATATTCAAAGCATTATTCTTCATAACAGCTTAACAGTGAAAACAATGCAAATGTCCACCAGCTTATGACTGAATAAACCAAAAATGGTATATCCATACAATGGAATGCCATTTGGAAATAAAAGCAAGTGGAATACTTATACATACTACAACAAGAATAAACTTCGAAAACATTATAGTAAGTAAAAAAGAAAATCACAAAGGATCACATATTGCTATAATTCCATTTATATGAAATGTGTAGGACAAGAAAATCTACAGAGAAGAAAGTTGGTTAGTTGTTGCATAGGGCTGGAGGACAGTGGGTGCTGGAGGACAAAGGGTGGATTGAGGGAGTTCTGGCTAAAGGGTGTGGGTGTGCTTTTGAGAGTTCTCAAGTTGATTGTGATGGTGGACACATTAAAGGCCATTAAACTGTACATTTTAATGGATCAATTAGTTAAACCTTATAATTTATCATTAAATACTTATTGAGTAGCACATTATCAAAATAGGAAGTGCATGGGCCATGAATAACATCTTACATGCCCAAAACAAATAAGCAACATATGATCATTACTACTAAAGATAATAATACCTTTCTTTAAAAAAAAGTATTCAAAGCTCTATGTGGAAGAATGTATTAGGCCAATTACCTTAGATTCCTTAGGTTCCACTTTTGGGTTCAGAATGTTTTCTAAATAGTCAACTTTTTCTCTCCATGTGCCCAGATTTCTATATTCCCTTTTCATTTTTTCCAGTCTAAAGAATCAGTCATAGATAAAATAAGTCAGTAATAGAAGAATATTTATGTTATGATTCACATAGTATGATGCACTTCTAAAGAGTTCCAAAAGAGACACAGAACAATATGCTGTCTGGGGATATGGTAAAAGGAAATGGAATGCTTACAATCAAAATGAATGCAGCAGTTACCTGAAGATGGTTAGGTGGAGGGACGTAGATCTCATAAGAGCATACAAAACACATTTCTGATATTGGTGGTGTTGCATATATTAACCTGAATCCTTAATATCTAGGTAATATAAACATGTTTCAGAAATTATTCAATCCATATCATTCTAAATGTTTTTTAACCATATGCCCTGGTCAGTTTGAGTTACTAGAACACAATGCCATAGATGGGGTGACTTAAACAGCAGACACCTATTTCTCACAGTTCTCTAGAGGCTGAGAAGTTCAGTATCAAGGTGCCAGCAAATCCAGTGTCCAGTAAGGTACTCTTCCTGGTTTCAGATGTCCATCTTCTTTATCCTCACAGAGTGGAGAGAGAGGGATCTCATGTTTCCTCTTTTAACAAGAGCATTAATCCCATCAATTGGGCTTCACCCTCAAACCTAAACTAATCCTAATTTTCTCCCAGAGGCTTCACTTCTAAATATCATCACATTGAGGATTAGGTTTTTAACATATGAATTAAGTGGGGGGGGGGGCAAAATATTCAGTCCATAACACTCTATATACATATTTTATAAATTAATCAATGTATAATATGATAGTTTCCTTAAAGCAGGCTTAAGGAGGTAAGGGTTTAGCTCAGTAGTAAAGCACTTGCCTAACGTGGGAGGCCCTGGGTTCAATCCCCACCACTGCAAAAAATAAACAAACAAAAAAAGGAAAACAGTTTTTATAAAAGGAATTTAACATATGATCTAACAAATTTCAAAGCTTAAGTAATCTGAGGATGTAGTCAATAAGAATTAAATAGAAAAGGGAATGTTTTCCAATTCACTTCATGAGGACACTATGGCCTTGACAATAAAACCTGACAAAGACACTCATAAACATAAATGAAAACACTAAGAATAAAATATAGTTTTAGTATGAAAAATCCAGACAAGATAATATATAATGAACAAGTCAATTCATCCTAGGAATACAAGTGTGTTTTGATATTAACATTAGAAAATGTAATTTAAATGTAATTTAACTGACTAAAAGAGAAAAAAATCATTTGACAAAATTCAACATCCATTCATGATTTTTAAAAAACTCTTGGAACACAAGGAACAATATTCAATAATATAGTTAACTGGCTGCAGCTCACATGCACATACCTGCACGCTCACACACACACACACACACACACACACCACAAAGAACCTATATAAATAATGCTCTTAATTGTTAAATGTTAGAAGCATTACTTTTAAAGATCATGAAGAAAAATAAAGAGTTCCACTCTTACCACTTTTATCAAACCCTGACTGGAGCTTCTAGCTAATATAATAAGACAAGAAAAACAAAATTAGAGAATAAATTTTGGGGATAAAGAAACAACACTGCTGTCATTTGTAGATGAAATGATTGTCTAGATAAATTCCCCAACAGATAATATAAATTACAAACAAATACTTTAAAATATGAAAACTTAGTGAAATAGGTATAAGAGGGAAATTCTGGGAAGGTAGTGGCAGCAAAGGCAGCATAACTTCTGAATCTTCTTAGATCCCCACATAAAATCATAAAGAGTTTTGAGGTAGCAAACCCAAAAGCCTACGGACAACAGTTATAAGAAATCATGCAGGAAAGTACATAAATACATAAGACCTTCAAGGTATCAATCTACAGATGGGAGAAAGCAGTCAGTGTAAAAAGAGTCACCTTGATAGCCCTGAGAACAAGAAGAACCCAAAATAGCCAATAGGAAGTCACTAGAGAACACAGAGGGTCAATTTGAGAATAGCAGTTGATATTGGGCAGCGGTTGCTCATTTCAATAATAGTTGAGTACAAAGAATTCATTAAGAGCTGATGAGGAGATTCATGATGGTGGATTAGAGGAAGGCTACCTTCTGTTGCCCCTGACCTGGGATTCAAGAAGGGGTACAACAGCTTATTGATGAGGTGGGTAAAAGAGGGATTTCACTAAAATTCAATATTGGACAGGCAGAGTGTCTAGGAGACTCAAAAATTTGGATGTATTAAAGAAACAGTTCACTGAAGCCAAGCCAGCTGCACCAGTGGCAGTGGCAGTAGTGCTCCTGCCATAGGGGTGGGATAACAGAGAGAAACACGATGGACAGATTTGGCACGGAAAACCTGTAACTTAGCTGATTCGGAGACTGCACCATAAACTGTGTTTGAAAAGTGCTCTGTATTTCTCTACTGGCAACTGGAGAAATTAGATGGGAACCATTTGAGGAGTCCGTGTTGCAGCTTGCTGTTGAGGAGCCCAGGAGATCATAGCAAACATTGCCATACTCTCTCTAGCAAGTGCCTACAATGTGACTTAGGGTTTACCTGACAGGACGTGAATGAAACAGGCACACAGAAGATGGTATCCAGGAGGATTCGAAGTAAGAAAAATGAAGGGGAGCCCAACTTGCTTTTCCTTATGTCTAGAGGCTCATGTGCCCAACTGAATAGGGCAGGGAATCTGAACATGTGGGTATGAATACGCTCAGGGACTAAGTCTTGAAAGGCTATGTCTGTGGGCAGTAGAGAGGGTGATATTTGTTGCCCCTGCCCCATAAGTAGAATTTGTGGGAAGTTTATGAGATTCAGACTCCCATCAGAGATTGGCATCTGCTGGGTGCTAGGCTGTGTTAATTTAATCTCTCCTGAGTAGATACCACCCAAAAAAGCCCTAGTCACCAAAACTCCCTTCATAGAACTCTGCAGCAGCCCCAACCCCGGGAGTACATTTGATCTGATATGTCCAGGAAAAACTCCAATTGACAGTCTTCCTGTCCTATTCTACCTTATACTGGTGAGAAGGCAAGTGGAGAACCATTTCAATCAGCTTCATTTTTAGATACCCCAACTGGCAGTTTGGTGAGCAACACAAAAAGAGGAAGGGGCTAACAAACTCCACACTTGCGCTTGTGCGCTCTCTCTCTCTCTCTCTCTCTCTCTCTCTCAGTACATAGCTCAAAAAGAAATAGAAGGGACAGATGGGCATAGGCAGTGACCATCCATTCCTCTTTTAATGAGAAAAAGAAAAAGGACTTATTACTTTGCTAGCCAAGGAGAAACACAGGGGACTCCTGTCTTAGAGGCTATAATTCTGCCCATTGGGGCCTTTTAAAGAAGTGATTCAAAGGCCACATTCCACATTTTCTCTGATGAAGTTGTAATTCACTTGATAATTTGGAAGATGATCTTTTCTGAGATCTTCTGGTATCATTCCCCAAAGTTTGGATTGCTTCATTTCTATGGTGGGTGTGTACATAGGGGCAGATAACTCTGCCTAGGATGGGGAAGAAAGGCAATCCTGTTACCCCTGAGATTATGGAGTGGGGAAAGAAAAGGGGAGAGTAAGGAGAGAGGAAGAGAAAGAAACATGTCCATTTTCAATATAAGTTGTGGTGCTGAGCAGCAAGGGCTATAGTCAAAGCATAAAGTGGACCACTGTTACATTTCCCCACTGTCAATTCCCACATTCCATTTCTATAGAACAATGGGTAATGGCATCTCCAAACTGCTTCCTGCTGAAAGAGGGCAATGCTGGGGGAAGTAAGTCAAAATTCTTGTTCTCTATCAGGTGAGGCTTGGACAGTTAAGGATATTCATCATTATGGCAGTTCAGAGGCCCACAGTGGCAGATGGCAGGTGACTGGACAAAGCATACATAAGACAGGAATCAGCTAAGATGACAATAAATAAGATAGCAAAGCATTACTTTTTTGTAAAAAGAAAAAACTTAACCACAAAAGCAATTAGAATTTCAGTCAGTCTCTGAAAACCATGAAGACAGTAATTCATAATCATATTGTATCAGTGATCAAAAGCAGATCAAGTTTATCAAGGTAGGAGCTTAGGAAGATTTGCAGGTCTAGGAGGTTAGGCTCAAATTAACTCAGGACAAACCTGAAACTCTAGAGTCCTTTGTGATCATTAGTATTTGGCACTCACACACAAGAATCCTTCCTTTATTGCCTCCAGCTTTACTTACTCAGGGCTGACACAAGTGTACATCATAAGTTACAATTTATAAACTACTGTTTTTCCTTTTAAATGTCCATGTAGGACTATGTTTAGGCTATATTCTCCTGCCAGGTATTTAAGACCAAGTTGGTCAAGACTGACCTTATTCCTACTGTTAGAAGTCAGCTGAGATTCCTCAGAGGACACTGGGAATGTGTGCGAAGATTTTTGGCCCCTTTAGCTTTCCTCTACTAGTGATGCCATCTGCCAGGATGGGTCAGAGTCTTGCTGACCATACAAGGCTTCTCCTGGAAGTATCAGGGACATTTCCCTCTCCAATGACCCTCCTCTTTGCAGAATGTGCACTATTTGGCTTCCTATTCTCTATGGAGTGACCATCCATTCTTGTCAACTATTTTGACCATTTCAATGGAGACGATTCCTTCATTTTTCATTAAGAATCTTTTTCTATGGGGTGTGTGTGTGTTCATGCTGTTCTGATTGGTTCATGGACATATATACACATACAAACTGTTTGTTTTTTCCTAATTTTTAGCATTTTAAAATATGGTTATTTTTCCTTGCTTTGTCTTTTGAGGGTTAGAGTTTTTGGTTTGTTTATTTTTGTTTTCTTTCTTGTCATTTTTCTCTACCCCTTTGATTTTCTATCCCTTTAATTTTCTTATTTATTCTCCTCCTTCATTATAACCATCACCTGTTACATCTCTTCTGCATTCTCTCTGTTCACTTTTTGAACACTGTAAACCCTCTTCTAGCTTTCTATCACATTTCTTCCCTTGCTGAATGGTATTTGTACCGCCTTTTAGAACCAATTGGTTTATATGACTTCTTTTCCCACCATTCATGTTGTTGCAATTATTACTGCTGTGGATGCTACAGTTGATGCCTGCTGTTTGCTTTAATGCCAGATCTATTTATTTATTGTTTTTGCTGTTGACATTTTCTGAGTCCACCATTCCTTGTTTTTTGGTAATTATGTTGTAGATGTCATAGTAGGAACTGGGTATTTATATTAATGCATCAGTTTTTGCTATTTATTTCCCCCTATTCTGTGAAGTGCTGGGAACCTGGAGGGACACTCCCAAGTTCACAGGGCAGAAATTGTGCTGCTGAACTAACTCAAAACACAGAATACCTTGCTTCGCACCCAAATTAACAACATTCAAACTTCAGCTATACTTTAAAAAAAGAATAGAAGAGGGGGAAAAAAACCCAAACTAATGACCAGGACTGCAGTAGGAATGGCTAGGGGTGGCCCTCAGGTTGCACTCACAGACACTGCTAACAGCAAAAAGAGAGAATTAGCACAAAGACTGTGGGTAACACACCTATGAGGGGGTGTCAATCTAGATCACTCTGTAAGAAGTGGTCTAGAGAAGATCTTGGCAAGACAAGGCAGCACTATGAAAAGGACCACACATAAGATTGAAAGAGAAATCCATCCCAACAGATGCATAAAATCCAACGCAGGAATACAAGAAATATGAAAAAGCAAGGTAACATAACACTTCCTAAAGTTCATAATTTAGCAGCAACAGACCCCAAAGATATTGAAGTGGATGAAATACCACATAATGAATTTTTTAAATGATTATAAAAATGATCAATGGATTCTGAGAGAAGAAAGAAAAAACAACTTAATGAATTAAGTCTGTACAGGGTATAATGTAAAAAGTTGCAATGGTGGTGCCCATCAGGTGGAAGCAACCAAGTCCACATCTGTCAGAGCAGCGCTCTGTCCACACCACGCCCCCCTGTCAGCTCACCACTGCAGGCAGCAGGCAGGCACTGGGTGTGCCCTGCATTCTGACTCTTGCCTGAGGTCTCGGCTGCCTACCAGCCCACTGTCTGACCTCACAGGGCTCCCTCTCCTGCAGGTGGGGAAAGCAAGGAGGGATGACAGCTCCCCTGCCCCTTCCCTGCAGCTAGCCTGCCATTGGCCCATTGGTCAGCCTGCCATTGGCCCGTTGGTCAGCCTGTCATTGCCTGCCATTGGTCCATTCGTCAGCCTGTCCTTGCCAGCCATTGGCTGATCCCTAGTGCACCAAAATTCAACTTTCAACATTTGGCCCTATCATTGTTTTGCCCACAAAGTTCAAGAGCTTAAAAGAAGCTCCCTAGCCATGTTCTTCCCTTTCTTTTTTCTCTTTCTCTTTAGGGGAGACACTGTTCATCTGCCTAATAAAAATCTCTTGTGTGAGTTCCCATATCCAGAGTGGTTTTTCTGGGCACTTTTTTTACTTTTCACAGGGTATGAATGAGAAATTCAGAAAGGAAATACAGATAATAGAAAAAAACTAAACAGAAATCTTGGGAAATGAAAGACACAATAAACTAATTTTAAAAAACTGTTCAGTTGAAAGTCTCTCTAAAAGCTGCAGAGAGAATCTCAGAGCTGAAAGACAAAGTGACCAACCTTAAACATTCAGACAGTATTTAAAAAGAAAATAAGTAACCATAATCAGAATATATAAGAACTCTGGAACAATATTAAGACAGCAAATCATTGAAATGGAGGAGAGTTGTAAGAGGTAGGCTAATGGCATGAACAACCTTTTCAGGGAAATAAAAACAGAAAAATTTCCAAACCTTGAGAATGAGATGGACATCCAGATATAGGAATCATTCAGAACCCCAAATAGACAAAATTACAAAAAAAAAAAAAAAAAAAGAACTTCATGACACACTAAAATGCCTAACACATGGAACAAGGATACAATTTTAAAAGCCTCAAGAGAAAAACATCAGGTCACATTTAGAAGCAAGACAATCACAATTCCTTCCAATTTCCCAGTACAAAGTCTAAAAGCCAGGAGGGCTTGGAATGATGTGTTCTAAGTACCTAACAAAACTGTCAACTAAGATTGCTATATCTAGGCAAAGCTATCCTTCAAAACTAAAGCAGAAAGAAAGACCTTCCAAGATAAGCAGAAACTAAAAGAATTCATGACTACAAAACCAGCATTACAGAACTTACTTAAATATTCCATACAGAAGAAATCAAAAACAAACCCAAGAGCTCACAAATGAACAAACTACCTTTGAAGAGTAACTAAGAAAATGAGAAACAGGACCAAATTGAATGTTATACATAAACAAAAAATGGCCAGAATTAATAAGAATCTCTGTATAATAACATTGAATGTAAACAGTCACAACACTACAAATAAAGACTTAGGCTGGCAGAATGAATTAAAAATCAATACCCAACTATATGTTGTTTGCAAGAGATGCACCTTACAGGCAAAGATAGTTACAGGCTGAAAGTGAAAGACTATAAATTAATATACCATGTGAAAGAAGTCTGGAAACAAGCAGAAGTATCTGCTTATATCTGAAAATCAGACTTCAAATATAAATCAGAAGACATGAAGAAGGTTGCTTCATACTTGTAAAGCGACCAATCCAACAAGAAGATATAAAAATAATAAATATTTATGCCCCAAATGTGGGTGCAACTAATTACATAAAAGAGATACTACTCAAATTAAAGCCTCAGACAGATCTCATTACAATAATACTGGGTGATTTCAACAAACCTTTCTCACCATTAGATAGGTCACAGAGATATAAATTCAGTAAAGACTCTTTGGAACTGAAAAATATTATATTAATAATATTTGATATTATTATATCAAATGGACTTAACAGACATCTATAGAATATTTCATCCAATAACAGCTGGATACACTTTCTTCTCAGCAACTCACTGAACCTTCTCAAATACAGACATTTTAGGCCACAAAACAACTCTCTAAAAATGCAAAAAAACTGATAAAATTCCTTGCATCTTATTACATCATAAGAGAATGAAATCAACACCAAAAAAAAAAGAAAAAAGAAAGAAAACACCCTACGGAAACTGTGTCAACACATGGAGACTGAATGATCAATGGGTGATAGAAGAAATAAGGGGAGAAATTTTTTAATTCCTATGAGAATAGCAATATAACATGTCAGAACCTCTTGGACACTATGAAGGCAGTTCAATGAGGAACTATTATAGCTATGAGTACCTACAAAGGAAAATCAGGATGATCCCAAATAAACAACCTAATGATGTATCTAAAGGCCCTGAGAAAGAACATACCAATTTCAAAACCTACAGAATGAAGGAAATAATTAAAATCAGAGCCAAAATCAATGAAATTGAGAATTTAAAAACAATGCAGTTGGTAGAGTGCCTGTCTCACACGCACAAGGCCCTGGGTTCTAATCCCCAGCACCGCAAAAAAAAAAAAAAAAAAAAGACAATGCAAAGAATCAATGAACCACAGTTGATTCTTTGAAAAGATAAACAAGATTGATAATTCTTTAGCCACACTAACCAAAAGAAAAAGAAGACCCAAATTTAAAAATTAGAGATGAAAAAGGAGAGATCATCACAGATGTCATAGAAATCTGGTGGATCATTAAGGACTATTCCGAAAACTTATACTCCAATAAACTGGAAAACCTACAAGAAATGTACGCATTTCTAGATGCACATGATCTGCCAAAATTGAATTGAGAAGACATAAAAAACCTAAACAGACCAACAAATAGTAATGAGATAGAAACAGAAAATAAATGAATAAATAAATAAACAAACCCTCCAACAAAGAAAAGCCTAGCACCAGACAGATTCTCCCTGAGTTCCACCAGATCTATAATGAAGGACTAATGTCAATGTTCCATGAAATAGAGATGGAATACTTACAAGTTCATTCTATGTAGCCAGTATCACACTTATTCCAAAACCAGAAAAGGAAACATCAAGGAAAGAAAACTACAAACCAATATACCTGATAAATGTACACACAAAAATACTTAATAAAATATTTGCAAATCATAGTCAACAACATATTAAGAAGATTGTACATCATGACCAAGTTGGTTTTATCCCAGAGATTCAAGAATGGTTTAACATATGCAAATCAATAAGTGTAGTTCACACAAATAGAATTAAGGACAACACTCATCTCAATAGATGCAGGGAAAACCTATCACAAAATTCAGCACCCATTCAAAATTAAAACTCTGAAGTAACTAGAGAACTTACTTCAACACCATAAAGGTTTTGGACCAAAAAAAAAAAACCAACAACAAAAAACCCAAGCCAACATCAGTAAATAAGGAAAAACTGAAAGCATTTCCTTTAAAATCTGGAACAAGACAAGGGTGCCAATTCTCACCATTCCTATTTAGTGCTATAAATTCCAGTCAGAGCAATTAGGCAAGAGAAGAAAATAAAAGGGATAAAAATAGGAGAGAAAGAAGTCAAATTATCACTGCTTACAAACAATATGATCCTATAATGAGAAGATTAAAAAAATAAAAACTCCACCAAAAGACTGCTAGATCTAATAAACAAATTTAACAAAGTAGCATGTTACAAAATCAATATACAAAAATCTACCAACAAATACAAAAACACACTAACAAATTAATACACTAACAAATACAAAAATATACCAACAATTAATCTTCTGTGAAAGTAATCAGGAAAACAATCCAATTCACAATAGCCTTAAAAAAAATACCAAGGAATAAATCTAACCAAGGAGGTGAGAGACTCTATAATGAAAACTATAGAATGTTGAAGGAAAAAATTGTAGAAGACACAAGAAGATGGAAAGACTTCCCATGTTCATGGATAGGCAGAATTAAAAAGTTAGTGTGGCCATACTACCAAAAGCAATATACAGATTCAATGTGATCCCCATCAAAATACCAATAACATTCTTCACATAGAAAACTGTCCTGATATTTATTTAGAAAAATAAAAGACCCAGAGTACCCTAAGCAATTCTAATCCAAAAAAGCAATGTTGGTGGTATCACAATATCTGACTTCAAATTATACTAAAGAGTTATAGTAACAAAAACTGCATGATACTGACATAAAAACAGATACATAGACCAAAAAAATGGTACAGAATAGAAGACACTAGACAAATCTACACAGGTACAGTCATCTGATCCTTGACAAAGGTGCCAAAAACACACAGGAGAAGACAATCTTTTAAATAAATGGAGCTGGGGAAGGTGGTTAACCATATGTAGAAGAATGAGACTACAATCTTATCTCTCACCCTGCACAAAAATCAACTAAATACTTATCAAAGACCTAGGAATTAGAACAGAAACTATGCAACTGCTGGAAGAAAATATAGGGTCAAAACTATAGCATATAGACTCAGGCAACGACTTTTTCAATAGGACCCCCTAATGCTCCTGAAATAATACAAAGAGTTAATAAATGGAATGGCATCAAATAAAAAAGTTTCTGCAAAGGAAACAATTAAGAATATTAAGAGGAAACCTACATAATGGAGAAAATCTTTGCTACTCTTTTTACAGAGGATTAGTATCTAGAACATATAAAGTCAAAAAATTAAACACCAAATAAAAATAATAACCCACTTAATAAATGGGAAAATGAATTAAAATTTTTAATTCATTTTAAATGAATTAATGATTATTTTAAATGAATTAAAATTATATACATATACATATATATGCATATGTATATCTATATATACATATATATATAGATATATATAATCTCAACACCATTAGCAATTAGGGGAATACAAATCAAAACTACACTGAGATTTTATCTCACACCAGTTAGAATGGAAGTCATCAAGAATAAACAATAATAAATGCTGGAGAGGATGTGGAGAAAAGAGAACGCTTTTACATTGTTGGTGGGATTATAAATTTGTACAACTCCTATGGAAATCAGTGTGGAGGTTCCTCTAAAGACTAGGCATGGAAACATCATAAGACCCAGCTATACCACTTCTCAGTATTTATCCTAAAGAACTGAAGTCATCATACTACAGTGATACATACATACCATATTTATGGCAGCACAATTCAAAGTAGCTGAACTATGGAAACAGCCTAAGTGTCCATCCATGGATGAACGGATAAAGAAAATGTGGTATGGGCTGGGGTGGTGGCTCAGTGGTGGAGCACTTGCCTAGCATGTGAAGTACTGGGTTTGATTCTCAGCACCACATGTGAATAAATGAATAAAAATAAAGGTCCATTAACAACTAAAAAATACATACATATATATGTATATATAAAATTTTTTTCAAAAAGAAAATGTGGTAAATACACACAGTGGAGTTTTATTCAGCCATAAATAAAAATGAAATTATGTCATTTGCAGTAAAATGAATGGAACTTGAGATCATTATGTTAACCAAAATAAGCCAAATTAAGAAGGTCAACTGTTGTATGTTTTCTTTTGTATACATAAGCTAAAGAGGAAAAAGGAAAAGAAAGGCAGGGGAGTGGGGACAGAGACCTAATGAAAATCAAAGGGAGATCAGTAGAATAGAAAAAAGGGATAGAGATCAAGTGGGGGGAAGAGAGGAGTTATGGGTAAATGCTGGGGAGTGGTGTTGACCAAATCATATTGTTATATTGTGTGCATGTATGAATATGAAACAACAAATCTCACCATTATGTGCAAGTGTAACATGCCAATAAAAAAACGTGAAGAGAAAAAAATAATTCATGTAAGATCTAAAGGGAGTCGAGAAATCTAACCATGGTAAAAGCTCAAAACTGACCAGTAAAGTCTCTATTTCAACACAGGGCCCCAGAAAATCATAGAAGAATCCATTATATTTTTAATACCAAATGAAAATATCAGAAATGGGAATTTCATAAAGCCAGAAAAGTTTTATAAACAAGTCTCACACACACAAAAAAATCAGGAAAATAAATTTCATATAAAATTAAATAAAAAAGAACTATCAGAGCCAAAATTTTTAAAAGTAGTTTTAAGAAAAAAAAAGAGAATAAAGAGCAGAATATCATCTCTAAATCATGAAAGCACAAAAGAAATACACATTTGGAAGGAAAGAAAGGAAAGGAAAACTACAACCTTTACTTTAAAACAATCTATAAAACATTAAGAAAATGATACAAGACATGAAAAACAATATAAATACAATTTGAAAAAATTCAACGATAAACAAAACTCAAAAAGTGGTTATAGTTGGGTGCAGTGGCACAAGTCTATAATCCCAGCAGCTTGGGAGGCTAAGGCAAGAGGATCAAGTGCTAAAAATCAGCCTCAGCAACCGTGAGGTGCTAAGCAACTCAGTGAGACCCTGTCTCTAAATAAAATACAAAATAGGGCTGGGGATGTGGCTCAGTGGTCAAGTGCCCCTGAGTTCAATTCCCAATACCTAAAAAAAAGGTATAAATTTTAAAATATTATTTTAGAGTTAGGAATATCGCTCAGGGTAGAGTGATTGTCAAGTATGCATGAAGCCTGTGTTTGATCCCTAGCACTGAAAAACAATCATTGGAAATGAAGAATAAACCAGAAGAAATATATGTAAGATAACACAAAAAAATAATGCTTTAAGAGGAATGAAATATGAAATTTCAATGAAGAGATAATAATGATTCAAGAAAAAGTAGCTGATATCAGAGAGAGGCAAAAAAGATTCAATGTATGAATAATAAGATTTCTCTGAAGAAGAAAAATCAAGGAAACAATAAATTCAAAGAAACTTTCCTGAAATTATACAAAGAACCTCATGTTAGAAGAACACTTTATGTTCCTAAGAATATCCCTCAAAATGACAAACTACAACATATTTAGCAAAATGATTAGGCAAATAAAAAGTTGGGCATCCAGATTAAAAAACAGAGCACATGGTTTATGAGAGCAAAAAAATTCAATTATCATCTGACTTTTCTATATCAATGCTAATGCAAGAAGAAATGAAGCAACAGATATATTTAAGGAAAGAAAATGTAAGCCAAGAACTTTTCATCAAATATAAAGAGCATTTACAAACTGATATAAGAATTCAGAGAATATAATTCCTGTGAATAGTATACTAGAGAATGCATTTTATTTTTTATTTATTTGTTTTTGGTTTTTGTCAGGAACTTTATTACATTACAGCCTTAGGTTGGTATCAATCTCCTGGGCTCAAGTGATCCTCCCACCTCAGGCTCCTGAGCAGTTGGAACTATAGGTACTTGCCACTGCAGCCAGCTGAGAATGAGTTTCAGATAACCAAAGTTACTAGAGAGGCATTGTTAAAATATAGGTACACACACATTGATTGTAGAACTAAAACAAAATAGTGTTAAAAGAATTTATTTAAGTGTTATATACTCTGACAATGTATCTAATACCATAAAAAGAGGAGAAAAAGGGAAAAACTATCTGCAAAAATTATATAACTGTTTTCAGTAATCATAATTGGTGATGACTGTGTTAGTATTGCTTTTCTGAGAGTTTTGAATAAGTAATGGGAAATAGGCAAATGAAAAAATGTGGAATATTATCCTATCACCCAATGCATCCTTGAGAACTGGAAATCTCAATGTGGAAGAATGAAAAAGTGGATTAATATAAAGATATTAAAATCCTATATGCCCTAAATTGATTAGAAACACCACAGTGACCTTCTAAAGCAGCCAAGAAAAAATTACTAATCTAATAGCAATGAGCATTCCCAGTACCCAGTATGGTCCTATAAAATATTTCTAAACAAGAGAATGCAGAATTGTTTTGATAAATGGGTGGTGAATCTATTATCTCTGACAAAAAAAATACAAATAAACCTTATAGAACATCTCATCATGATAGATCTCAGAAGCTATCAAAAACAAAGGTTTTAGTAAAGAACACAGATGCTAACATGAAAGGTTCTCACTAGCTAAAGTGGGATTATTTAAACCTCAACAACTATTACTTAAGTTTCAACAAACGTTAAAAATTGCAATGGAAATCCCGTAAAACTTCCGGTCGGGAAGGCAAGCACAGAGACAGACATCAGGCCCAGCCTAGCACAGAGGCCTGAGACCTCTGCTCCTGGTACATCAGCCCTAAGTGCTCCTGTGGAATTTCCACATGGGGCAGCTGGCACAGCCCAGAAGTGGGAGACCTCTGAGTGTGGTGAGCGGGTGCAGTGGCACTTGAGTTTCCTACTTGGGGAGGCTCAGCTCAGAGGTTTGAGTTCCACCAAGTCAAGTCCCGCGAGACTTCTGGGTCCAGGAGGCAGGCACAGAGACAAACCTCAGGCTCAGCCCAGTGCAGACACCTAAGACTTCTGCAATAAGTACATTGGCCCCAAGTGCTCCCCTGGGACTTCTGCATGGGGGCAGCAGTCAAGAGGACCAGCCCAGAGGCCCAGAAATAACCTAGCCTGGCCTCAGCCCATGATCTAGTGTTACTGAAGACTAGGAGGTGAGGTATTGGAAACCTGCAAGGACACCACAAGTCTATAAGGGAGAAGCTATAATGCCTCAGATTCTCACGATAGAGGAGAAGATACATAAGCAACATGAGAAAACAGGGGAAAAAAGTGTCTCAAACAAACTAGATGCTACATCAACTGAATTCATTGATAGCAGGACAGAATAAATGGCAGAAAGGGAGTTCAGAGTGTACATAATTAGAATGATCAGAGAAGAAAAGGATGTGATGAGAGAGCAAATGCAGATAATGAATGATCACACAAATCAACAGTTAAAAGAACAGTTACAGGAAGCCAAAGATCATTTCAATAAAGACATAGAGATTCTGAAAAAAAAAACAAACAAACAGAACTCCTGGAAATGAAGGAAACAATAAGCCAAATTTTTTTTTTATTTTTTATTTTATTTACTTATTGATTGATTGAACACAAATGGAGTACAGCTATTGTTTCACTGGTTGTACACAAAGTAGAGTCACACCATCTGTGCGTTCATGCATGTACACAGGGCAATGGTATCTGTCACACACTCTGTTATTAATTTTACCCCCCACCCGCCCCCACC
>JAJEJO010004837.1:721857-764033 GCA_020662805.1 Glaucomys volans | reverse complement strand
GTCAGCGATCCCAGGGGCTCCGGGCCGACCTCTCCAGGTGCAGCTGGAGGCCCCAGGAAGCCGGAGATGGGCACTCTCCGCCAGTTAAGCCACCAAGACGGCATGGAGTAGTTCCAACTCCCCGCCTGAGTCCGTGATCCCAGAGTTTCCTGGCCGGACCTCCCCAGATGCTGCTGGATGCCCCAGGTAGCCTAAGATGCTAGGTCTCTGCCTGGGAGGCCACCGACTGGTGCCGGAGCTGCGGCCAGTGACTCCAAAGCCACCGCTGGGGACCCGCACTCACTTGTTGGCTGGCGCAGACCCAGGTCAGTGGCTCCGAAGCAGCTGCGGGGTCCGGCGCGACTGGATGGTAGCTGCCTGCGGCGGGGCCGAGCCCAGCCAGGCTGAGTTGGTTCTGGAGCGGCACCTGGGGACCCCTTATATGTGCTTTGAATATAAAATCTCGTTGAGAGTCATATTCCTGCTGTTTGAATCCCGAGCAAGTAGGAATCCACGGAGCAAGTAGGAATGCAGCCTTCCTCTAGCCCACCATCTTGGATCCCTAAGCCAAATTTAAAACTCAATAGACAGCATAACCAACAGACTAGAACACCTGGAATACAGAACCTCAGACATTGAAGATAAAATATTTAATCTTGAAAATAAAGTTGACCAAATGGAGAAAATGTAAGAAGACATGAACAAAGCCTACAAGAATTATGTGATATCATGAAAAGACCAAATTTGAGAGTTATTGGGATTGAGGAAGGCAAAGAGGTACAAACCAAAGGAATGAATAATCTATTCAATGAAATAATATCAGAAAATTTCCCACATCTGAAGAATGAAATGGAAAATCAAATACAAGAGGCTTACAGGACACCAAATGTACAAAATTACAATAGATCAACACCAAAGTACATAATAATGAAAGTACCTAACATGCAAAATAAAGATAGAATTTTAAAGGCTGCGAGAGAAAAAAATCAGATTACATTCAGGGGAAACCAATGCAGTTATCAGCAGATTTCTCAACACAGACCCAAAAAGCAAGAAGGACCCGGAACAACATATTTCAAACTCTGAAAGAAAAGAGATGCCAACCAAAAATTTTATACTCAGCAAAACTTACCCTCAGATTTGAAGATGAAATAAAATCCTTCCATGATAAACAAAAGCTAAAAGAATTTACAAATAGAAAGTCAGCACTACAGATAATTTTAAACAAAATATTTCATGAGGAAGAAATGAAGAACAACAATGTAAGTCAGCTTAGGGAGGAACTACCCTAAAGGAATAGCCAAATAAAGGAGAAGCCAAATCAAGATAAAAACCAAAAATAGCCAAAATGACTGGGAACACAAATCATACCTCAATAATAACCCTGAATGTTAATGGCCTGAATTCGTCAATCAAAAGACATAGACTGGCAGATTGGATTAAAAAGAAAAACCCAACAATATGCTGCCTCCAAGAGACACATCTCATAGAAAATGGTACCCACAGACTAAAGGTAAAAGGATGGGGAAAAACATACCATGCACACGGACTCAGTAAAAAAGCAGGGGTTTCCATCCTCATATGAGATAAAGCGGACTTCAAGCCAAAATTAGTTACAAGGGATAAAGAAGGACATTTCATACTGCTTAAGGGAAGCATAAATCAGCAAGACATAACAATCATAAATATTTATGCCCCAAACAATGGCACATCCATATACGTCAATCAAATCCTTCTTAATTCCAGGAACCAAATAGACCAAAACACAATAGTACTGGGTGACTTTAACACATGTCTCTCACCATTGGACAGATCTTCCAAGCAGAAATCGAACAAAGAAACCTTAGAACTCAATAACACAATCGCTAACTTAGACTTAACAGACTTATATAGAATATTCCATCCATCAATAAGCAAATACACTTTCTTCTCAGCAACTAATGAATTCTTCTCTAAAAAAGACCATATGTTATGCCACAAAGCTGCTCTTAAAAATTCAAAAAGATAGAGATACCACCTTGTATTCTATCACACCATAATGGAATGAAATTAGAAATCAATGATAAAATAAAAAAACAGAAACTACTCCAACACCTGGAGATTAAATAATATGCTATTGAATGATGCATAGATAACAGAAGACATCAGGGGGAAAATAAAATTCTTAGAGGTCAACGAGAACAAAGACACAACATATCAAAATCTCTGGGATACTATGAAAGCAGTGCTAAGAGGAAAATTCATTGCATGGAGCACATTCAATAAAAGAATGAAAAAATCAACAAATAAATGACCTCACATTATAGCTCAAAGCCCTAGAAAAAGAGGAAGAGTTCATCACTAAAAGTAGTAGAAGATAGGAAATAATTAAAATCAGAGTGGAAATCAAGGAAATTGAAACAAAAGAGACAATTCATAAAACTGACAAAACAAAAAGTTGGTTCTTTGAAAAAATAAACAATATTGATAAACCCTTAGCCACACTAACAAAGAGAAGGAGAGAGAAAACTCAAATTTCCAAAATTCGTGATGAAAATGGAAATATCACAACAGAAACTACTGAAATACAAAACATAATTAGAAGCTATTTTAAAAACTTATATTCCAACAAAATAGAATATCTTGAAGACATCAACAGGTTCCTAGAGTCATAAGAGCCACCCAAACTGAATCTAGAGGATATACATAATTTAAATAGATTAATTTCAAGCAATGAAATAGAAGAAGTCATCAAAAGCCTACCAACAAAGAAGAGTCCAGGACCAGATAGATTCACAGAGGAGTTCTATAAGAACTTCAAAGAAGAGCTCATTCCAATACTCCTCAAAGTATTCTATGAAATAAAGGAGGAGGGAACCCTTCCAAACTCATTCTATGAAGCCAATATCACCCTGATACCAAAACCAGACAAAGACACATCAAGAAAAGAAAATTTCAGAGCAATATCTCTAATGAACACAGATGCAAAAATTCTTAATAAAATTCTAGTAAATCGCATACAAAAGCATATTAAAAAGATAGTGCTCCATGATCAAGTGGGTTTCATCCCAGGAATGCAAGGCCGGTTCAACATCCAGAAATCAATAAATGTAATTCATCACATCAACAGACTTAAAGTTAATAACCACATGATTATTTCAGTAGATGCAGAAAAAGCATTTGATAAAATACAGCACCCCTTCATGCTCAAAACACTAGAAAAAATAGGGATAGTAGGAACGTTCCGTAACATTGTAAAGGCTATCTATGCTAAGCCTACAGCCAACATCATTCTAAATGGAGAAAAATTGAAAGTATTCCCCCTGAAAACTGGAAGACAGGGATGCCCTTTTTCACCACTTCTATTCAACATTGTCCTTGAAACTCTAGCCAGAGCAATTAGACAGACCAAAGAAATTAAAGGGATACGAATAGGAAAAGAAGACCTCAAACTATCCCTTTTTGCTGATGACATGATTCTCTACTTAGAGGAGCCAAAAAATTCCACTAGAAAACTTCTGGAACTCATAAATGAATTCAGTAAAGTAGCAGGATATAAAATTAATGCTCATAAATCTAATGCATTTTTATTCATAAGTGATGAATCCTCTGAAAGAGAAATTAGGAAAACCACTTCATTCACAATAGCCTCAAAAAAAAAATATTTGGGAATCAATCTAACAAAAGAGGTGAAAGACCTCTACAATGAGAACTACAGAACACTAAAGAAAGAAATTAAAAGAAAATCTGAGAAGATGGAAAGATCTCCCATGTTCTTGGTTAGGCAGAATTAATATTGTCAAAATGGCCATACTACCAAAAGCACTATACAAATTCAATGCAATTCCAAATAAAATCCCAATAACGGACCTCATAGAAATAGAGCAAGCAATCATGAAATTCATTTGGAGGAATAAGAGACCCAGAATTGCTAAAGCAATTCTTAGCAAGAAGAGCAAAGCAGGAGGTATCACAATACCAGACCTTCAACTACACTACAAAGCAATAGTAACAAAAATGGGATGGTATTGGCACCAAAATAGGCAGGTAGATCAATAGTACAAAATAGAGGACACAGAGTCAAACCCACATAAATCCAGTTTTCTCATACTAGACAACAGTGCCAAAAACATACAATGGAGAAAAGATGGCCTCTTCAACAAATGGTGCTGGGAAAACTGGAAATCCATATGCAGCAAAATGAAACTTAACCCCTAGCTCTCACCCTGCACAAAACTCAACTTAAAATGGATCACGGACCTAGGAATTAGACCAGAGACCTTGCACCTAACAGAAGAAAAAGTAGGTCCAAATCTTCATCATATGGGCCTAGGACCAGACTTCCTTAACATGACTCCCAAAGCATAAGAAATAAAAGCAGGAATCAATAATTGGGATAGATTCAAACTAAAAAGCTTCTTCTCAGCAAAGGAAACAATCAGCAATGTGAAGAGAGAGCCTACAGAGTGGGAGAAAATCTTTGTCACACACACTTCAGATAGAGCACTAATCTCCAGAATATATAAAGAACTCAAAAACTTTACCCCAAGAATACAAATAACCCAATCAATAAATGGGTCAAAGAAATGAACAGACACTTCACAGAAAAGGATCTACAAGCAATCAACAGGTACATGAAAGAATGTTCAACACCTCTAGCAATCAACAGGTACATGAAAGAATGTTCAACATCTCTAGTAATAAGAGAAATGCAAATCAAAACTATCTTAAGATATCATCTCACCCCAATTAGAATGTCTATTATCAAGAATACAAGCAACAATAGGTGTTGGCGAGATGTAGGGAGAAAGGTACACACTCATACGTTGCTGGTGGGGTTGCAAATTGGTGCAGCCACTCTGGAAAGCAGTATGGAGTTTCCTTCGAAAACTCGGAATGGAACCACCATTTGACCCAGCTATCCATCTCCTTGGCCTATACCCAAAGGACTTAAAATCAGATTACTACAGTGATGCAGCCACATCAATGTTTATAGCAGCCCAATTCACTATTGCTAGATTGTGGAACCAACCTAGATGCCCTACAATAGAGGAATGGATAAAGAAACCATGGTATATATACACAATGGAATATTACTCAACATAAAGAATAATAAAATTATGACATTTGCATGTAAATGGATGGAATTGGAAAAGATCATGTTAAGTGAAATATGCCAATCCCAAAAAAACAAAGGTCGAATGACCTCTCTTATAAGTGGTTGATGACACATAGTATGGGTAGGGGGAGGCACGGGAAGAATGGAGAAGGGATGGATTGTATAGAGGAAAATGAGGGGTGGGGAGGGGGCGGGGAAGGAAAGATAATAGAATGAGACAAACATCTATACCCTATGTATATGTATAAATATGCAAATTGTATGATTCTACTTTGTGTACAACCAGAAAAATGATAGTTGTACTCCATTTGTGTACAATGATCTAAAATTTAAAAAAAAAAAATTAAATAAAATAAAATATGTCAATGGTTAAATAAAAAAAATTGCAATGGACTGTAATCCATCAAATATATTTAAATCTAAACATTCATAATAATACTCAAAATTTTTTAAAAAGTTCAAAGTCATATTGAAGATTTAAAATGGCCACAAATTCTTGGCCAGTCTCTTGCTCAAAAGTCGAAGTCTAAATATCCTCCTATGTTATCCCTGAGGATTGCCACATAACTTGGCTTGAGCAGTGGGATACCAGTCAGAGTGACATAAGCAGGAGCATGATAAGCACTTGAAGTCTGGAGCTTGTCCTCTTGCTATACTGCCAGTCTGTAATGAGGCTGGGATACCTTACTGGAAGCCATGTGGAGAATGTGGGGACCCAACTGGCAGCCAGCATCAACTGACAGATTTGTGGGAGAAGCCAATTGGCTTATCTATTTCTATTATCATCCAACTGCACAACTGAGCTCAGCCAAGAAGAATGAATGTCCAATTAGTCCACTAAATTATACAATATAACTAAGTTTAGGGGTGGTTTTTAATTTAACAATAGACAATAAATATCATTGCTTTTGTAGAATAATCAGAAACAAACTCAGTAACTTGAAACTCATGATAAATCATGAAGGAAAAATCAACCATTTATCCTACCTTCCTATATGAACAGTACCACTGAATAATCAAATAGTAGATAAATGGAAATGTTTCTTTATAAAATGATTCCAGATAAAAAAAGAAAACAAAATGGTAAAATTATAGTAACTCCATTTTGCATTAACTAATGGTTCCAGGAATAGAGCATCAGCAGTATTAGCATCAAAAAAATAAGAAGCCAAAGCAAACATCCTGTGCCTCATGATAAGAGTACAACATCAGTCTTGCCAAAGGAATCACATCTGAATCAACTGAATGTGCATTGAGCATCCAATAACCAGGATGTGTATATGACAGAAAAGCATGTTGAATTGCACAATAAGTATGCAATTAACATAAACAAGATTATGAGAACCTCATGGCTGGAGAGCTCCAACAGATTAAATGATGAAGAAAGGAAATAGCAAAACCTATAGATTAAAAGAAACTTAAAAAGATGTAACAACTTTTTAAATGGGAGAGAGAAAACTTAAGGGTGCAAGTATGCACAATTGGGTGACAAAAACATAAAGAAATGCAGGGAAGTGATTACTCTAAATTAGGCCAGTGGTTATTCTTAGAAGGAAGAGAAGGCTGTGATTGGAAGCGGGTACAAGGGGGCACTTCTGGAGTGGCTAATAAAGTTCTGTTAATTAACTTGGATGGCTGTTACAAATATGTTCAATTTACAATAACTCTCTAGGCTATAAATTTGTTTTGTTTTAATATAGCTGTATTTTATTTTATAATTTAAAAATAATTTTTAAGAAGTAAAAGGCCTTTATGGATAAAAGTAAAATTCACTAAAAGAGATTAAAGAAAGGCTTATAGAAATAGAGGAAGAGAGGGAGAGAGGGTAAGGGAAGGAGGAGGACAGACAAATAAAAACTATGTTCCTAGACAGGAAGATTCAATATTGTCCCCAAATTGTTTGATAAATGTAAGTCAAGTCAAAATCACATGAGCTTCTTTTAAGGAATTTCACAAGTTGATACTAGAATGTATATGGATTTGCCAAGAGTTAAAAACAGTCATAACACACTTCTAAAAGAGTAGGGCAGAAAAACTTGAGTTCTCAAATGTCAAACTATAAAGATATAGTAATTAAGATAGTGTGATATTGACATAGAGATAGGCAAATTCTCCAGCAGAACAGAAGAGAAAGGCATAAACAACATGCACATATAAAAACATGATTTATAAGAGAGGTGACATTGAAGATCATTTGGGAAAGAAGAAACTAATATATAGTGTTATAGTTTGGATGTGAGGTGTCCCCCAAGAAGGTGGGCGGAAGGTGGGAGGAAGGTGGGAGGACACAATCCAAGAAGGTTTGGAGGAGAATGATCAGGTTATAGCCTCAACCTAATCAGTGAATTAATCCCTGATGTGATTAACTGAGTGGTAACTGGAGGTAGGTGGAATGTGGACGGAGGAAGTGGTTCATTGAGGGTGTGGCTATGGGATATATATTTGTATCTGGCAAGTGGAGACCTCTCTCTCTGCTTCCTGATCACCACATGAGATGCCACACTTTTCCACCATGATATTCTGCCTCACCTCAAGCCCCGAGGAATGGAGACAGCCTTCTATGGACTAAGACTTCATTAGCTCTCAAACTTTTCCTCCTTTAAAATAGTTATGGTCAGAACTTTTAGTCACAGCAGCAAAATAGATGACTGAAATAAAGAGTTTAGAGAAAGTAAGGGAAAAATGAAATTATTTCAAAGTATAATTTCTGATGTTATATGAATTTAAATGTAAAAGGCAAAATGTAGGAAAATATTTTAAATCTAATTCATAGCAGGGAAACTTTCTTAATTTTTTATTACTGCATTATAGTCACATATAATTGTTTTATTTTATTTGTAAATGCATATAATGTGATTTGCTCCATTTCAATCCCCAGTACTATCCTCTTTTCTCTCCTCTTTCTCTTCTCTTCCCTCCCCCTGTTCTCCTTCCTCTATTCTTTTGGCCTTCTTTTAGTAATTTTTCTAATTGTGCATTATACATAAAAGTGGAATTCTTTGTGATATATTCATAGATGCGTATGACATAGTCTGGTCAATTTCATTCTATTGTTCCTCCTCTTTCCTAGTCCCCTCATTCCCCCTCAATTCCCTGTTTTCCCTTCTATTTTCCCTTTTTGAAAACAGATCTCTGTTTGAAAATATTGTTATTTCTAGCTTCTGATATGACAGAACACATTCAACCCTTGACTTTCTGAATCTGATTTATTTCACTTAGCATGATGTTCTCTTGTTCCATCCATTTACCAGCAAATGACATAATTTCATTATTCTTTATGGTTGAGTAAAACTCCATTGTGTATATATACTACCTGTTCTTTTGTATTTCTTCTTTTGAAAAACATTTGTTTAGTTCATTTTCCCATTTATTGATTAAGGATTTGTATAGAGCAAGACCAACGCCATATTGTGTGAGGAGTGTATTATCTAAGTGATGTGTTACTTGACTGTAGTGTGATGTCATACACAAATGAACGAACCCTAAGCTGGTGTAGATGATATGCTGATACGCAAATAAGCGAACCCTAAGCTGGAGTGCTGTGATATGAGTGCGGGGACTTTCCCCTTAAGTGTGTAAAAAACCCTGGACGGTTGAAGGAGGCAGAGCATTCGCCATCACTGCGCTGACGGCCACTCTGCTCTCCAACAACTCTGCGTCTGGAGGAACTGTGTGACCCAAGTGACAGCATCAGTAAAAAGCCTTGGAGCACCAGCTTGCTGTGGTGAGTTGTTTGTGTCTTCCCGGGAGGGCCCTGCTAGCTGCGACATTGTCCCAGAACGAACCAGGCAGGTCACGTTGGAGGAGTCGACCCCGCCGCTCGTGACAGTTGGCGTAGTCGGCAGGATCCTTGGGTCGGAGCCGCCGGAGAGGGCCGCCATCCTGGAGACCGAAGTGTGAGCGTTCCTTCAGCGAGTCTGAGACCAGGCCCAGGAGATCGTGGAGTTCGTGCACGAGATACACAACCTATTGGAGGGGATTCTACACATCGTGAAGCCTGAGGCCCGGAGCCTGGTACCACCTCTATATTCACCGATCACCCCGGCTGACACCCCAGAAAGTGACTGCTCACCATCGCGACTGTTTTCACCGATCACCCCAGCTGAAACCCCAGACTACTCGCCTACTTCGCCTACCCTGCTGCAAGAGTTCTCCGCGTCACCACCAGAGAACGTCCAAAGACCAATTGCGACCGTCGACCACCCCCCCACCCCCCCACCCCACCCCCCGTGGAAGTGCTGTCCGGAGTGTCTGAGAAGCTCAGAGGAAGCTTACATCTGTCCCTACTGCAAACATTGCAGAATCTACTGAGGGGTGAGTGGCTCCCTGGACACACGCACACATCCACCAGAACGCCCCGTTCCTAGTCTGGGAGGTGACCGTTGAATGTCCGGCACCCCTAAGATAGGAGTGGTGGTGGGGGAACCCCTGACCACGAGAATAGCTTACGGTCGGTCCCCTTGGACGGAACACTGGCATAAGTTAGGGACACATGGGTTGTTGTGAGTGGCTAAGGAAAAGAATCAGCGCAGCTCTCTGGGTGTCTATAGAACGGGACCTAGACTCTATTCCTCAGAAATTGGAAAACGATAAGTTCTTGCAGTGGGAATTTTTCGTTTGGCAATACCATTGCAAGATAGTTGTGTTACAATGAATGAACAGACCGGTCTGAAAGGTTTATTTGCAAGGCTGCAAATAGGCAAAAAAGATGATAAGAAAAAATTGAAACCTGAATCTCCATGGAGATAGTGCGAATGAATAGTGTAGCAAAAATTATCAAAATATGACAAGGGGACTTCAGTCGAAATTAGTCTAGACTCCCCTGACAAGTGGAACCCATCTTAGCCCGGGCACGTAAGATGGAAGTTCCGAGTATTTTATGTAAATAGATGACGTCGATCAAGATAGATTTAAAGGAAAGAAACTAGTCAGAGAGGCACTCCAGAAATCGAAGAACCCGTTTCTAACAGAGGTGTTGGAGAAAGTCAGTTCCAACCCAGTCTCCACGGTAAAGACGTCTACCCTGACCAATGGGGGATTTGGGGCCCCAGATCAGGTAGTGGAGACCAGGGAGATGACAAGAACAGAACTGACTCAGTTGAGGCAGGATTTCTCACAGAGACGGTTATCAGACGCCAAGTACCTGCTAAATATCTGGCAGAAAGGAGCAGGAACCATCAAACTGTTGGCATCCGAAATGAGGACTGCAGCACTTAATTTTGAGCAACCTGCTGTCCAGGAAGCATTGGCAATGCTTCTCGATGCGTTACCTAATGATCAGCACAGTATATTTGAGTGGATAGCTATGGCATGGAAAGTGGCTTTTCCAGTGTTAGATCTAGGTCAGTTTGACTCCCAGGTTAATTGGAGATCCCCCGAGGAAGGCTTACGACTCCTGCGGAAATTAGGAGTACTATGCAAAGTGTTCCACCCTGACTTGGATGTTCATCCCCTGCGGGTTCCCCTGTCAGCGGCTTTGCAGCGACTAATTTTAAGGGGAGCACCCGAGGGGCTGAGGTATATGTTATCTGGAGCGATAGTGGGAATGCATTCCCTACTAGACATATTCGAACACCTAAAGCAGTGTAGGGACCTGCAGCAAGATACTAAAATGAGCTTTGGAGGACAAAAATTGTATGAACCCATGCCAGTGATGTCATTCGGAATTCAGCAAAGAGGCCGGCCGGGTACACCTCGACCGCTGGCCCGATACTCAAATATTAGAAGACCTAGGGAGCCGGGAGTGCCAGCCCGCAGGCTACAACCCAGCAGAAGGTGGAAAGTGCTACCCTGGCAAGGGCTCCGGAGACTCGGGGGGCCTTGGGAAAAATACCCTCCCGGTCCAGAGTATCCAAAAAACGGGATTTGCGGGCCCCCGCCTGGCCAGCGGAGGGATTACCGCGAACCGCCAATGATAAGAGGACCAGCCCAAAGCAGGCCCGGATGCCCGTCCTGGCCATCCAGGAGGTATTAGTGATAGAACAGGACAATCGACCCTTTATATGGTTAACAGGTCGATGTAAATTATGCGATTTTTCCGCGTCCTTTTTGATAGACACCAGGAGTCAAGTTACGATTATAGACCAAACCCTGGTCCCCCAGGCAAGGGGACTTGGACCCCCGGTACTTATACAAGGAATCTCGGGTAATTCATTGCCTGGGTTCTATTATGAGGTTTGCTTTTTGTGCTATAATAGAGATCCCATTCCCATGAAGGCACTGATAGTGGACAATCCCCCGCATTGTGTGTTGGGAATGGACACAATTCCGAAGCTATTCGGAGAATGGCTTCCGTTAAAAAAGTCTAAGGAACTAAGTTGGTCGGGGTCGGAGTGTGTGGAAGCACATCTCCCGATGGTAAAAATAAAACCGGTGGTACTACCGCCGATTCCCCCGACGTTTACTCAACAATACCCGCTGAAAGGAGGGCACAAGGATATCACTAAGACCCTACAAACCCTTTTGGAAAAAGGAATAGTGGAAAGAACGCAATCATTTAATTATAATAGTCCAATTTGGCCAGTGCGGAAACCTAATGGAACATGGAGATTTACGGTAGATTATAGGAGAATTAGTGAGGCATCACCCCAAATGCTGGGACAGTTACCAGATATTGAGGGCATTTTCCAGGACATTAAAGAATTAGGGCCGAAAATTTTTGTAGCAATAGATTTACAGGACATGTTTTTCGCTATTCCCCTGCACCCATCAAGTAGGGAAATAACTACATTTACTTGGAACACACAGCAATATCAGTTTACTAGGGGGCCACAGGGATATAGAAATAGCCCAATTATAGCCCATGGGGCAATTCAAGCTACTGTCCCATGGGACAAATTGCCAAGTGGAGTTAAAGTGTTTACATATGTAGATGATATCCTGATCTGTGCCCACTCAATGGATGAAGCTGAGGAAACAAAGAATATATTGTTAAGAGAACTAACCTCAGCGGGATGGTCAATCAATTCAGAGAAGGTGCAAGGGCCCTGTGAGTCAGTAAAGTTTTTAGGGGTACTATGGTCCACAGTTGGGCCCAAAGTACCTGACCCTGTATTGCAAAAGCTGCAGCAGTTGCAGGTGCCCAAGAATAAGTCAGAGGCGCAGCATCTAGTAGGAATGTTTGGTTACTGGAGATTACACATCTCCTACCTACAGTTTTTAATGGCACCCATATATAAGGTAACCAGGAAGGCCGCGGACTTCGTGTGGGGTCCCCAACAGCAGCAGGCATTTGACCTAGCACTGCGTTATATTCTGTTGTATGCTGTTATATGTTCCCCAACCAGGGGAAGCTATTGTAATAGACATTGTCTTTGTTAATGACCATGGAATGTGCGGACTCTACACTAAGGTCTCTGGCCAAAGCAGGCCTGTGGGATTCTATTGCAAACGCTTCCCATACTCGCATAATAAATATTCTCTGTTTGAGAAGTACGTCTGGACCTTTTGTCAGGCATTGCAAGCGCTTGGGTTCACATTATTAAACAAACGTGTCCTGATACGAACCCCAATTCCTATTTTACCTTGGGTTACAATGCCTGAGGATCAGTTGAAAGGCTTACCCATAGATCCTAAAGTACTTCAGTGGAAGTGGTATCTACGCAATGCCCTACAAGATTCCTTTGTGAAATCATCAGCGGCGATTGGACGCCTTACGGAGGAACTGGCAGCTGTACCAACGGTGCCAGTCCCGATTCCCATCGAGGATACGCCCTCAATGCCTATTGGCAAGTGGGGTGCTTCTAGGACCATGTTAACACCTGGTTTACAGATGGGTCATCCTCGGTGGTGAATGGTAAAACTCATTGGAAAGTCGCTGCATACCGCCCCTGGGACAGGTGTATCCTGATGGACCAGGGGGTGGACAAATCAGTGCAGATTGCAGAACTTGTAGCAGTAGGATTGGCTGTTCAGAAATCGGTAGCAGAAGGTCATAAACACGTTCATATTTTCTCAGATTCATGGTCTGTTTGCAATGGGATAGCCATATGGTCAGCAGCCTGGAAGAAATCAGATTTTACTATTAATGGTAAACCAGTGTGGGGTCTTGACACATGGAAGTTCCTGGCTTCTGCCGGAGCGAAAATTTTTGTTACACATGTGGATGCTCACGCTGGAAAAGATGATCCAGTACATAAGAATAACGATGTTGTGGACAAATTATCAAAAATTGCTGTGATTAGACTTAAGAACGCCAACCAATGGAAGGTAGACCCAGTGGGTGACAATAAGTTAAAGTTTTCTAGGAAGCCTGATTGGAGGGTGGTGCAGCCAGATTTGGTCACATCCACCATACACAGCGATGAGTTAAGAGAATTACATAAGCACCTAGGGCATGTAGGCACACATGGCCTGTATCAATGGTGCATGAATAGGAATTTAGCAACCACCTGGAGGCAATGTAAGGAAGCAGTGAGGCAATGTAAGGATTGCCCAAATGCCATTAGAAGGTTTAATAGGAACCCTCCATCGCGATCAGCAACTCCTCACCATTTTAATCATTCAGTGCAGATTGACTTTACGGGACCCTATAGGGGTAAATACCTATGCACTATGTAGATTGTTGTACTGGCCTAGGACTGGTGACAGTCCATTCTAAACCCAATCAGATTGCTACTATACATACATTATGGTCATGGATGGCCAGATATGGTGTCCCGATTATTGTATCCTCAGATCAGGGTACACACTTTACCGGAAGACTGGTTCAAAAGCTAGCCTCCATGTTAGGCATTCAGTGGGATTTCCATGTGGCCTATAACCCAACAGCTGCAGGTTTTGTAGAGCATTTTAATGGGTTACTGAAAGCAAAGTTACAAACATTAGATGATACGCGGTTACCCAAGGCGGTGCTCATTGCTATGTTCGAACTTAACTACAGACCCCGATTACATCGGAAATCACTGTTCCAGGAAGTTTTTCCCCCGGAGGTGGTGTCACTTGACTCTGCGACTAAGGATCCACCACATACCGCTGACAAGGTTTTGATTAAGAATAGGCAAGATTCATCTCTGACGCAGGGAGGTATTGTGGCTCCGGTCCGGGGCAAACGTATTGGACGACTTCAGGAAAGGGACAACTACAGTTAACAAAGGTGAAGGACATATCGCCATTGTAATGCTAATGATTAGACGAGGAGTGTCTATTGTTCTTATCTGTGGTTTGTTATACACTGTGTTGTGGTCAACGTTGCATTTTACATGGTGCAAAACACACTGTGATAATGTAACTGCCAAGGGGCAGTGGAAATCTATGAATGAAGGGGGGAGCAATAATTCAAAGGTAGCTTTTGGATTTAGTTGGAACGCAACATGGCTAGGAAGATGCAGCTTGTTGGCCAACTACACCATCTGTCTCTGAGCTCGATAGCAGTGAGGGCTCCGAGGACCTGGCTGTTAATATGGGGTTTTATGGTTTATAGTGTTGCCAATGCCACTCCCACTACTACTACTACTGCTACTCCTACATTCTGGTTTCAGAAATACAATTACTCCACTGTGGCTCAAGCGTATGCTAAGGGCTATGAAAGGATGTACATTAACCTGCATAACGCATCCGCTCCTTTTCCATATTTCTATCGGAGCATGTTGTGGCTTAGTAATGAGACAGCTACCGCACAGTTATTTTGGAACAAGTATGCCTTTTGTCTGGCAACATCTTGAGCAATCCACCCGGAAATATGCGAAGAATATTATAAAGCCAACGTCACAGGCGTATTTAGCCCGGTATGGCATGCTACTGCAGAGGACAGGCCCGCGGAAAGCAATGTCCTGGAAGAAAATCCATTGCGGTGTCACTTGTTGGAAGTAGTACGAGAAAGTTGGGCCCATCAGCCTCAGAACGGGTACTACTACTCGGAGATAAGACCAAGACGAGAAATGGTAAAGGTACAATTTGGAGAGAAATGGCCACAATGTCACGATCTATTGGGGGGAGGAAGTTCCTTCCTACTTTACGTGCGAAAAAACCGCAAAATTTTCGGTGGTGGCACAATCTACGTTGCTGTGGTCTACCGCGGGGCCAGATCCTGATTACTGGGAATATTATGAGTATAACTATGAGGACCTATATGACTATGAGGCAACTACCGCTACCATTCCTACCACTACCATGCACACCTATAATGCCTGTGCTAGTACTGAGGATATGTGCAAGCCTGTTTTCCAGTGGCCTTCAACGGTGAGTGCACCGTACGGGAACTTTTGCCCAATCAACATGACTAAGTTTATCAAGGATCTGGACTTGAACATTACTGTTGTTAATATCTGGAATAACTCATATCCTGAGCTTATACCCTGTCCGAACAACACCAAAGAGTGCACTATGATAACATGCGTGGCAGATTATCCAAACCTTCCAATTTATGGGCGGTTTGAGATATTGAACGCACATAGGCCAGATCTAACAATAAAGAATGTATCTTTCCTACCCGTGAATAAATGGTGGGACGTCATGGCCCTGGGAACTCAGACTTGGCTCGTACCATTGGTCGTGACTGATCCTTTACCGCAGCCGTTTCCATCGGTGCTGCGAAGGCCGAAGTTCTGATCCTCCCAGATACCGGCAAGACGACGTTTATATTGTTACCGCTCAGTGTTTGCTGAGTTAGGAACCAATGTCACCACGGGAAGAGCGTTTATGGGCTGGTTTTGCATTCCGATCCTGGAAAGCGACCCACCGAGCCAGGACTCAGTATGACTGAAGGATAGAGTACAGCCTACGAAGCTGGCACAGTTCTGGTGCGCTAAGACTGATGTAAAGAATATGCTCAACATCTCGGCTGGATTTATGATGCATTCGGACTACGTGGTAATGCAGAAGTTGAAGCCCACAGATTTTAAGAGCGCGAAGAAGGAGCTAGAACTTTTGGATGAATGGAAGACCAATACAAGCCTACCTGCTGTTAACTGGACATGGTACGGTAATTTTTCATGTGACCTCACGTTGCATCCAGACCGCATCATCTGGAATCGGACGCACATATATCAAACCAGGACCTCGGATATGTTTCCAAAGGTATCGAACCAATTGATGAGACCATTGTGGTCGTCTCATTCACCGCTGTATATGTGGCATAAGCCAATCAATATTTCCTTGCTCAGACCATCACTGAACAACTCGGTGTCTGACATATCCCAGATGGACTTTCATGATTGGATTCCAGTGTTAAATTTGAGTGATTCTGATATAGCTCAGGCAGTACACAACCTGTCCTTACCAACAGTTCCACTGAAGCCAAGTATGTCTGCAGTCAAGGATACTGGGAATACACCTTATAGGGCACCCTGGCTGTGGAAGCGATGCCATTGGGGCCCATTTGGACAAAAGATTGTCTATGGGATACATCGTACCATGCAGTATAACTATTCTGTGTATGACACACCTTTGGACATACAGGTGAAGCAATATATCAATGCGTCCTATGCTATCCAAAGTACTGAGAAATATAAATTGAATCTGCCTGTGGGCATATTCAATTATTCCTACCCAACTATTGAGGAAATTGCATTATAGGTGGATCAGCATCCTTATCCATATGACCCATATACATATATACCTGATGACTGTACAGCTGACACTATTTTTGATTCCATCTTGCATTATAATGTGGAAGCAGTGGATAACCACACACTGAAATGATGGATGACAGCAGGAATGAATTTCACCGGCTGAAAGTACATGAACATAGTAGGGCGGTTGCCTTATTACTCGTACTTACTGCTTCCAGGGACAGATCATGTGTAGTATACCTATGATATTGTATCACACAATATTTTAAGGAATCACACAGATTTGGTGGACAATTATGCCCACTGGCACCACGTTTATGAGTACAAGATGACTCATAAAGACTGTAATCGTTCGTTTGGTCTGCGACCTTGCCTGATTCATAGATGAGGTTTTAACGAAACACACTCTTGGATAACAGCACATTTTCCCAGAGCAGTGCTTTTCCCTCCACTAGACAGGTCAGTTACTTATCCCGCGCCTGGATATCTGCCATTGTTATACCAACCAGTGCGGATGTTGGTGAACCCGGTCATTCAGCCGATACAGTTACGGCTGGACCTGTCTGCAGTATCGAGTAGCGATATGACTGTCTGTGGAGGTGAAACTCCGTTTCTGTATCCAAATCTTTATTATAACCTGCATGGTGGTGGGAGTCTCCGCTGTCCGTTGCAAGCAGCAGTGATAGGAGTTTTCCTGGCAGAAGCTGCGATTGGAGCATTGATTGCAGGTGCCATGACAGAGGAGCTTCGTGTTCGGGTTGATTCTTTGGAGCGCATGAACGAAGCACAGACAAGGGTGATTCATGGAATATCCAACAATTTGCATGCTATGGCTACCTTGCTGGACAAGATGCACATCGAGCAAGAAATTCTGTCCAGGGAAGTGAACACTTTGTATGCTGCATTGGATTCTACCACAGTGGCAATGAATAAGGAATTGCAGCAGTTAAAGCAACAACAAGAATGTCATCATGTGGAAGTGCTTTTGTGCGCGGCGTTGGAAGATTTGCGCACAATGTTCACTACTGGAATCGGGAGAGAGACAGCATCTATGATAACCATCTTGGATCCCTCTAAGGAATCATACTGTGACTCTGGCTCTTGTTTGCCCCACCTCTGGGAAATATCAACTTCGGTGGCTCTAGTGGCCTACCATACAATGGCCATTCCTAAGTATGTGGGTAATACCTGACTGGTGCCATAACATAAGGTATATTGGTCAGAATGGAATGGCACATCCTGGTATTTTCCAGAGGAGGGCACTTATGCAATCGGGAGAAACACTTTGCTTTCCTTCCATTATGCGCCCACGACGATGGTGACTTCTAAAGTTGCCTTGTATGGCCCGGTGTCAAGAACCGTGGACCTAGGGAACTACAGGATTCTAACTTGTCATGGGAAAGAGTACATAGTGATCCGTTGGCAGAATGCGACCTATTGGGACAACATCACATTGGCAGCTGGATGCCATATTCATGACAACGTGAAAATGGTCAATCACACAGGTATGCCTCAGGGTGGAGTGGTCACTACGCAGGTGACATACATCTCTAACCATACCTTTGGACTGAATGCTTTCTTCCACTCACCTACAGTGCAGTCTGAAGCATTTAAGGAAGTGCAGCGGAGCATAATGAATATGAGGCATATGTTCCAGCAGAATAAGAAGGTGTTGGAGTCTGTCCACCAGGAGGTCGTGGAGAATCTGTAGCATCTCCACCACTCAGTGGAGAACATAGAATTGATGGTCCAGCACGATCTGCTGGCACCTACCCATGTGTTATCGACCATGCCCACGGATTGTTCATTTCTCAGTTTGTTCAGGCGCATGGTATTCAGAGATTTCACGTGTGTAACCAGGTGGAATCCATTCCACTGGATTAAGAATGGTGCTACCCTTGTGGCTTTTGTGATAGCCGCATGGGTGTGCATCAAGGTTTCCCTTTGCATTTGCAGGTCCGTGGCCAGAGATGAGACGCTCAAAAGGGAAAAGACCCTATCAGATTGAGATTGAACACATGTCCCGTTGTGTCCTGCTTTCCATCAGAGCAATTTCTTCGCGCTGGCGGCAGCAAACGTCTGGCAACCTGATGACCTACACCTTCTGTGTCATCTCACCAGGAGCACTGTTGGAAACCACTGTATGATGTGTGACAATTGGGACTTTGAATCATCAGGGCCCGTTCCTTGGGCACCTTCGGTGTTTTTGCATCTAGTGTGTCATCAATTTGCTTTTGAAATGCATAGCAGAAAGTGCTTGTTTGCAATACATAATCAACTATTGTTGGGAGTGTTAACACAAGCCCTCAAGGAGCCGCTTGTGGGGTGTGACTCCTGGGGGGGATATATTTATACTTTTCTTAGGTTGTGTGGAGGCCATTTTCCGGTCCCAAAGGACCAACCGATGCATTTCGCTTGTTTGCAAGCTCAATCCTTTCAACCCTCCCTGTCTGCACCCTCCTATTGGATCTTGCATGGAGAGCAGTGTTACAACCCTTCTTGGAAATATGTTGGTTTTACGTGTTTTACCACCGGTCTCTGCCCTTTGTGGGGCCAATGGCTGGCTGGACCATGTTTTCTTTGGACAATGTGCATTTTGATCCCTTTAGGTACTGTACGGCGTCATGAACCTGTGGTACCGATGGGTCTTCGGGCGCTCACGGAAACGGCGCTGGACGGTTGAGCAACTGAAGGATCCCTCCAGGGCTTACATCGCCATGGCGGGATACGTGTTCGACTGTACGAGAATTCTCTGCAGCCACCCGGGAGGACCTGAGCTCCTGTTACCATATGTTGGAACGGTGGTGTCACCTTCGATCTTGGACCTTCCTGGACATGAGGACTTATGGACTCAATTGGCGCGGTACAAGGTTGGGGTCTTGTGGCCCCCCACAACGATGGACCTTGTGTGAACTGTGGAGCCTGGTGCCCTAAGAGGCCCTGCGGCTCCAGGTGGTGGACTGTATAGAGCAAGACCAATGCCATATTGTGTGAGGAGTGTATTATCTAAGTGATGTGTTACTTGACTGTAGTGTGATGTCATACACAAATGAGCGAACCCTAAGCTGATGTAGACGATAGGCTGATGCGCAAATAAGCGAACCCTAAGCTGGAGTGCTGTGATATGAGTGCGGGGACTTTCCCCTTAAGTGTATAAAAAACCCTGGACGGTTGAAGGAGGCAGAGCATTCGCCATCACTGTGCTGATGGCCACTCTGCTCTCCAACAACTCTGCGTCCGGAGGAACTGTGTGACCCGAGTGACAGCATCAATAAAAAGCCTTGGAGCACCAGCTTGCTGTGGTTGAGTCGTTTGTGTCTTCCCGGGAGGGCCCTGCTAGCTGCGACATTGTCCCAGAACGAACCAGGCAGGTCACTTCGGAGGAGTCAACCCGGCTGCTCGCGACAGGATTACAAATAGGAAAAAAGTCAAATTATCTCTGTGTGCTGATGACATGATCCTATAATTAGAAGACCCAAAAACTTCCATCAGAAGACTTTTAGAGTCTATAAAAAATTCAGCAAAGTAGAAGGATATGAGATCTATATATGAAAATCAATAGCTTTCCTGCATTCCAATAATGAATCTCCCGAGAAAGGAATCAGGAAAATAATTCCATTCACAATGGCCTCAAAAAAAAAAAAATCCCTTGGGAACAAAACTAACCAAGGAGGTGAAAGACCTCTGCACTGAAAAGTATAGAACACTGAAGAAAGAAATTGAAGAAGACAACAGAAGATGGAAAGACCTCCCATGTTCTTAGATATGCAAAAATGGCCAAATTATCAAGAACAATATACGGATTTAATGTGACCTCCATAAAAATAGTAAAGACAGTCTTTATGAAAATAGGGGGAAAATGTCCTAAAATTCATATGTAAGAATAAGACAGCCAAAATAATGCTAAGCCAGAGGAGCAATGCTGGAGGCATCACAATACCAGATCTCAAAATTTACTATAGCCTATAGCAACAAAAACATCATGATATTGGCAAAAAACAGACTCAAAGACCAATAAAGGCACAGAGACAAATCCACCTGGATACAGTCATCTGATCCTCGACAAAGGTGCCAAAATATACACTAAAAAGCAGATAATCTTTTTAACAAATGGTACTAGGAAAACTGAATATTCATATGTGGAAGAATGTAAGTGGATCCATTATCATTCACTCTGTACAACAATCAACTGAAAGTGGATCAATAACCTTGGATAAGACCAGAAGCACTGCAAATGTTACAAGAAAACATAAGGCCAACACTCCAACATATTGGCACAGGCCATACTTCTTTACTAAGACTTCTAAAGCTTAAAGAAATAAAACCAAGAAGCAATAAGTTGGATGATATCAAATTAAAACACTTTTGCATAGCAAGGGAAACAAGAATGTCAACAGAAAAAAAGAAAGAGTGAGAGCCTATAGAATGGGAAAAAAATCTTTGCCAGCTACTCTTCCAATAAGAAATTAGTATCTACAATGTATAAAAAACTAAAAAAACTTAACACCAAAAAAACACAAACAAAAAGTCAAATAATCCAACCAATAAACAGGAAACTTTCTTAACCATAAAAAATGGATACATTGAACCACATTCTATTTACAATTTTTGTCCCTCAAAAATAATCATAAAATGAAAAGAGAAGAGAGAGGATATTTGAAATTCATATGATCAAAAAGAATTAGATCAAAATGTATATAAAGAACTTCTACAAATCAATGATAAAAAGTAAAAATTCAATAGAAAAGTGAATAGACACGAATTGACTTTTTCTTGAAGCAGAAATCATATAGTTAATAAGCACATGAAAAGATAAAAGGAAATAAAAATTAATAGTACAGCCACATCAATGTTCATAGCTGCTCAATTTACAATAGCTAGATTATGGAATCAACCTAGATGCCCTTCAGTAGATGAATGGATAAAGAAACTGTGGTATATATACACAATGGAATATTACTCAGCTATAAGGAAGAATAAAATTATGACATTTGTAGGTAAATGGATGATGTTGGAAACTGTTATGCTAAGTGAGATCAGCCAATCACATAAATCCAAAAGCCGAATGGTCTCTCTGATAAATGAATGATGATGCATAATGTGGGGGGGAAAGATGGCAAGAATGGAGGAAAGATAGCTAGCATAGAGGGAAGGGAGGGGTGGGGGCGGGTGGGGGGTAAAATTAATAACAGAGTGTGTGACAGATACCATTGCCCTGTGTACATGCATGAATGCACAGATGGTGTGACTCTACTTTGTGTACAGCCAGTGAAACAATAGCTGTACTCCATTTGTGTTCAATAAAAAAAAAAATTAATAGTACAAATAAGATAAAAATCCACTAGAGAGAATAATTCCCTCAATATGAATCATTATAGTATTTGTAAATTAACAGGAATTCCAATGGTAGTTTCTGTTGCTAAAAACATTTTTGGAAAACAATTTGGCACTACCTTATAAAATAGAAAGTTTGCTTATCTTAGATCCAGAAAACTCACTTCTAAAGAAAATCTTGCTCACTATGCACCAGAGAAATGTTCAAGTATGTTCAAAACAGCATTGTTCATAGAAGCAAAACACTAGAAATAATACTACTCCCATGATAGGCACCCACTCCAAAAGAGCTGCACATTCCCATCCATCATGTGCATTCCTGACATAATCCTCTTCCCTTCTGTGTGAGTTTAAGGGTGACTATGTAGGATTTTATGTCTGTGATTAGGTTAAATAATTTGACAAAGACAATGGAATTCTGCAGATGTAATTAAGGTTCCAAATCATTTGAATTTGAGTTAAAAGGGAAATCATCTTTTAAATAAGCATGATCTGACCAGGTATGCCTTTAAAAGGACTGGTGCATTTCTGAAGAGAGAGATTTAAAATGTAAACAGAGATTTGCCTGCTGACCTTGAAGAAGCAAAATAGTATGTTGGTATAGTCATGTGACTAGGATCTGTGGGTGGCCTCTACAAGCTAAGAGCCAGCAAGAAAATGAGGCCCTGAATCCTACAATCACAGAAACTGAATTCTGACAAAAAACATGCAGGAGCTTGAAAGAAGATGCCTTCAAATGATCATGCAGCCAGTCAACACCTGTATTTCGGCCTTGGGAAAATACTCTGCTCAGACTTCTGACCTTCTGTGAGAAAATAAACAGATGTTGTTTTAAACAACTAAGTTTGTGATGCTGTGAGACAATAGAAAGCTAACAAATCTAATGACCATCAGTGAACAAATGAAACTTTAATTATAGCATACTCACAAAATGAAATGCTATGCAAAAGAATGGATGAATTTTGGAGACATAATAGTGAGTGATGTAGGCAAAATCAAATAATAATTATTTAAACATCCTACGTATGTAATTCTTTAAAAAAAAAGTTTTCAAAAGGCAAGAAGCAAAAACAAATTCATGTAAGTAGTTAAACTGGGAAATAGAAGAATGAGAAGGGGAAAAACTCATAAACAGTTACAAATTATTCACAATGGTTTAGATTCTAGGTTACCTACACTGGTTGGTTGTATTACATTATGCTATATATAATGCATTAATATTATAGACTATGTTGTATGTATCAAATATAAGAAAGATAATATCAATAAGAATGGTTTCCTATTTCTCTTAGCATGTAATACAAATTACTGATTATATTCTATAAACTCTGAATAATCTGGTGTCAGGAGCAGTGATTTGAATCATGGTCTCTGAGTGTCCAGCAACAGGAGCACACCTGAACTGGGAACTACTGGTGCAAAGGCACAAGTTGAGATTGTCCAGTTTCTATGGCGATGCCCTGGGACTACCAGTCTTGACCCTGAGTCCAGACACCAGCTGCCAGGAGTAAAGAATTATGAGTGCAAGTTGATAATTATAATTGGGCTGCCCAGAAGTTTATCCTCCATCTTGTATGCTTTGAAGAAATTTTCTCACAAAATAATCCTTTTGTTGTTAAAACCTATATAATAACCATGCCAAGCTACCTCTGGATCATTTTATCTCTATCATGGTATAATGATCCACCTGGCCTCAGCCTTTTCTCTCCATCTATCTTTTCTAATCCCCCATCACCCCTCATTTATTTTATGAATTAACAGCCATGCAGATTGCAGCAGTTGGCACCCAAACAGGGACCAGACACAGGGGAACTTCAACGATTAGATGAGGGGATGCTCCTGGAGGATGCTGTCATTTAAATAAAGGTGAGACGTGCACTATAGTTGGGTATAAAACATGAGACATACAGGATCCCAAGTAAGGGATCTCTATGTTGCTATGCTTAAATCAAGGAAGGTGCATTTTTCAGTTTTTAGAATTTGTTACTGAAACTTGCCCCAGTTCCCTAAAGAGACAGCAGTAAATGTACCCAATATGGGAGAGACTTGGTAAACTGCCATGTGCCAGGTATGCAGCTGAGGGCACAAACAAGATACCTATGGCTACTTTTACTTTACGGTCTTTTGTGCAAGATTGTGCTGACCTATCTCATTAAAGTGTAAGATGGTCACCTTCTGACATGATTTCTGGCCTTAAAAACACCATTAAAGGTTGTAAACAGTTAACAAGAAGTCCTTTCCTAATGGCACCTCTCCCTCCCCCACCAGAGTCCTTGCCTCTTGAGAGTAAATAGGAATTGGAGGAGGGGGCTAACCAGGACAAAATTAGAATTATGAGCACCCAAGTCTGTCACTGCTACAAAGAGTGTGGTGCTATAGTTTGTTTTCTCTGGAAACCCTCAAAGAGAATAACTTTACAAAAGAGAAGAAAAAATAGTTAAAACACAGAAACTTTCCTTACTTCTTAGTTTCTAATAGATCTCTCTCTCTCTTCTAGGCTTGCATTTAAAATGTAAATTACAAAGTTCTCCTTATGTTTTAATTTCAGGAAACATAAAAGTAATTGAACCAGAGAAAAGTACCATGTAACTTTTCAAAGTTGTAACCTAACTAGGTCTAGTGGAAGACAAGGAGTGTTTGCGTTACTCCAACCCTCCTTTGTTTTAATCCTAGCTAACATTTCAGAGTCCTAGTATTCTGATGCTGGAGTTCAAGGCCTACAACAGATTTATATCCAGCTAAATGGACACTGGCATGCTCTTGGTCTTATTGCATGTGGAGTAGTCACTTTGACATCTGTTTTGGTCTCTTCCATGACATCAGCCATAGCCTTATCCAAAAACATTCAAAATGCTCGTTTTCTCAATGATTTGGCTTAAAATATTTTAAAAGTCCTAGATAATCAGGTAAATATTGATGACAAGATAGAAATTAAATTGAATACCCTGGAAACTATATTTATGAATATGGGAAATGAGCTCGCTGCTCTTAAATTCAGACAGCAGCTTCATTGCTATGCTGGCTACAAATTTGTGTTACAGCAGCAAGATATAATGCTTTTCAGTGGGAATGGGAGAAAGTTAAAAATCATTTAATGGGCATTTGGCAGAGAAATAATGATAGTCTAGACCTTATGGAGTTATATCATCACATCTAGAATAATTCAGGAATGATCTTGTAGAACCTGTATGGCTTATTGAACAAATACTTAATTATTTAAATAGTTTCAGTCCTTGGAATATGTTAAAACATACAGTATGGTACATGTTTTGAATTATGTGTTTGCTGCTAATGCTCTTTTGTATTATAACAATAGTATTCCACATCTTGCAAGAAGAAATCCAACAACTTCAAATAGTAGCTCATCATTTGAGCTTAAAAAATAAAAAAGGGGGAGATACTGGGAGCAGTGACTTGAATCACAGTCTCTGATTGTCCAGCAACAGGAGCACACCTGAACTGGGAACTACTGGTGCCCAGTTGCTATGACAACATCCTGTTCAAAGGAGGTTCCGTGCTTGCCATGGAACTATCAGTCTTTACCCTGAGTCCAGACACCAACTGCCAGGGGTAAAGAATTATGAGTGCAAGTTGACAATTATAATTGGGCTGCCCAGAAGTTTATCCTCCATCTTGTATGCTTTGAAGAAATTTTCTCACACACAAAAAAATCTTTTTTATGTTAAAACCTATCTAATAAATGTACCCTCAGGGTATAATGATCCACATGATCTGAGCTTTTTCTCCTTGTCTGTCTTTTCTAATCCCCCAATGCCCCTCACTCATTTTCTGAATCAATGGCCACATAGGATGCAGCAATCTGGTCTCCACGTATCTTATCTCAATCTGCTCTCTTCTTTGCTTTCTACTCCAGCCACAATGGCTTCCTTCCTAATCTAGGCACATGCCAAGCCTTTTCTTATCTTAGGGCTCTCTCACATGTTCACACAGTAATTTCCTACCTCTGGTTTTGGGGAATGCTGACTCCTTTTTTCCTTTATTGTTACCTAAATGTCTTCCCTGACAATTCTTATAAAAATCAGTTCCCTCCTTCATTCTTCTACCATCCTTTTGACACCTTCATACTTAATTTCTTAATTTACAATTTCATATATATAATTGCTTGCTTTCTTATGTCTTTACCCACTAGATTCTTAAGTTCTTTGAGGAAAGACATTATGTTTTTAAAAACATACCACTGACTATCTGGTACCTAGACTAGTGCCTGGCACAATTAGATATCAAATAAGTATTTGTTAAACAAATGAAACATTAGAGAATGAAGGTTCCCCTTGGTCATTCAGCTCATGTTAATGAATTAATTTATTAATGTGAGTAACAACTGTATTCACACCTAACTTTTTAAATGTTGATCAGTTCTGACAGGTTATCAGACCAACTGTCTCACTAGACAAAAACAAAGCTAGACAAAATATATTATAGCCCTTTGATGAAGGTCTGGGTTTCTTATCCCTGGCAAGCCTGAGCTCTGGTTTTTGTTCTCTCATTACCACATTATCTATCTCAAAGCTTGACTCAGTTCTTTACCCTCTTGGTCATAACAAATGCCTTGGGGAAAAAAATGGTGGGCTCGATATCTCTGGGCCTGCTTTCTGTATGGAATCATGAATCTGTAAACCCTCACTGCCTCTACAACTCATTGTTTTTTGTTTTTTTGGTACTGGGATTTAACCCAGGAGTGCTTTATCACTGAGCTAATCCCCAATACCTTTTATTTTTTATTTTGAGGCAGGGTCTCATTAAGTTGCTTAGGGTCTTACTAAGGTGCTGAGGCTGTCCTCAAACCTGTAATCTTCCAGCCTCAGCCTCCCAAACCTCTGGGATTACAGGCAATGCACCACCATGCCTGGCCCTCATTGAGGCTTTCTAACAAAATTGAAAAATACATTTTGTCTAGCTTCTCTTAATATCATGACTTGGTTGCCTTTCTCCTACTAATTCCAGTTCTGTCAGTAGGTGTAAGAGTAAACCAGAAAAAGACTAATCGTCACAGCAACTAAAGACCAGCTTCAAATCATTTCAGTCTTGACCTTAATTGCATTAAAGTGACCTTGGAAGTTCCTGTACTCCTTGCCTAACTGATTGCCAGATGCAAATTAATACCTTCTCTATAGTAATATGTAGGTAAGAGCCTCAAATTAGTTCTACAAATTTTCAAATACAATGTTTTTGTATTTGAAATGTGCTTACCACCCAGTAAGCACAACTAGACACATAAGAATGTAAGATTTGCCATGTACAGTGGCACATACCTATAATCCCAAAGGCTCAGGAGGCTGAGGCAGGAGGATTGCAAGTTCAAGGCCAGCCTCAGCAACTTGGCAACTTAGAACTTGGCAAGAACCCATCTCAAAATAAAAATAACAAAAAAGGACTGGGGATGTGGCTTAGTGGTTTAGCTCCCTTGGATTCAACTCCTTGTGCCCCCCCCAAAAAAAAAAACTGAAACCAATATAAAAATCAATATTTGGATTATACTTATAGGAGATTCAGATAATGAAATTCTCAGATGTTAACATTAAAATAGCAATAATTTCTGTACTTTGAGTGTGCCCTCCCCCACCCAAATTCATATGTTGAAGCCCTAATCACCTAAGTAATGATATTTAGAGGTAGAACCTTTGGGAGGTAACCCTTTCATGAATGGAATTAGTGTTCATATAAGAAGAGACACAAGAGAAATTATATAATCCCCTCTCTCCACTGTGATGGTGCAGCAAGAAGGTGACCATTTGAAAATGAGGAACAGGACCCTCAGCAGGAACCAAATCAGTCAGCACCTTGATTTTGGACTTCTTAACTTCCAGGACTATGAAAAATAAGTGTATATATAGTTTTATCCACCTACTCTGATATTTGTTTTACAGTGGTCTGAGCGGACTGACACAACTAGTATGTTTAAGGAGTTAGAAGACAAGGCTAGGGGTTTGGGAAGATAAATAAAAATTATACAAATAAATGGACATTCCATAAAAAGAAAGTAACTGAAATAAAGAATTCAACTGGCTTAACAGCAGATTAGAAACAAAGAAGAACCAGGGAACTAGAATGTAAGTCAGAAGAACATATCTAGACTGGAGCATAGAGAGAAAAGGATAAGAAATACGGAAAAGAACAAGAGACTATGGAATACAGTGTTGAGTGAAGAGAGTAAATATTATGCCTTCTTTGTTATGAATGAATTTTCAACTCTTTTCTTGCTATAAACTGACATTTCTTAAAACATTTAAATTTGTAAGAGATGATCCACAAACCTGTGAAATAGCACAGTGGATGTGGCTGGACCTGTGCCAAGCCCATGTCTCAAGGAAGACATTAACCTATGATACAAATAATGCATAAATAAATGAAAACTCTTGTGCTTTTTACCTTTCCCGTGGTTGTTGCTCAAGTTTTTCAAGCCGCACAGCAGGTTTCTGGGACTCATTCGGAACAGGTGGAACCCCAACAGTAACATTCAGGTCTGGGGATAAAAATGCTGGATATTCTACTGGCTGTGGTATAATAACATTCCTGAAAAAAAAAGTAATAAAGTTAAATGTTGGTATTATACTAAAGTGCACTTCTAAAATCAGTGGTAGCTATCACTTTTGAAACCTTCTCTCTTTTATTCAGCTCGCCTATCTACCTTGAGACATCAGAATACAGAGGTAAGAAGAACAGTCAAAAATGCTGCAAGAAGTGCTCACTTGACTAGCTTCCTACTCACTTGACTATGCTTCCTACCGAGATCATGAGCAGCAAGCGGGGAAGTAGAGGAGAGAAAGAAAAATAAGAAGTATTCGAACTCAGAACTCTCTCCCAATATTTGCCAAATCTGTTTCCCAAGTATCTCAATCTTTTAATCTATTAATTATATGGAATATACTGTGTGCAAGACACCGTGTTCATATGACTGTGTATAACATATTATCTCATTTGGTTTTCACAGCAAATACATGAGATGAAAATCATTAGATCCCACATTATATATAAAAAGGTAGATTTAAAGAGATTAAACAACTATCCCCAAAGTCTTGTACTGAGAAATGGCAAAGCTAACATCTGAACACAGTTTCTTTGACAATAAAGCTCATATTCTTAAACTGTACTACGCATAGTGGTAAGTACCTTAAAATCAACATGTCCAAAACAGAACTCACCGTTTTTCCCCTTCTCTAAAAATGCTCTTTCCTCAGAATTCTTTGGTTCAGGATATAATAGCACCACCATCAATCACCTACCAGTGCAGTAATTCCCTTCTTTGCCTGCTGATACAGACTTGAGAGCCCAAAGTGGCTAGATAGCAGTATTAACATCCAGTTTTGTGGAATCATTATGTTTCCTAGTCCCCTTAGAACTAAGATTTCTAGGCCAGTGGAGGATAAGGTGGCAAGAACAGGAGCAAGAATTTTGCTAGTGGATCCCCATGGGTAACACTGAGTAGCATAACTTCCATTTCCACACCTTTACTCATGAACCTATGCATGAATCCTGGCTATGGAAGAAAAAGCAATATATATCAGTCACTGATTCAGGGCACAGACATCCTTCTAAAGAACCTTGCCCCAGATTTGTAAGTGCCACCAGCTGGTGCTGTAACTAAGTCTTCAAAAGGGCATTCCACATGCTTCAGGATGGAAGGGAACATGGTAAGACCAACAAATTTTATGATCACAGAAACAATGCTGCACTTTGATTGCTATGAAGTGAGCTCCTTCATTAGAACAATGCTGTATGGAATACCATGATGGTGGAAAAGGCATCTTTCAAGTTCATTAAGTGTAGTTTTGTCAGAAGCACTGCATGTAGAAAAGACAAATCTGTACCCAGGGTAAGATTGGCCCTGATCACATAATATCATTTCCATTTGATGGTGAAGTGTCACTGTGCACTGCTGTCTTTATGGCTTAGAGGATGAGACAACCAAGTTCATGAAGGCAGCTCAGGTTGCATGGTAACTTGGCACCTGTGGTTAAGCACTCAGTCTCCATTAAGGTCCAGTGACAGGCTGGAACTACTCTGAAAAGCAGAGTAGTTATCTGCAGGAGACAACAGGGCTTTGTTCCAAAATTCTAAAGTCCTGTTCTGTGATTCATTTATAGGAGTTTGCTAAAATCTCCAAACATACTGTCTCCATCTGTCACTGACACGTATTACACCACTAGATCTGTTGTCTCATAAGGTCCACGTGGCAGAGCCGCTCACACAGCAGTCCAGAACTGTTGCAGAGCCTTCTCTTGCTCTGGGTTCCATGCAAAACTAACAGCTTTTTGGGTCACTCAGTAAATGAGCCATAGTAACACACCCAAATAAGGAACAGGGTACCTCTAAACCCAAAATGACCTACTAGGTATTTTGTCTCCTTTTTGGTTGTAGGAGGGACCAGATGCAACCATCTCCTTAGAAGGGATATTTAAACATGCCCAATATCACTGGCCCTTAGAAATTCCTCTGAGATAGAAGCCTCCTAAATTTTGTCATATTTCTCTTCCACTCTCTGATGTGAAAATGTCTGATTGATAAACATAGGATCGTTGCTACTTCTTGTTCACTAGGGCCAATCAGCAAAATTTCACCAGTGTAATAGGCCAATATGAGATCTTATAGAAGGAAAAGGTGATCAAGATCCCTGACAACTAAAGGATGACCTAGGGCTAGAGAGCTGATATACCTCTGAGACAGGAAAGTGACGGTGTAGTGCTCCCCTTGCCAGCTAAAAGCAAACTGATTCTTGATGGTCTTTATTAACAAATATAGAGGAAAAAGCATTTGCTGGATCTATAGCTGTATACCAGATACCAAGGGATGGGTTGATTTACTCAAACAATTATACCAAAACTGGTACCACAGCTGCAACTAGACTGAGCACCTAGTGAATATCACAATAATCCTTTGTCAGTCCCTAAGTCATATGTCTCTGCGCAGACCAAATAATAAATAAAGGACGAAGTACCTAGGTAATTTTTTGCCCAAAGTCATATGGCTAGTACTAGAGCCCTATCAGTTTGGCTCTATAGCCATTTCTTTTTTTTTTTTTTTTTTTTGGACTGGGGATTGAACCAGTCCTTTTCTATATTTTGTAAAGACAGGGTTTGCTGAGTTATCTTTGTAGTTTCAGTACCTGGGGGATATAGCAGACATTCAGTAAATGCTTACTGAACCAATAAATAAAGGAAAAACTACAACTTCATTATTTTCATAAATCACCAATATCAAATAGGTGATGTATATTTTTAATACTCAGTATTGGTGTGACTATAGGAAAACATGCATTCAGAAAACAATTTTGCATCCTATATTGAATTCCCTTAATACCAGTTCATATTTTTTCCACCTCTTATTCTTGGATTAAATCTCTTCAGGTGCTCATTTTTTTTTTCAATTTATTTTTATCATTGAAATTTCAAGATAGATTGCCATATTATATTTTAAATTATTTTTATTTTGCTATTGATGTTTTTTATCATGACCTTTTACTGTTGATTCAGAAGTAACAATTGCAGTGTTGTGGAGGTGGAGGTAACATTACTATACTACAGAGCAAAAAACTGACAACTACTAGACACTCTGATCTTAAAAGTTCCCAACTTCTCTTCCCAAAAAGGAGTCTCTCACTGCACAACTTTTCTCATTAAGCCTCTCCTCCTCCTTCAGGCATGAAGGAGGCTCCCTTTCTCTCTTTTTTGACTCTAGATCTTTTCACCTCTTTTCTCCAAGGATATACCCAGAAATGAAGATACTCTCCCACCTTATTAAACAAAACAATTCAATCTTTCCTTTACCTTGGATTCTAGCCCATCTTGGTCATGTCCTCAGGGCTTCTTAAGATAACTAAACTGCTCTTTCTAATTTTTTACAAGTCACATGATCTGACCATATTAATAAGACTTAAAACACTTACGTCACAGGATCTGTTCTTTCTGGAGGTGGTGCAATATTCATAAACATAGATGGCTCAATAATTTTTTGAAGAGGTTTTAACTGAAGAAAAATTTAATTGTATTTTAACACTATTTAGTTACAACTTATCCTATCATTACTAATCTCCCATGACTATGAGAGAGCCCTTAAGTGATAATATAAGGAGAAAAGGAACGAAGAAAGGAACTAACTTTGGGGGTACTAAATATTTGCCAACCTTTTTATAACTTTAATCTTATTCAGTCCTCTCAATAAACCAATGAGGTAGGTAACTGCCTATTTTATAGTGATACCAGAGATCAGTAGTTGGTTCAAGATTATACAATAAGCATGAGAGTCAGGATGAGAACATAGCCTTTTCTCCCTTCGAATGTGGTGTTCTTTTTACTGTATCATGATACAGAAGGATAACTAACTAGTTCCTAGACATAAAATCAGCTGAATTTTAATGATATAACCCATTCTTTTCCATATGGCTATCTTTGTTCCTTATTCTTAGTAAATTCCACATATATAAAACAGTACTTGCTCAGTTTTATATGATAAGAATCTACCTCCTTAAGCAGAACTGTGTTTACATGTTATGTTTTTATCTGGACTCAAAACCAGTTTCTGAGATTGATGTTCATAAACTATGACTATCATCAAAAGGTCTGAATAATTAGGGGTTCCTATATGGCCTAATTCATTGTAAGAAAACAGAAGAAAAAGAAAGAAAAATCAAAGTAGAAAAGATAATCTTGTTCCTTGCAGTTTTCATCTGTATATTACTTACTCTTTTTTCAAAATGCATTAAAGATCATTGTGATATATCATAAGCAAAATTTTAAAACATATTATAGGAATTTCTCAGTTAATATTGCATATATTTAGTCAATAAGACTGATGTTCCCACTTTGAATTACTGATTTAAAAACACTCAAGGCTATTAAAAAATAGTGAAATATAGGGCTCACTTCCCCTACTTAACAGCAGTACTAAAGGGATTATGGATTTTTAAATGTCCCAAAACTGTGATAATACTCAGGGATATCAAGAGTTCTTTCAAACAGGTGGTGAATATATATGTATAACTTTTCTAGAACAATTCCTTAACAAGGTCATTGTTTTGAACAATTATTTTCTTTCTAAGGAATCCAATCTAAAAACATACTGAAAGAAAAGAATACAGGTTAGTATACAAATATGGATATCCGGTAGTAAATCTGAAGAGGCAAGAAGTTATCTTCTCTCAGTATATTACTCTCTTAATGAATCAAAAAAGTTCAAACAACAACAGAAATTAAAAACAACCATGGGGGGAAAGTTCAAAGTACACAGCATTATCTGAATAACATTATTAAGTCCATTTTTAGTATTTTAGGTATAAAAATTCACACTAATTTCTTGAATACTTAAAATATTTTCATTTTCAATTTTAATTGCATAAACATGTGTTGTAGGTACAACACAAAAGCAAGTTTTGTAATCAAGGCATTCTGATATTAAAGATACATTTAAAAATATACAAGGAAATAATGGTAAAGTCTCTTGTTTTTCAGCTAAAAGTAGAGCAGCCTTCTTTTAAAAACTTATGTATTTTGGTACCAGGGTTTAAAGGCACTTACTAAGCCATATTCCCCAGGCCTTTTTTATTTTTTATTTTGACACAAGGTCTCACTAAGTTGCTTAGAGCCTCTCTGTAATTTGCTGAGGCTGGCTTCAAACCTGCAATCCTCCTGCCTCAGTCTCCCAACCTGCTGCGATTATAGGCATGAACCACTACACCCAGCAAAATACTGATTTTGAAGAATTTATTAAACTGGAAAAAACAGGCTCAAAAGAGAATGATCTGATAGGAGAGCTAAAACAGTATATGTTTTTAAAAGAGGGAACTAACCTGATGAGAAAATCCATAACCAAAATTTCCATAGGAGAACATAAATTCCACCTCCAACCTGCAGATAAACTAAACATGGCAAATTTACTATTTGATCAAAACCATATTTTACTAGAAAAGTGATAGAAAGTGATATTTTTACTTCACAAATGTGTAAGTTAGAAAAGACCAAGTATGAATTTCCAGATTTTACGAAATAAACATTTACACAAGGAGCACCTATAGAAGAATCTATTTCCTGAAATGTTAAAATCTTCCATGTTAGAGTTAAAAAATTCTGTATGATAAAAGTATGGCAAATATCAGCAGAATTGTTAATAGGCGAAGATACTGGCATAAATACATGTTCATCTGCATATATGTACATTATTTACTCACATTCCTCTCATCTCCACTCCCAATTTCAGATAAAATTTTGATTTGGACAAGTAATCTCACCCCTCTGAATCCCAGGTTGCTTATGTGTGAAATGAAGAAGGATGTCAGAGGAGATAACCTTGTGTTCCTTGCCCCTTGTTTTGGCCATGAGACAGCAGAAGTCTCTTGGAATAGAAGATCAAATGATCAAGTTAACAATTTTTAAGTACTTAATAACAAAATAAGACTGAGAACAACTCTTCAGAAACTCCCTAAGGAGAAACATAATCCTCCCTCAGTGTAGCAGGGAGGCTTCCTGAGGCTCTGAAGTCCAAGCAGCAGCTAGAATCATTCTATTCCCTCCTGAGGATTTCTAATTTTCTCTTTCATAATTTAACAATAAAATAGCTGTTTTAAAAAATATGGGGGTGAAAATTTTGTGAGCAAATATTGTACTTTATATTTAATTAGATTTTACTAATTTATATTTAATTACATTTACTAATTTCACACACAAGTTACTGTTAGTTAAATATGATTTACTAATTCAAGTAATTGTTAGGTAATAAAGAACAAAAAGACATAGAATACAAACAATATCAGAATAAAGTTCTATAAATTGCTAAGAGAATGTCCCATGCACACAAAACTTAGGAAGTTTCAGTAAAATTCTTACTGTATTTTTATTCATTATCTGTAATTCTTCAGTAAAGCACCCTTTCTAGAAAAAGTAATAAAATTAGTCAATGTAGAATTACTCATCTATTTTTCCTGTATATCATCTAAAACATAGTAAAAAAGAATCAGGTAATGATTTTTCAAATGCACATATGAAGCTAATAGCTAAAATGCAAATATAATGAATGTTCAAAAAAAATTCTGAGTATAAGTAATAGAAATAAATGTTAATATTTGCATTTATATTTTAGACAATATAAATGTTTTTGCTAGTGGCTCCCTCTTTTGCAAGTCTTAGAGCAACCATTATTTCTATATTCTTTGTGAGGGGTTATTTAAACATAAATCTTCATGATGATCTGATAGGATTAAATGCCTTGCTTCTCCCCCAAGAACTGCTGTGCTCTTTTAAACCAGGTATCTTGGCATTGTTGTTCACTCTCTGTATTCATCTCTGATGTCCTGAGTTACACCACTGTCATGAATGAGCTATGTCATTAACATGGACCAAATATGCTTATGTCTTTCCAAAATGTCAGAATTTATTGAGTAACAATAAATTCACAAGCTACACCACTGTCATTGTGGTGCTTTTCCTGGGAAAGACTCATGACGAGTGACCAGGTGATGGGATCAGGGTGCTACAGTGTCCAGTCTCAGGGTGTTCCTTTTTTATGGGTCTTAAGTAAGAGTTTGCTTCATTCAGTGGTCTGGTGTGTTCAATAGGCTCAAGGGCCTGGTTTTTCCAATGAGTTTGATATGCTCATGCATTCATATGCTTCTGATTAATTTGAAAAGTTCCCAGGAGGTCATTTGTATTAGCATGGTTAATTTATTTATCCATTTGTACCATATGTTATACTAAGCAGATGGTGGTTGCTTACTTCTACAAACAAGGTGTGGAATCAATCCACCGTAGCACTTAACCTCAAAATGGAGTAGCTTATGGCAAACTACTGCTTTATAAAGTGGAGTAACACAGGATTAGGCACAGTCTGAGAATTAGTGGTCTATACATTATGGAGTGACCCAGAACAGGGCACAGACTGCTCTCCACACCCACCCAGTCCATGGTTCCCTTTATTCCCAGAATCTTCTGCTACTTCCACAGTTAACAAACAAACCTACACTTCACTGCCTCACCACACATATCTTCCACTTTTCTGCTTGACCTAGGACCTGGCTCCTAGATATAATGCTTTTCCTACAGATTGCTCAAGTGAAGGTGCTTTTTCTCCAAAAGCCCTCCAGGTCCACATTACTCTCAATTGCTTCCAATTTGTATTATTACATGGGAGTACAAAAAAGATTCCTCTTTTAAGTCTCCTGCTTTTTGATGATTCTACTTTTTGATGATATGTTTTTCAGATATTTGGGTCACTAACCCTTATTAGATAATGAACAAAAGGAGTCTATCAGGTATAATGAATCACGAGAAGAAGTGCCAACTGGACAACGTGGTGCCACAGTGAAGAAAAAAGATTTTTATACATACCTGAATTACTTCATAAAGATGTACCGCAGCACTCCCTATTAAGACAGGACAAGTTTCGGTATTGCTAAGCTGCATTATTTCCAAGGAAATATTATTCCTCTTATCATCTTGACGTCGGGGAACCTCAATATCAAAATATATACAAAAAGAAGTATAAAATTTTCAGTCTGAAATCTGGAAATCATTTCCAAATTAAACATCCATAAACTATGTTATGTGCATAACTATTAGTTTTTATATGTCATTAGCATTATAATTTTTTAGCCTCACAGTCACTATACCTTCATATCAACAAAACTCAGGACCTTGTATGTAATGTTAATTATGATCTGTTTGATTCATCCATTGCCTACAATCTCTTTTTAATGCTACATAAACTTTTACTCTGAACTACCGAAACAACATTTTCAAAGGTAATCCAAATCAATATCTAATATGAAATCCAAATAATCCAGGTAATCTAAATTAGTTATCCAAATATTCAAAATTAAAGAATATCTAATATCCCTTTCTGTCTCAATTCTTTAACATTTTACCATATATATATTTTTTTAGGCCCTAAAGTGTAGAGGATCAAACTCAAGGCCTCACACAGCAAATGCTCTACCACTGAGCTGTATCTCTAGCCTTTGTTTTTTAAGTTTTTGATAAAACCCATACCATTGCCTGAATGTGAAACTCTCTCCTAACTCGGAACCATCTGAAGCACAATACCATTATTATATAACCTTTAAAATGTATACACACTTTTGCTAATCAGAAACAAATCACATGCTTGCCCATTCCCAAAATTCTAGGTGCCTTCTATAATGTCTCGTCCATGGTTGACACCATACAGTTGGTATGAAACTTCTGAAAGTTATGTTTGTGACTGGTTTCCCCTAAGAAATGAGAAAAAGAACTTTATGCCCCGTATGGCCGAGCAGTGATTAAGAGAGTAGGCTCAGTTTTTCAGCAATTTGAAATGGAGATTATTAGAACCAGTCTGTTTACAATATCAATGCTGAATAAAAATTTAAAATCATGAAAGTATAAATAAAATGGTAAGAAGTAATTACATAAAACACCAAGGATTTGTTAGCATTCAGAGAGGTAACCTGGATCCTGAAGTTCCATTTTCCTGTAGGGCATTTCCCAATCAGGTAACCTAAAAGTACAGTTTTTAAGACCTTGAAAGGCACAGAAAAAAAAGAAGACAAGATGTGGGGCATTTAACAAAGGTTTCCTGCCAACCCTTCTTCCATAAAGTTAGGAACTCAAAGAGCTATGGCTTTAGTAACTGGGGAAACCTTTCTCCCATCCCATCTGTAGAAGTCTGCAAGGAAAGTTTCACTATAGAGAACAGGAGGCAAGGAGTTCCCAATAAGTCATAAACAAAAACCTGTTTGGTGGAACTGCAACCTAAATTCACATCCACTTAATGGCATAAAAACTCTTGAGCCTGACATTTAAAATGGATGATAAATTTTATATTATGTATATTCTACCACAATATTAAAAAATAAAAATAGGACAGCTTAATTAACTAATTCATTTATTTGTTTATTTATTTATACCAGGCATTAAACCAAAGGCGTTTAACCACTGAATCACATCCACAGACCACTTTTGTTTTGTTTTGTTTTGTTTTGTTTTGTTTTGTTTTGTTTTTGAGACAGGGTTTTGCTAAGTTGCTTAGGGTCTTGCTTAAGTTGCTGAGGTTGGCTTTGAACTTTGATCATCCTGCCTCATCCTCCAGAGACCCTGGGATTACAGGCAAGCAACACCATGTCTGGCATTGAAAAAGTTTTTAAAATTCTCAAATGTATCATTCGTTTTAAAGTGGTTCCATATTGGTAGTGGTCTCACACTTCTTACAAGCAAACACAGATCTTCCTTACATTTTCCACTTTCATTCTAGACCTCATATGAGTTCCACAAATAATTTTCCATAGAAAATGAACAGATCAGAGTCAAAGATAACTTAGACCAGCATGGAAACAAAACACCATGAATGAAAATCATCAGGAACAGACCCACAAAAACCTCAAATGTTGGGATTTTAGAGAAATAGACATAATAATTAAAGGAATAAAAAAAATCTGAAAACACATTCCTGATATGTTCTTCCAGGAAAATGTAAAAATCATTTAGGAAATCTGAACAATGACTTAAACAGAATTTGCAGAAATGAAAACTAAAATAATTGAATAAACACACTTGCTAAATGAATTTAACAACATATTACACAAATTTTAACAGAATTAATGAAATGGAATAAAGATTCAAACGTGTGTGTGTGTGTGCACTGCAATGCTGGACACTGAACATGCTAGGCAAGCACTCTATTACTGAGCCACATTCCCAGTCCCAAGAGTGCAAGGCAGAGACACAAAGTGATGAAAGGAAGGAAGGAAAGAAGGAAGGAAGGAAGAAAGGAAGGAAGGAAGAAAGGAAGGAAGGAAGGAAGGAAGGAAGGAAGGAAATAAGAAAAATGAAAGGAAGAAAAGTAAAGACAAAGGAAGAATAAAAGACATGAAAGATAACACAAGAACATCTAACATGTCACTCAGAGTACCAAGAAACAAAATAAAGGATCAAGAAAATGTGCCAGAGAGGCAGTATTTGAAGAAATGATAGCTCAAATTTTTCTAGAACAAATGAACATCAGCAATACAGTTAAGCCAATAAATCTCAACAGAACAAAAAGATATCCAAAAATATCAGAGTAAAATTAGAAAAAAATCAACACACACACAGAAAAAGACAAATTATTTTCAAAAGTGAAAGACTAACAGATAACTTCTCATGAGTAAATATGGAATCCGGGAGATAGTGGGATGACACTTAGTAAAATAACTGCAAACCCAGAATTTCATACTCAGTAAAACACCACTCATGAATGAGAATGAAGGTAACCTGCTATCAGGTTCCCTCTTGCCTGCAAGAGTTCTGTTTGACTCTTCACAGTTGAATTAATTCTACTCCTTTTACTCTTGGGAGGAAAAAAGAATGAGAATGAAACAAAGACATTTTCAGGCCAAAAAAACCAGTGAATTTACCACCATTTCTCTTTCATTGGAAGATATTTTAAAACAAGTAATTCAGACAGAAGGTAAGTGACCCAAGGAAGATGGCCTGAAGTTTAAGAAAGGCCAAACTAACAAAAATATATATATAAAATAAACAAATACAGACTACATTAAATACACACAAAAAAGAAAAGAAAAGGTAATATAAGACAAGAATGACATATTAGTCAAAGAAAATAAACTTTCAAGATCTTGGGAAAACAAGGAGAAAGATGAAGGAATTGTTAAACATTGGATTTGATAGTATAAATTCTATGATAGCCATTTTTAAAAGGGTAGCATATAATCTCCAAAACAAGAAGGGAGGAAAAACAATGGGATTTAAAAATACTCAATTTCAAAGAAAGCAAGAAGAAAAGAACCCATAGCTCAGTGGGGACCAAGAGAAAGCATAAAATAAACTCAAATATATTATGCACTAAATGTAAGGACTAAAAGGATGTAATTAAAATTCAGATTGTCAGAATGAATTTAAAGAATCCAATTATATTCAGCTTAGAAAAGAGAATCCAAAACAGTGCAATTTTTATTTTCTAATATTCTATTTCACCCAGAGTTTCAAAAAAGCTGCATAGAGTCATATATGGTATTGTCCTAGTTTTTTAAAAATTTCCTCAATAGTTACAACTACATTCCAAATTTCACACAATTTTCTTGATGAGACTTATTAGAATTGTCCAGAGTTAATTTCATCAATAACTACCTATTATTTCTTTAATACATTTACTATTTTAAATTTTTTTTTACTTTTTTTTAATTTCTTTAATTTTGATTCATTGAACACAAATGGAGTACAGCTATTTTTTCTCTGGTTGTACACAAAGTAGACTCACACTATCTGTGCATTCATACATATACACAGGGCAATGATGTCTGTCACACATTCTGTTATTATTCTTACCCCCCCACCCCGACCCCACCCCTCCCTTCACCCTATGCTGTCTATCCATCCTCCACTCTTGCCACCCTTCCACCCCGCATGATGCATCATCATTCACTTATCGGAGAGACCATTCAGCCTTTGAATTTTGGGGATTGGCTAATCTCACTTAGGATGACAGTCTCCAACATCATCCATTTACCTACAAATGCCATGATTTTATTCTTCTTTATGGCTAATATTCCATTGTGTGTATATACCACAGCTTCTTTATCCATTCATCTATTGAAGGGCATCTAGGTTGGTTCCACAATCTAGCTATTGTGAATTGAGCAGCTATGAACATTGATGTGGCTGCATCACTGTAGGAACCTGATTTTAAGTCTTTTGGGTGTTGGCCAAGGAGTGGGATAGCTGGGTCAAATGGTGGATCCATTCCAAGTTTTCTAGGGAATCTCCACACTGCTTTCCAGAGTGGCTGCACCAACTTGCAATCCCACCAGCAATGTATGACTGTACCCTTTTCCCCAAATCCTCGCCAACACCTGTCGTTGCCTGTATTCTTAATAAAAGACATTCTAATTGGGGTAAGATGAAATCTTAAGGTGGTTTTGATTTACATTTCTCTTATAACTAGGGATTTTGAACATTTTTCCATAAATCTGTTGATTGCTTGTAGATCTTCCTCTGTAAAGTGTCTGTTCATTTCCTTGGTCCATTTATTGATTGGGTTATTAGTATTCTTGGTGTAAAGATTTTTGAGCACTTTGTAGATTCTGGAGATTAATGCTCTATCTGAAGTGTATGTGGCAAAGACTTTCTCCCATTCTGAAGGCTCTCTCTTCACATTGCTGATTGTTTCCTTTGCTGAGAAAAAGCTTTTTAGTTTGACTCTATCCCAATCATTGATTCCTGCTTTTATTTCTTGCACTTTGGGAGTCATGTTAAGGAAATCTGGTCCTAGGCCAACATGATGAAGATTTGGACCTATTTTCTCTTCTATTAGGTGCAGGGTCTCTGGTCTAATTCCTAGTCCTTGATCCATTTTGAGTTGAGTTTTGTATAGGGTGAGAGATATGGGTTTAGTTTCATTTTGCTGCATATGGATTTCCAGTTTTCCAAGCACCATTTGTTGAAGATCCTATCTTTTCTCCATTGTATGTTTTTGGCTCCTTTGTCAAGTATGAGATACCTGTATTTATGTGGGTTTGTCTCTGTGTCCTCAATTCTGTACCATTGATCTACCCGTCTATTTTGGTGCCAATACCATGCTGCTTTTGTTATTATTGCTCTGTAGTATATTTGAAGGTCTGGTATTGCGATACCCCCTGCTTCGCTCTTCTTGCTAAGAATTCTTTCAGCTATTCTGGGTCTCATATTCTTCCAAATGAATTTCATGATTGACTGCTCTAATTCTATGAGGTTTGTCATTGGGATTTTAATTGGAATTGCATTGAATTTGTATAGCGCTTTTGGTAGTATGACCGTTTTGACTATATTAATTCTGCCTAACCAAGAACATGGGAGATCTTTCCATCTTCTAAGATTTTCTTTAATTTCTTTCTTTATTGTCCCAAAGTTCTCATTGTAGATGTCTTTCACCTCTTTTGTTAGATTGATTCCCAAGCATTTTATTTTTCTTTATGAGGCTATTGTGAATGGAGTGGTTTTCCTAATTTCTCTTTCAGAGGATTTATCACTTACGAATAAAAATGCACTAGATTTATGAGCATTAATTTTATATCCTGCTACTTTACTGAATTCATTTATTAGTTCCAGAACTTTTCTGGTGGAATTTTTAGGGTCTTCTAAATAGAGAATCATGTCATCAGCAAATAGGGATAGTTTGAGCTCTTCTTTTCCTATTCATATCCCTCTAATTTCTTTGGTCTGTCTAATTGCTCTGGCTAGAGTTTCCAGGATGATGTTGAACAGAAGTGGAGAAAGAGGGCATCCCTGCCTTGTTTCAGT
>JAJEJO010004837.1:492159-721457 GCA_020662805.1 Glaucomys volans | reverse complement strand
TGTATGTTTTTGGCTCCTTTGTCAAGTATGAGATACCTGTATTTATGTGGGTTTGTCTCTGTGTCCTCAATTCTGTACCATTGATCTACCCGTCTATTTTGGTGCCAATACCATGCTGCTTTTGTTATTATTGCTCTGTAGTATATTTGAAGGTCTGGTATTGCAATACCCCCTGCTTCGCTCTTCTTGCTAAGAATTCTTTCAGCTATTCTGGGTCTCATATTCTTCCAAATGAATTTCATGATTGACTGCTCTAATTCTATGAGGTTTGTCATTGGGATTTTAATTGGAATTGCATTGAATTTGTATAGCGCTTTTGGTAGTATGACCGTTTTGACTATATTAATTCTGCCTAACCAAGAACATGGGAGATCTTTCCATCTTCTAAGATTTTCTTTAATTTCTTTCTTTATTGTCCCAAAGTTCTCATTGTAGATGTCTTTCACCTCTTTTGTTAGATTGATTCCCAAGCATTTTATTTTTCTTTATGAGGCTATTGTGAATGGAGTGGTTTTCCTAATTTCTCTTTCAGAGGATTTATCACTTACAAATAAAAATGCACTAGATTTATGAGCATTAATTTTATATCCTGCTACTTTACTGAATTCATTTATTAGTTCCAGAACTTTTCTGGTGGAATTTTTAGGGTCTTCTAAATAGAGAATCATGTCATCAGCAAATAGGGATAGTTTGAGCTCTTCTTTTCCTATTCATATCCCTCTAATTTCTTTGGTCTGTCTAATTGCTCTGGCTAGAGTTTCCAGGATAATGTTGAACAGAAGTGGAGAAAGAGGGCATTCCCTGTGTGTTCCAGTTCTCAGGGGGAATGCTTGCAATTTTTCTCCATTTAGAATGATGTTAGCTGTGGGCTTAGCATAGATAGTCTTTACAATGTTAGGGAACATTCCTACTATCTCTATTTTTTCTAGGGTTTTGAGCATGAAGGGGTGCTGTATTTCATCAAATGCTTTCTCTGCATCTATTGAAATAATCATGGGGTTCTTGATTTTAAGTCTGTTGATGTGGTGAATTACATAATTTCCGGATGTTGAACCAACCTTGCATCCCCAGGATGAAATCCACTTGATCACGGTGCACTATCTTTTTAATATGCTTTTGTATGTGATTTGCTAAAATTTTAAGAATTTTTGCCTCTATGTTCATTAGGGATATTGGTCTGAAATTTTTTTCCTCGATGTGTCCTTCTCTGGTTTTGATATCAGGGTGATATTAGCTTCATAGAATGAGTTTGGAAGGGTTCCCTCCTCTTCTATTTCATGAAATACTTTGAGAAGTATTGGAATGAGCTCTTCTTTGAAGGTATTGTAGAACTCGGCTGTGAATCCATCTGGTCCTGGACTTTTCTTTGTTGGTAGGCTTTTGATGACTTCTTCTAATTCCTTGCTTGAAATTGATCTATTTAAGTTGTGTATGTCCTCCAGATTCAGTTTGGGTGACTCAAATGCCTCTAGGAACCTGTTGATGTCTTCCAGGTTTTCTATTTTGTTGGAGTATAAATTTTCAAAATAGCTTCTAATTATGTTTTGTATTTCAATTGTGTCTGTTGTAATATTTCCATTTCAATCATGAATTTTAGGAATTTGGATTTTCTCTCTCCTTCTCTTTGTTAGTATGGCTAAGGGTTTATCAATTTTGTTTATTTTTTCAAAGAACCAACTTTTTGTTTTGTCAATTTTTTGAATTGTTTCTTGTGTTTCAATTTCATTGATTTCAGCTCTGATTTAATTATTTCCTGTCTTCTACTACTTTTGGTGATGATCTGTTCCTCTTTTTCTAGGGCTTTGAGCTGTAATGTGAGGCCATTGATTTGTTGACTTTTCATTCTTTTATTTAATACACTCCATGCAATGAATTTTCCTCTTAGCACTGCTTTCATAGTATCCCAGAAATTCTGATATGTTGCATCTTTGTTCTCGTTGACCTCTAAGAATTTTTTTTATTTACCCCCTAATGTCTTCTGTTATCCATGTATCATTCAATAGCATATTATTTCACCTCCATGTGTTGGAGTAGTTTCTGTTTTTAACTTTATCATTGATTTCTAATTTCATTCCATTATGATCTGATAATACACAAGGTAGTATCTCTATGTTTTTGTATTTGCTAAGAGTAGCTTTGTGGCATAACATATGGTCTATTTTAGAGAAGGATCCATGAGCTGCTGAGAAGAAAGTGTATTCACTTTTTGATGGATGGACTATTCTATATATGTCTGTTAAGTCTAAATTAGCGATTGTGTCATTGAGTTCTATGGTTTCTTTGTTCAATTTTTGCTTGGAAGATCTGTCCAATGGTGAGAGACGAGTGTTAAAGTCCCCCAGTAATATTGTGTTTTGGTCTATTTGGTTCCTGGAATTGAGAAGGATCTGATTGACGTACATGGATGCACCATTGTTTGGTGCATATTTATGCACCAAACAATGGTGCATAAATATTTATGATTGTTATGTCTTGGTGATTTATGCTTCCCTTAAGTAGTATGAAATGTCCTTCTTTATCCTTCTGACTAACTTTGGCTTGAAGTCTGCTTTATCTGAAATGAGCATGGAAACTCCTGCTTTTTTACTAAGTCCATGTGCATGGTATGTTTTTTCCCAACCTTTCACCTTAAGTCTGTGGGCATGTTTCTCTATGAGATGTGTCTCTTGGAGGCAGCATATTGTTGGGTCTTTCTTCTTAATCCAATCTGCCAGTCTATGTCTTTTGACTGATGAGTTTAGTTCATTTACATTTAGGGTTATTATTGAGATATGACTTGTATTCCTGGTCATTTTAACCAATTTTTGGATTTTAACCTTACTTGGCTTTTCCTTTAATTGGCTGTTCCTTTACGGTAATTCCTCCCTTTGCTGACTTACATTGTTATTTCCTCTTGGAATATTTTGCTGAGGATTTTCTGTAGGGCAAGCTTTCTATTTGTGAATTCTTTTAGCTTGTGTTTATCATGGAAGGATTTTATTTCATCTTCAAATCTGAAGGTAAGTTTTGCTGGGTATAAGATTCTTGGTTGGCATCCATTTTCTTTCAATGCTTGGAATATGTTGTTCCAGGCCCTTCTTGCTTTTAGAGTCTGGGCTGAGAAATCTGCTGATATTTGTATTGGTTTCCCCCTATATGTAATCTGATATTTCTCTCTTGCAGCCTTTAACATTCTATCTTTCTTTTGTATGTTAGGTATTTTCATCATAATGTGCCTGGGTATGGATCTGTTGTGATTTTGTGCATTTGGAATAAGCCTCTTGAATTTGATTTTCCATTTCATTCATCAGATTTGGGAAATTTTCTGATATTATTTCATTGAACAGATTATTCATTCCTTTGGTTTGTGTCTCTGTGCCTTCCTCAATCCCAATAACTCTTAAATTTGGTCTTTTCATGATGTCCCATAACTCTTGGAGGTTCTGTTCATGATTTCTTACCATCCTCTCTGTCTGGTTGAGTTTGTTTTCAAGATTAAATACTTTGTCCTCGTTGTCTGAGGTTCTGTCTTCCAAGTGATGTAACCTGTTGGTTAATCTTTCTATTGAGTTTTTAATTTGGTTTATTATAACCTTCATTTCAAGGATTTCTGTTTGTTTGTTTTTTTTTCAGAATCTCTATTTCTTTATTGAAATGATCTTTTGCTTCCTGCAGTTGCTCTTTTGGCATTGCCTGTGTTTGCTCTCCTGACTCTTCGTTCACTTCTTGGATCATTTTAATTATGTACAACTCCCTTTCTGACAATGTGTCTGCCATGTTGTCATTGGGTTCTTTTGGTATAGTATCTGAGTTTGTTTGGGATGTTTTCTTCCCATGTTTTCCCATGGTACTAGTGTATCTTCCCCTCTAGTAGTGTGAATCCTAGGTATTGCAGTTCCCCCTTAAAGACTTATAGGGTTCCTGCCTATTTTCAATACCTCCCCTTCAATTGAGAGATCAATATTGGCAGCACACCATATAAACAATATGTGTCCTTAATCTAAATAGTCCCTATTAAGATATTAACAGTGTTGTCTTAATAAACAGAGATGAGTTCCAATTATTATCTACAGCATAACCAGTAAGTTTGCAATAAGGACTGCAAATCCTAATGTTGGACAGGGAGAATGAGGAGGGGTATTGGACAAAACACTAATGAAATAAGAAGTGAGTCTATAGATATACTATGTCATATAAATAGTGGAAGTGGAATTAAAAGAAATAGGTTGTTAGCCTGAGGAAAAAGAGATTCTCCAAGGAAACGGATATATAAGAGGGAGATAGAGTGATAAGCATAACAATAAAAGAAAAAGGTAGGAATATAGTGGATATATTAGGAATAATCGTAGTATTACAATTAATTTAAAAAACATTCTGCGATAAAAATATACTGTACAGTTCAAACCTCTTATTTTTCAATGGCCTGATGTTTGAGAGATTCTTGATCAAGCGGTGACCCAAGAAGGGTGCTGTCCCACTACCTCCAGGTTGGGAATGATCAGTGCTTCTGGGCAGAGGCAGCCTGGTGTTGATAGAGGATCACGTGCAGCACAGGTGCTAGACACCAGACCAGAGTGTGGGCCTGGGCACTAGACCAAGTTGGGGTGGGGGTGCAGAACTGTGCTCAATGACACTGGGCTTGATAGCCCAGGCAGGCCTGAACTCCGCGCTGGGGGCTCAGGCAGTCGCAGGTGTTTGCTCTCTCCCAGGGACACTCTAAAATGGCACTGAAGGGCCTAAGATCCCCGCTGGGGCTGGGGACTCCAGCCACCACAGGCTGGAGCTCTCTCCAGGAGATGCCGTGAAATGGGGCCAGATGACCGGAGCTTCACTCGGTATTCAGGCAGCCACAGGTGGTTACTCTCTCCCAGGGAAGTTGTAAAATGGCACCAAAGGGTCTAAGATCCCTGCTGGGACTCCAGGAGCCACTGCAAAATGCTACTATTTTAAATTAATCCTTCATTTTTATTAGTTTTCTCATGCTTTTCTACGGTTCTATTCTAAGTTCTCAAATTTTTTTTTTTTTTTTTTTTTTTTGGCGTGTGGATTGAACCCACTCGGTATTCAGGCCCCCTGAGCCACATCCCCAGCCCTGTTTTGTATTTTATTTAGAGACAGGGTCTCACTGAGTTGCTTAGGGCCTCACTAAGTTGCTGAGGCTGGCTTTGAACTCGCGATCTTCCTGCCCCAGCCTCCCAAGTGCTGGGATTACAGGCGTGCACCACCGCACCCAGCCTCAAATTTAATGCTAACTTAGTTTTCACTTTTTTCTCTACCCCCACCCCCTATCTCTCTCTCTTCTCTTTTACTTCCTAATACATTTTATTATTCATTATTCTAAGAATTACAATATGCTCCTTAGCATATGACAGTACATCTGGAATTAAAATTGCAGCACATCACATATAATAACCTAATTCCATTTATACCTCCTCATACTTTTTGCTATATTTGCCATATATTTCACTAATGCATATGCTATAAATCCTACTATTCATATGTAATTACAATCCTGTTTTGAAAAACATTTTAGGCAATCAGTAAATCCCATCACAGTAAAAAGAAATACTCATCAATGTGAATTTTTATTTTTATCCACACATTTATCATTTCCAGTACTTTTCATTTCTTCCTATACATGGAGACTTTTATCTGAGATTATTTCTCTTCAACTTGAAACTTCCTTTGATGCTTCCTATAATGCAGGCCTTTTGATACAAATTCTCTCTGCTTTTCTTTTGCATACTTTTAAAGAATATTTCCACTGGGATCTCAAATGGTGGGAATATTAATAAGGTCTCTCCACTTTCTCCACTTAGCTGAGTCCGACTCCAAACTTACAACTTCTGAAATCTCTATTCCACTCTCAGCATTTATTCTCTAGCATTTATTCTCTCTTTTACTAACGGGTTGCCCTACACACACAAGACTGAGGACTCAGCCAAAAATTTGAGTGGAATATCTACAGATTTCTTATGTGACTTAAGGGCTATTCCCTCCTCACAATTGCCCTGCTCTACAAATTCCAGTCATCATAAGGGCCCTAAATTGTAATCTGTTTCCTTAGCTCATCACTACTTCCTCCACCTACCTACGCTGTTACTCTGCTTGGGTTTCATTTCCCTGTGACCTAATCACTGCTGGCCAGAAGCTGCTGGAATGTAAAGCTCACCTCTTGTTTTCTGCTTTAAGAATTATAGCCCTTCACTTTCTAATGTTCAATGCCAGAAAATAACTCCTGCACATATCTTACCCAGTATTGTACATGTTTAGAGCAGAAGAGGAGATCTAATAGTAGCTATTCCAGCAAGCCAGAACAGAAATCCACTAATATTTATTTTTCAGTGTGGGGTAGGTTATTTTTTATGTTGTTGTTGTTTTGGTGCTGGTGCTCAAACCCAGGGCCTTGTGCATCAGTCTGAGTTTTAATACCACTTAATAGCTTTCTGGAACAATTAAAGTAAGATAAATTCACTTAATATTCCTTTTTAATTGTTGGATCATAAAAAAATTAGGTAAATTTTTAATATAGATCTATACTGTATGTTTTAGCAAATTAAAGTGCCAAAGTATATGCAATATAATTTTATTTTATCCTAATTATACATGATTAAAAAGTAAAACAGTTCTGTAATTTTTTAAAAAGTTGTTTGCTGATGGACCTTTATGTATTTTTATGCAGTGCTGAGAATCAAACCCAGTTCTTCACATATGCTAGGCAAGCACTCTACCACTGAGCCACAACCCCAGTCCTGGTTCTATAATTTTTAAAACAAAGAAACAACTTTTTTTGCTCTAACATATATTAATAGTGGCTTTAAAAGCCTTATTTTGTGATGTTTTAACATACTTTTAATATTTATTTTTAATTAAAATAATTGTACAGTATTTATGGGATACAATGTGATGTTTCAATACATGTGTATTTTTGGAATGATCAAATCAGAGTAATTAGCATATACATCACATTAAATTTTTATCATTTCTTTGTTGTGAAATTTTAAATTCTCTTTTAGCAATACTGAAATACACATTATTATTAACTATAGTCACTGTCCTGTGTAACAGAACACTAGAACTTATTCTTCCTAACTGTAACTGTATCTGTTGACCAACATCTCTCCTTTTCTTGTTCACCTCCTCTTCCTGATCCTGACCTCTGGTAACCACCCTTCTACTATCTACTTATGTAAGTTTGACATTTTTTGTTGTTTGTTTGTTTTTCTGGATTCTATATGTAAATGAGATCATATGGTATTTGTCTCTCCGAACGTGGCTTATTTCACTTAACATGATGTTTCTGATACATCCATGCCGTTGCAAATCATAGAATTTCCTATTTTTTTTCTTTAAGGCTGAATAGTATTTCATTGGGCATGTATATCACATTTTTAAAATCCTGTTTATCCTTTGATGAACACTTAGGTTGTTTCCAGCTCTTGACTATTATGAATAATGCTGCAATGAACACAGGAATGCAGACATGTCTTCAGTGTGTTGATTTCAATTCTTTTGTGTATACACCGTAGTATGATTGATGAACCATATGGTAATTCCATTTTAGTTTTTTGAGGAATGTCTATAATTTTCCATAATGACGATACTAAGTTATAAAAGTTTGACATCATGGAGTAGAAACTTAGCTACGTAGGGATAGCCAATTCTTAGGAAGGACTCAGCTCAGGGCACAGTTTTCATAAACAAATCAATTAGTCGCAGGTCTATCTTCCCAATAACTTTCCTATCTAATTTTCAAACACCAAGTCAATATTTTCCCTGACTTACATTATCCCAAGGCCAGGTATCAGGAAATTACTCAGACTACCAATCCTAAACTATTTAGTCCATTTGCCCATTTATTGAGTGGATTTGTTGTTGTTTTTGTTTTGGCATTTAGCTTTTTGATATTTATATATACTGGATATTGATTTTCTGTCAAAAGAGTAATTGGCAAAGATTTTTCTCCCATTTTATAGTTTCTTTCCTTATTAATTGTTCCCTTTGCTGAGCAGAAGCTTTTTAATTTGATGCCATACCATTCATTGACTCTTGCCATTATTTCCTGAGCTATAGAAGTATTATGCAGGAAATTAATGCCTGTGCCTGTAAGTTGAAGTGCTTCCCTGGGTTTTTTTCTTAACTGTTGCAAAGTTTCTCGATTTATATCTAGGTCTTTGATCCATTTTGAGCTGACTTTTATACAGGGTGAGAATCTAGTTTCATTCTTCAACATATGGATATCCATCTCATTACCACTTGTTAAAAAAGACTGTCCTTTCTCTAATGTATGCATTTGGTATCTTGTCAAGAGACAGAGGACCAAAAGGGATGGTTGAGATTCAGAGTCCCAGCAGAGAAGTAGAGGAAGGCGCCACAGCATTGCTTTGAAGTAGTGGAAATACTGATTCTCAATGAGACATATGATTGAGAAAATGCACTGAAATTCAATATTGGACAGTTAAAGACTCAGAGAGACCCAGAAATTCTAGTGTTTTAAACAAAACACTAGCTGGTGGTGGCAGCAGTGTTGAGTTACCATAGAGGGAAGAGGTAACACATTTGAGATGGAAACACCTATAAGACAGTCTGAACTTCACTGATTCAGAGGCCTCATAGTAAGCTGGCGTTTAATAAGTGTTCCATGTTTCTCAACTGGTTGCAGAGATTTAAGGCAGGGAGCTCTCTTGTGGAGGTCATGCTGGGGCTTTCTGCTGCAGGAACCTGAGAGATCCTAGCAAATATTGATGCACTGTCTCAGCCAGTGTACTGTGTGGCTTCAGATGCACTTGGTGGAAAACAACTGAAATGGGCACAGAACAGACTGCATCTAGCAAGGTTCAATTTAGAGACATGGAGGAAAGCGCAACTCACTTTCCCTTTAAGTCTGGTGGCTTGTGTGACCCACTAAAGGAGGTCAGGAAACTAAAGAGGCAGGCATGATTACATTGGATACTAGCATTGGAAGACCATATTCATTGCTGGCCGACTGTACATGGCCTACCATGCTCCCTCCCACCAAGGAAGTTCATTACCCTACGTACTAGAATGATCAGGAGGTGTCTGAGATTCAGAGTCCCAGCAGAGAATGGCATCTTCCTGGCCCTAGGAGTGTTTTGATTAAGCTCTCTAGAGTAGATACTACCAAACTTCCAAAGTTTCAATCAGAGTTAGATCCCAGTCACTGGAACTTTCTACATAGAACTGTGCATCAGCCCCATCCTGGGAATGATCCATCCAGTCTATTCAAGACAAATCTCCAATATATTATGCTTGCTATTCCATCCTATAGCAGACTGGTGAATAGGGAAGCTGAGAGCCATTTAAACCAGCTTCAGTCCCAGGCCACTCCAGCCAGCAACTTGGGAGCGACACAAAAGGAGGAGGGTTTAATGACCTCTAGCCCTGCTTTCTCTAAAGGGTGTATAGCTCAAGAGGAAATGGAAAGAAGAACAGTCTGACACAGGTAGTGACTATCCATTCTCTTCTACAGTTTCAACCGCCACAATGGAGTTAATTCCTTTTTCATGAAGAATGATTTTGTTCTTGTATTGCTGATTGTTTCTTATATATACATGTTTTTTTTCTTTTTTATCATTTTTCTTTTTTATAATACTCTAGTTATTATGAGTTAGTGCTTTTTGCCTTCTGCTTTGTTTTTGTTTCATTACTCTTTCTCTCTTGCCCCTTTAATAAATAAAGGGGTAAGAGAGCCCCTTGTGCTCTTTCTTTCTCTCTCCCCCACCCTTTTACTTTTCTTCTCTTCCTCAATTATAGCATTCACTTTGCTACTTCTGCTTTCTCTCTTTTCACCTAAATATTCTAAACTTTCCATTACCCCATTTTCTATTATCTTAATGACCCGCATTTTAACAATCTTTTAAAACAAAAGAGTTTACATAATTTCTGCCCCATCATTCATGTTATTGTAGTTATTAGAATTGTGGATGTCATACTTGACACCTGGGCATTTAATTTAATGCTATATATAGTTCATAGCTGCTCTTATTGCTGGAATTTCTGAGCAGATCATTCCTGAAAACATGGAATTCTCAAGCTCTGATACAATACATAGTGTTTCAAAGTATTCTAATTATCACAAAAGAACTAGCAGGAAAACTATACTTTGACACCTACTTGGAAATATATTCAACAATTCACAACAAATTAAAGATACAATAAATCAAATTAAAAATTCAGCTAAAAGTTTCTCTAATGCAGTAGACCAAGTAGAAGATAGAATCTCAGAGTTTGAAGACAAAATGATTGGCCTTCAATAGTCAGACAGTATGAGAGAAAAATCAAATAAAGATTTTTGTTCAGAATACAAGAACTCTAGGACAACAAATTTAAGAACCAACAAATTTAAGAATCTTCTGAGGAAGAAACAGAAAAACAACCTAATGGCATTGATAAACTTCAGTGAAATAATACCAAAAAATTCTCCAAACATAGGAAATCAGATGGACAGATACAAGATGCACCTACAATCCCAAATAGACAAGATTAAAAAAATCCTCAACCCAACACATTATAATTAAAATGTCAAGTATACAGAAAAAAATAGAATTTTAAAAGCCTCAAGAGAAAAAGGTCAGATCACATTTAGATGTAGTCTATCAGAATAACATGATTTCTCAATAGACATCCTAAAATCCAGGACAGCATGAAATGAAGTGTTTCAAGTCCTGAAAGAAAAATAACTGAACCAAGACTGTTAGAGAAAGCAAAGTGCCCTTCATAATAGAAGGGAAATTAAAAAAAAAACTTCCAAGATAAGTTTAATCTAAAAGAATGCATGATAACTAAGTCAATATTACAGAAGATACGTAAATAAATTCTACAAGCAGAAGAAAAATTTTATGAAGCAGAATTCAGAACAGGATAAATCTCAGTAGAATAGGTAAACACATGAAAATTAGGAGCAAATTTATAGAAACAACTCCAAATGGCAGGAAATAATAAATACCTTTCTATAATAATGCTGAATGTAAATAGTCTCTACAATTCAAAGAAATAGGCTGGCAAATTGGATTAAAAACAAGACCCAACTGTATGTTACCTCCAAGAGACATATCTCTCAGGCAGATATCCACAGGGTGAAAGTGAAAGGACAAAAAAATAAAATTTCATGCAAATGGTGTCCAAAAGTAAACATGAGTAGCTATTCTCATATCTGACAAAGAAGACTTAAAGCACAAATAATCAACCGGGCACCATGGCACACACCTATAATCCCAACAATTCAGGAGGTTGAGGCAGGAGTATCTCAAGTTTAAGAACAGCATCAGCAACTTAGCCATGCCCTGTCTCAAAATAAAAAATGAAAAGGGGCTGGGGTGTAGCTCAGCACTCCTGAGTTTAATAGTCAGTACCAAAAAAGAAAAAAAGCACAAACAATCAGAAGAAACAAAGAGGGTCACATCATCCTGGTAAAATGAAAAACCCAGCAAGAAGCTATAATGATAGTGTTATGGTTTGATATGAGGTTTCTCCCAAAAGCTCCAGTGTTAATGCAAGAATTTTCAGATATTAAGTTGTGAAACCTGTAATCTAATCAGTCCATCCTAATTTGAATGAACTATGTTGGTGGTAACTACACACAAGTAGGGTGCAGCTGGAGAAAGTAGATCACTTGTGATCACTAAGGGGAGGGTGTGCCTTTGGGTTTATATTTCAACCCCAGTATATCCCTCTCCTCTCCTCCCCTTCCTTCCCTTTTTCCTACTGCCCTCCCCTCCCCTCCTCTCTTCTCTTCTTTTCCTCTCTCTTTCTCTCTTTCCTCCCTACCATGAGGAGAGCATCTTTCCTCCACTACTGCCCTTCCACCATGATATTCAGCCTCAGCTTGGGCTTACACAAAAGGAGTTAGCCAACCATGGGCTGAACCTCTGAAACCATGAATTCAAAATAAACTTTTCCTCCTCTTCAGTTTTCCTTGTAGGGTATTTTGGTCACAGGAACGAAAATCTGACTAACACAGAGAGTAAGTATTTGTGCCCCAAACATTGGTGTATCTAATTACACGAAATGAACAGTAGTTGAAATAAAGGCTAACATAAATTCCAAAAATACCCAGTGATTTCAGCATGCTTCCCTCACCAACTGACAGGGCATCCACAGAGAAAAACCCACATAAATACAGTTATCTTATACTAAAGAAAGGCATAAAAAAAAATTCACTGGAGAAAAGATAGCCTCTTCAACAAATGATGGTAGGAAAACTGGAAATCCATATGCAGCAAAATGAAATTAAACCCCTATCTCTCACCCTGCACAAAACTCAACTCAAAGTGGATCAGGGACTTAGACACTAGAACAGAGACCCTGCGCCCAATAGAAGAAAAAGTAGGCCCAAATAAGATTAGGAACTGACTTCCTTAACAAGACTTCTATAGCACAAGAAGTAAAATCAAGAATCAATAAATGGGGATGCCAGAGACTCCACCACCACCACCTGCAGACTTGGCACTGCACCCCATGTGGACTCGTCACCCACAATGGGGCTCCCCAGCTTATTTGGAGGCTGGTGCAAACATTCTGAATTACCTCTGAGGGCATGACCATCATCACTGGGAGGGGCAGCCTGCTTTCTGAGATGCTTACTGGAAACTGGAGGCCCACTGACAGGTACCACACCTCCACAGAGATACTGAGGACTGGGAGGTTTAAGTAATAGATGACTGGGAATCATTGAATATTTTTTTTAATTTTTAACTTTTTATTTCTTCTTCTCTTTTTTCTCTCATCTCACTCTATTTTCCTTCTTTTTTTTCTTCTCACCCTATTTTCCTTCTGTTTGCCTATTCCCTCAGACTCTCTTCTCCCTTTTCTCATGCTAACAATGAGCTCATTGCAACACAATGACTATACAGTAGATAATAACTGATCTTGTCCTATTTGTTTACTGCAAACTGTTAATGCCTTTATAGGGAGTTTTTGGAGTCGGACTACATATTGTTTGTATTGGGTGCAGGTAATTTCTATGTTCCCCTCAAAGGAAAGGTATTGGAATCCTGTAGGGTCACAATAAGCCTACAGGGAGGAAGCTGCAATACCTCAGTTCTTCACTGGTAGAGGGGAATATACAGAAGTAATATGAAAAAACAGGGAGAAAAAAGTGTCCCTAGCAAACCAAGATGCTATTTTGATAGAATCCAATGACAGCATGGCAGTAGAAATGACAGAAAAGGTGTTAAGAATGATTAAAATGATCCGTGAAGCAAAAGATGAGATAAGAAAGCAAATGCCGGCAATGCATAATCACTCCAATAAACAGTTAAAAGAGAATATGCAGGAAGCAAAAGAGAACTTCAAAAAAAAACCTAGAAATACTTGAAATGAAAGAAACAATAAACCAAATTGAAAACTCAGAAAGCATCACCAACAGAATGGATATTGTAGAAGACAGAATCTCAGACAATGAAGACAAAATATTTCATCTTGAAAATAAAGTTGACCAAACTGAGAAGATGGTAAGAAATCATGAACGGAACCTCCAAGAACAATGGGACAATGTAAAAAGACCCAATTTAAGAATTACTGGGATTGAGGATGGCACAGAGTTACAAAAGAGTTCAACAAAATAATGTCAGAAAATTTCCCAAAACTGAAGAATGAAATGGAAAATCAAATACAAGAGGCTTAAAGGCCACCAAATGCACAAAATTACAACAGATTCACACCAAGGCACATTATAATGAAAATATCTCACATATAAAATAATGATAGGATTTTAAAGGCTGAGAGAGAAAAGCATCAGATTACATATAAGGGGAAACTAATACAGATATCAGCAGATTTCTCAGCCCAGACCCTAAAAGCAAGAAGGGCTGGAACAATATATTTCACCCTGAAAGAACATGGATGCCAACCAAGAATTTTATACCCAGCAAAACCAACCTTCAGATTTGATGGTGAAATAAAATCTTTCCACAATAAACAAAAGCTAAAAAATTTTACAAATACAAAGTCCTGAACCTGCCTGGCAAGCTTACTTCTTTGGCCACCCACCACCCTGTGAGCTCTCAATTGATGCCGAAACCCGGGAGGGCTTTTGATCTTCTCTACTGGGGGAAAATCAGCCCTCTAATTCAAAAGAACCAGGAGATTTCTGCACTGCTGTTTCTCTTTATCTGGGCCAACAGAACTGGGGTAAGTTGCCTTTCCTATTGTCTTCCAGTTACTCTCCCATTACTGGTCTGTCTGTAAGTCACAGACCCCCGCCGTTTGGGCACGGTAGACTGGGAGACATCCCAGACTCTGCTAGCCCCCCGTTTTCTCCATTCTGGACACCCATGGACCAAGAGACGTCCTGATCCATGGCCTGTCCTTTCTGTTTTTCGGGTGAGCATGACCAGGAGGGGGACGCTCTTTCTGCCCATGTTGACTCCCAAGTAATACTGGAAGGCTATAGGAAATGCTGACCTTTTGGCTGCCACTACCATAATTTCACTAAAAGGCCACCAGAGGAAAGAGCCAATTTATCGCTGCCACTAAATGGACAGGTGGGGCCTTGGTTTTATTGAAGTCTATGTCTCGCCCCCCCACCTCTCCTTTTTCTGTCTACTTCCCTACCCAAAACCTCATTTTCTCTTCCTTCACGTTTTCGGACCCACTGGAAATGCTCTCTGCTCCCGCCCCTCGGCTTCCGACGAGATTGCCAACAGCAGTGACTGCGTGTCCATCAACTGTGTGCCTGCCCCTTCCCCCTACTGCCTCCTCTGTCTCCTCCCTCTCTCCACCCCCTCTGCCCATCCAGCACTCACACCGGGCTCCAGTGAACACCTAACATGCTATTCCCCACCACCGCTACTGCCGCAACCGCTTCTCCTCCATGTCACCCTCCTGCACTGGACTCCCCACCCAGGACCCACACTTGCACGCTGAGTGTGCGGGCCGGTTCAGCCTGTCCATGCCTGTCTGCTGAAGTCTGCGCCCCCCACCAAACCCCGCCCACAGGGCCCTCTGAACACTCTCCCGGGAGCTGCTACACTTCTTCCACTGTCCCTTTAGCCTTTATCCATTCATATCCACAGGTGCTGAAAGCCGTATGTTCAACTCGTGAAGACCGCTTCAATTACCTGCTCCCCTCACCTGACTCAACCATTTTGTAGATGGCACTTCTGTGCTGAAACCTGACGGACACTGCAAAGATACAGAATCACCATCACCTGTTTCCAAATATGCTTTCTTAATTCTTCACTCACTTTCATCTTTCTCTGCTGATTCTTCTACTTAAATTAACTGAAGGAAATTACCCAAAATGCAGACAAAAATCCAGTTTTATTCCTTAACCGCCTTACAGAGGCCCACAAACCCCTATCTGAAATCTGGTAAAAATGGCCTTTAAAGTCTACAATGCCTGAGAGGCAGGCTCATTTACAGAAAAAGGTAGCACTCCAGTTCCAATTCCTGGTAGCTAACCTGTGGCCTGCTGCTCCAGCAAGAACTCCAAAGGAGAACCAGCTGTCCTCTCTGCCAGGGGCAAGCCCATGGCCCCAACCAAGTCATGTCCACCTACAACCAAGCAGGACACTGGAAAACTGACCACCTTATGGCTGGCCCCTCCCTAGCACCTCTACGCAGGGGTGTGACCAGCCAAATGGTCCCTTCCCCTCAACTGTTGGGATTCAAGGAAGACTGAAGAAACCTGAACTCGAGGATCGCTAAGCCCAGGGCATGCTCCAGGGTAACCTTGTGGACACAGGGGCTACCTATTCTGTTTGGTCTGCCCACTCTGGGCCGTTATTTTCTTCCCAGGTTTCGGTTATGGGAATTGATGGAAACCCTCCTTCCCAAACAGAACAGCTAAGTTAGCCTGTGTCCTGGAGGGACATCCTTTCACACACTCTTTCCTGGTTATTCCTTCCTGTCTAGTTCCCCTCCTAGGCAGAGATGTTCTCCAACTTCTGGGAACCACCCTACAACTTCTTCCCAGGCATATTACTAGTACTCACCTTCTTCTACTTCTATTTCTTACATTCTCTAGCTCTCCCACACCACCTATCCTACTGTTACCCCCATACCTGGTTGACCCCCAAGTCTGGGACACCTCCAGGACACTCATAGCCTCCCACCACAAGCCAGTACTTATCTAACTGAAACCTCATGCTAAGTTGCCTTCATGTCCTCAGTTTCCAGGAAGGACATAAAGCCATAGGTCAGTTACTCAGGGACTCCTCATCCCTACTGACTCCCCCCTGTAATACGCCTACATTGCCTGTATGTAAACCCTCAGGAGCCTATTGCTTGGTCCAGGACCTCCGCCTAATTAATGAGGCAACTATTCCCATCCACGCAGTGGTTCCTAAACTTTACACTCTTTTTGCCCACATTCCCCTTCTACCACTCACTTCACAGTACTGGATCTCAAACACACATTCTTTACAGTTTCTCTTTACCCTGACTCCTATTACCTCTTTGTCGTCACATGGGAGGATCCTACATCCTTTAGGTCTCGACAGCTGACAGTGAACAGTTTTCCAGGCAAAAACTGGCAGAGTGATTTCACCCATATGCCCAGATGCAAGAAAGCTCCCTTACTTACTTACCTTGGTTGATACTTTTTCAGGCTGAATAGAAACCTTCCCTACCCCCAGGGAAACTGCTGACATTGCCTCTGTCCTCACTGAGCAGATTATTCCCAGATTTAGACTTCCTGCATCCATCCAGTCAGACAACAGTCCAGTCTTCACCCCTCAGATTGTTCAACTAGTCTCCAGAAGTCTCAACATCACCTGAAGACTCCATATCACCTACCGACCCCAATCCTCGACGGTTTGAACCGGACCCCACTAGCAGCCATTCCTATAAGTACCCCCCTTAATACTTCCTTGAAACCTCAAAGGACCCCCTCTTCACCTTTGAAGGGAGTTTCCCCTTATTACAACTCCTCAGAGAACTTTGGTACTGTTACACTTCCTCTAACTCAGCACCTTGCAACCAAACCATGCAGGTCTCTTCTCCCATGTTTGCTCCTCCAGGATTCCTTTTCTGGTGTAATGGTACTCTGACAAAAAATTAGATCCTAATATGCCCTTCGCTTTCTGTGTGCCCTCCACTTCAGTTCCTCAAGTGATTCTGTATAGTGAAGCTGAATTAATCTGGCCTGTTCAAAACCCTGGCATCCCTACAGGGACAAATAACATCTGTTGCCCAAGTTTCCTTACAGAACTGCTGAGCACTAGATCTTCTGACAGCGAACAAAGGAGAAACATGCCTATTCCTAGAGGAAGAATACTACTAGGACATCAACAAAACTAGACTGAGAAACTGGACTCATTGAGAAAAACATTAAAACTCTCCAGCATCTGAGTTTGCCCAGAGCTGCAGAATGACATACAACCAAATGCTCCTGCACCCTTATAGCTGCCTCCCCACCGACCCAGACCCAGAAACCTTTTTTTTCCCATGACACCCCCAACTATGCAGCAAGCAGCCAGACAGACTCTGGTGCCCATATCACCAAAAAGGTTGGAATGTCAGGTGGAATTTGGGCGGCTGCAAGGGGAGGGAGCAAGGTCACCTAGCAACACACTGCGCCAGAAGTGACCAATGAGGCAGACCTACTGACCTTGACATCCACCTTGGGTCCACCTTTTCCTGGGAAGGACCCCTGGACCCTTCCCCTGTATAAAAACCCTGAGCTACCAAAGCCATGTGCAATTTCTTCTGGCTCTCCCATCCCGACTTTCACCTCGGAGGGTTGGAGATTTCACCCAGGACACAGACTCTAATAAAACTCAATCCACTAAAAAAAATAGAAAATATTGAAGACATTGACAAATTTTTAGAGACCGTATGATCCTCCCAAACTGAATCAGGAGGACATAAACAACATAAACAGATCAATTTCAGCACTGAAATAGAAACAGCCATCAAAAACCTACCAATCAAGAAAACCCCAGTACCAGATGGATTCTCAAATTCTACGAGACCTATAAAGAAGAACCAATACTCCTCAAAGTATTCCAGGAAATAGAAAAGGAGGGAACCTTTCCAAACTCATTCTATGAAGCTGGTATCACTCTGATACCAAAACAAGACAAGGACACATCAAAGAAAGAAAACTTTAGACCAATATCACTGATGAACATAGATGCAAAAATCTTTAACAAAATATTGGCAAATTGCATACAAAAACATATTAAAAAGATAGTGCACCACGATCAAGTGGGGTTTACCCCAGGAATGCAAGGATGGTTCAACATCCGGAAATCAATAAATGTAATTCACCACATCAATAGACTTAAGATGTTAAGAATCATATGATTATTTCAATAGAGGCAGAGAAAGGGTTTAATAAAAATACAGCACCTCTTCATGCTTAAAACACTTGAAAAAATAGGGATAGTTGAAACACACCTCAACATTGTAAAAGCTATCTATGCTAAACCCACAGTCAACATCATTCTAAATGAAGAAAAACTGAAAGCATTCTCCCTGAGAACTGGAACAAGGCAGGGATGCCCTCTTTCTCCACTTCTATTCAACATTGTCCTTGAAACACTGGCCAGAGCAATTAGACCAAAGAAATTAGAGGCATATGAATAGGAAAAGAAGAACTCAAACTGTCACTATTTGCTGATGACATGATTCTATATTTAGATGACCCAAAAAAGTCCACTAGAAAACTTCTAGAACTAATAAATGAATTCAGCAAAGTAGCAGGATATAAAATCAATGTGCATAAATCTAATGCATTTCTTTTCATAAGTGATGAATCCTCTGAAAGAGAAATTAGGAAAACCACTCCATTCACAATAGCCTCAAAAAAAAAAAAAGATTCTTGGGAATCAATCTAACAAAAGAGGTGAAAGACCTCTGCAATGAAAACTATAGAACACTAAAGAAAGAAATTGAATAAAACCTTAGAAGATGGAAAGATCTCCCATGTTCTTGGATAGGCAGAATGAATAATGTAAAAAAGGCCATAATTAAACTACCAGTGACAGACCTCACAGAAATAGAGCAAACAATCATGAAATTCATTTGGAGGAATAAGAGACGCAGAATAGCTAAAGCAATTCTTAGCAAGTAGAGTGAAGCAGGGGGTATCACAATACCAGACCTTCAACTATATTACAGAGCGATAGTATCAAAAACTGCATGGTATTGGCACCAAAATAGACAGGTAGATTAATGGTATAGAAGAGAGGACACAGAGACAAACCCACATAAATACAGTTTTCTCATACTAGACAAAGGTGCCAAAAACACACAATGGAGAAAAGACAGCCTCTTCAACAAATGGTGCTGGGAAAACTGGAAATCCATATGCAGCAAAATGAAACTAAACCCCTATCTCTCACCCTGCACAAAACTCAACTCAAACTGGATCAAGGACTTAGGAATCAGACCAGAGACCCTGCACCAAATAGAAGACAAAGTAGGCCCGAGTCTTCATCATGTTGGATTAGGATCAGACTTCCTTAACAAGACTTCCAAAGCACAAGAAATCAAGGCAAGAAACAATAAATGGGATAGACTCAAACTAAAAAGCTTTTTCTCAGCAAAGGATGCAATCAATAATGCGAAAAGAAGCCTACAGAGTGGGAGAAAATCTTTTCCACATGCACTTCAGATACAGCACTAATATCCAAAATTTATAAAGAACTTAAAAAACTTAACGCCAAAAATACAAAGAACCCAATCAATAAATGTGCCAAGGATTTGGACAGACACTTTACAGAAGAAGATGTACAGGTGATCAATAAATATGAAAAGTGTTCAACATCTCTAGTAATTAGAGAAATGAAAATTAAAACAACTCTAAGATTTCATCTTACTCCTATTAGAATGGCTATTATCAAGAACATAAACAATAATAGATGTTGGTGTGGCTGTGGGGAAAAAGGCATACTTTTACATTGCTGGGGGAGTTGCAAATTGGTACAGCCACTCTGGAGAGCAATGTGAAGATTCCTCAGAAAACTTGGAATGGACCCACCTTTTGACCCAGTTATCCCAATCCTTGGTTTATACCCAAAGGACTTAAAATTAGCACACTACAGGAACACAACCACATCAATGTTTATAGCAGCTCAATTCACAATAGCCAGACTATGGAACCAACCTAGATACCCTTCAACAGATGAATGAATAAAGAAGCTGTGGTACATACATACAATGGAATACTACTCAGCCATAAAGAAGAATAATGTTATGGCATTTGCAGATAAATGGATGGAATTAGAGAATATCATGCTAAGTGAAATAAGCCAATCCCTCCCCCAATAAAAGGCTGAATATTTTCCGATAATTGGATGATGATATATAATCAGGTTGGGGGAGTTGGGGTGGGTGAGAGAAGAATGGAGGAACTTTAGATTTCGAAGAGGGAAATGAGAGGGGGAGAGGGTGGGGGTATGAAAAATTGTGGAATGAGACAGACATCATTACCCTTTTCATGTATGATTACATGAATGGTATGAATGTACATCATGCACAACCATAGAAATGAAAATTTGTACCCCATTTGTGTACAACAAATCAAAATGAAGTCTGTAAAAATTTTAAAAATAAAAAAATCATTAAAAAAAGAGTCAATAAATGGGATGGAATCAAACTAGAAAGTTCCATAGCAAAGGAAAGAATCAATATGAGGAGAGAGCCTACAGAATGGGAAAAAAATCTTTACCACATGCACCTCAGATAGAGCATTAATCTCCAGGATATATAAAGAACTCAAAAAACTTAACATCAAAAAAAACATATAACACAATCAATACATGGACTAAGGAACTGTTCTGGCCCTTCACAGAATAATAAATATAATTGATCAACAAATACATGAAAAAGTGTTCAACATCTCTAGCAATTAGAGAAATGCAAATCAAAACCACACTGATACTCCATCTCATTCCAGTAAGAATGGCAATTTTCAAGAATACAAACACCAATAAATGTTGGCAAGGATGTGGGAAAAAAGGTACCCTCATACACTGTTGGTAGGACTGCAAATTGATGCAACCACTCTGGAAAGCAGTATGAAGATTCCTCAGAAAACTTGGAATGGAGCCATCATTTGACCCAGGCATTCCCCTCCTTGGTTTATACTTAAAGGATTTATAATCAGCATACTACAGTGATATAGCTACATCAATGCTTATAGCAGCTCAATTCATAATAGCTAAGCTATGGAACCAACCTAGGTGCCCTCCAACAGATGAATGGATGAAGAAAATGTGGCATATATACACAATGGAATATTACTTAGCCTTAAAGAAGAGTGAAGTTATGGCATTTGCCAGTAAATGGATGGAACTGGAGAATATCATGCTGAGCAAAATAAGTCAATCCCAAAGAACCGAAGGCCAAATGTTTTCTGATATGTGGATGCTAATTCACAGTAAAGGTGGGGGCTAGGGAAGAATAGAGGTACTTTGGATTATACAGAGGGGAGTGAAGGGAGGGGAGGGGATATGGGGGTAGGAATGATAGTGGAATGAATCAGACATTATTCTATGTGCATATATGATAACATGACTGGCATAACTCTACATCATGTATGATGTACCAGAATGCACTCTACTGTCATGCATAACTAATTACAATAAACAAATGGATCATCCAGATATAAAATCAACAAAGACATTTCAGACCTAAAAGATAATATAAATCAAATGGACTTAACAGATATTTACACAGTTTTTCTTCCCAAAGCAGCTGCTCGTGGTACTTTCTCCAAATAGTCCACATATTAGGTTACAAAAGAGATCTCAGGAAATATAAGAAAAAAATCAATTTCATCCCTTGCATCTTATCTTATCAGAGTATAATGGAATAAAATTAGGGATCAATAGCAAAATAAACAACAGAAACTATATAAACATATGGAGATTGAACAATACACATTTGAATGGTGAATGGGTCATAGAAGAAATTGCGAGAAATAAAAAATTCTTAGAATCAAATGAAAACAGAGATACACAGAATCTCTAGAACACTATGAAGGTGGTTCTAAGAGGAAAGTTAAAACATTAGAAAGATTAAAACATCAGAAAGATCACCAATTAAGAGCCTAATAATGTATCTTAAGGTGTTAGGAAAAAAAGAACAATTTCAAAACCATAAGGAAATAATTCATGAGAGCTAAAATAGAGAATAAAAACAATACAAAGCAGCAACATAAAGAAGATTTAGTACTTTGAAAAGATAAACAAGATTGACAAATCCTTAGCCAAACTACCAAATGAAAAAAGAGAGAGAAGGCCCAAACAAAGAAAATGAGAGATGAAAAAGAAGCTATCATATTAGACATCACTGAAACCCAGAGGATCCTTAGGGACTATTTTGAAAATTAAACTCCAATAAATTGGATGGCCGGGCGCAGTGGCCCACACCTGTAATCCGAGCACTTGGGAGACTGAGGCAGGAGGATCGCGAGTTCAAAGCCAGCCTCAGCAACTTAGGGAGGCCCTAAGCAACTCAGTGAGACCCTGTCTCTAAATAAAATACAAAATAGGGCTGGGGATGTGGCTCAGTGATGGAGTGCCCCTGGGTTCAATCCCCAGTACCAAAAAAATAATAATAATAAATAAAATAAAATAAAATAAATTGGATGGAATTGGATAAATTTCTAAATACATATGACCTAGGAAATTTGAACCAAGAGAATATAAAAAACCTTAACGGACCAATAAGAGGCAATGATATTGAATATACGGACCCTTGCAACAAAGCAAATTCCAGCTGAATTCCATCAAACCTTTAAAGAACAGTAAATGCCAAGGCTCCACAGATTATTACAGAAGTGTAAAAGGGGAACACTTGATAATGTGACTTTTTCCTCCTTTTTGTTATCCCTTTTATTTCTTTCTCTTGCTTAATTGCTCTGCCTGAAGTTTCAGTACAATACTGAATAGGAGTGGTGAAAGTGGACGCTTTTATTTTGTTCTTAATTTTAGAGAAAATATTTTTAGTTTTCTCCATTCACTATGATGTTGGCTTTAAGTTTGTCATAATACACACTTTATAATGTTGAAATAAGTTCCTTCAATCTTTATTTTCTTCAGTGATTGTATCATGAATGGGTGCTGAATTTTGTCAAAGGCTTTTCCTGCATCTGGTGAGATGATTATGTGCTTTTTGTCCTTGATTCAATTTATATGGTGAATTAACTTATTGATTTGTACATGCTGAACCATCCTTACATCCCTGGAATGAAACCCATTTGATCGGAGTGTATGATCTTTTTAATGCACTGCTCAATTTGGCTTGCAAATGGTGTATTAAGAAATTTTGTATCTATGTTCATCAAGGACATTGGCTTGTAATTTCCTTTCCTTGATGTGTCCTTGCCCAGTTTTGAACTCAGGGTGGTACTGTCTTTGTAGACTGAGTTCAGAAGTGTTCCTTTCCTTTGTATTTCATGGAATAATTTGAGGAGCATTGGTGTCGATTCTTCTTTAAAGGACTTAAAAAATTCAGTCATGAATACATATAGTCTTGGGCTTTTCTTTGTTGGGAAGCTTTCAACTGCTTCAATCTCATTGCTTGTTGGTCTGTTTATGTTTTCTATGTTCTCTTGCTTCGATTTTGATAAGACGTGTGTCTGGAAATGCATCCATTTCTTGTAGATTTTCCAGTTTATTGGCATATAAAGTTTCTCAAAACAGCCCCTAATGAGCCTCTGGATTTTAGTGATGTCTAGTTTAATATTTCCTTTTCCAGCTCTCATATTATTAATCTGGGTCTTCATCAACTTTTTTTTTTACCTTTTCAAAGAAGCAATTCTTTTTTTCATTTATCATTTGTGTTGTTCTTTGATTCTCTACTTCAATAATTTCATCCCTGATCTTAATTCTTTCTTTGTAATGGTTTTGGAATTGGTTTGGTCTCATTTTTCTAAGACTTTGAGACACAACATTAGTTCATTTATTTCAGATCTTTGTTTTGCTTTAATGTAGGCACTCATAGCTAAAACCTTCCCTCTTAGAACTGCCTTTACTATATCATCCAGATTCTTCTACATTGTTTTTATTCTAATTTGATTATAAGTTTTTAAATTCCTCCCCTGATTTATTTGATGACCCAGTCAGTCATAATTCAAAAGTGTATTGTTCAATCTCCATGTTTTTGTGGAGTTTCTGTAGCTTTTATTACTGCTGATTTCTAATTTAATTCCATTACGATCTAATAAGATGCAAGGAATTTTTTTCTCTTTTTCTGTATTTGCTACAACTTGTTTTATGGCCTATTTAATATGACCTATTTTGGAGAAAGTTCCATGAGCAGTTCCATGAGGGTATATTCAGCTGTTAGATGAAATATTCTGAGGATGTTAAGTAAATTTGATCTAAGGTGTTATTTAACTCTGTAGTGTCTTTTTTTATTTTTAGTCTGAATGACCTATTAGTGAGAGTAGTGTATTGAATTAGGGCCTATCTGTTCCTTTATGCTTATTAGTGTTTGTTTTATGAAATTGTACCAATGTTTGGGGCACAAATATTTACAATTGTTATATCTTCTTCATGGATGATTCTTTTTACCAATATATAGTGACCTTTGGCTCTTCTAATTTTAACTTGAGGTTGGCTTTGTCTGATAAAAGTCCCTGCTTATTTCTAGATTTCATTTGCATGGAATATAATTTTCCATCCTTTCAGTTTCAGTCTGAGAGTGACTTTGCTCATGAGATGTTTGTAAGCAGATAAAATATAGTTGAGTCTTATTTTGTGATCCAATATGACAGTTCATATCCTTTAATTGAAAAATGAAGACCATTTACAGTGTTGTTATAGAGAGGTATGTATACTTCCTTTCATTTTATTTCTAATGTTTTATTTTTCCTAATTCTCACGCTTATCTACTCTGCTAATGAGATTTATTCTTTTCATGCTCGCTTGGTTATCTTCTTATCCTATGTGTAGGGTTCCTTTAAGTATCTTCTGCAATGCCGACTTAGTGGTCATGAATTTTTTAGTTCATGTTTATCTTGGAAGGTTTTTATATTTCATTTTATTCTGAAGGAATAAAATGTATTGGCAGATGTTTCCTTTCAGATTTTGATATGCATAGTTCCTTGGTCTCCTGTTTTTTAGAGTTCTGAAAAACCTGTTAGTCTGATGTGTTTGTCTCCATTAGTACCTTGGCATTTCCCCCTTGCAGCTTCTAAAGTTCTTTCTTTGTTCTGAATTTTTGGCATTTTAACCATAATATGATATAGAGAGGTTCTTTTCTAGTCTTGACTATTGGGGGTTCTAAATGTCTCCATTATCTGAATGTCCATCTTACTTCCAAATTTTGGGCAATTTTCTGGCATTATTTCACTGAATAGGTTATCTATGCTATTAACCTCTATCTCTATTCCTTTCTCAAGGCCTATAAATCTTTTTTTTTTTTTTTGGTACCAGAGACTAAACCCACAGGTGCTTAATCATTGAGCCACATCCCCAGCACCCCATTTTTAAAATATTTTATTTAGAGACAGGGCCTCGCTAAGTTGCTGAGAGTGGCTTGAAACTCACTATCATCCTGCCTCAGCATCCTGAGCTGCTGGGATCACAGACATGCACCACCACACCTGGCAAGGCCTGTGAATTTAAAGTTATGTCTCAGAAAGTAAGGGAAAAGAAAGGAAAGGGAAGTGGGGGGAGAGATGGGAAAGGAATAAAATTAAGAAAGAAAAGAGATACTGAAAAAGTTCAATTAGCTAAATGTATATAAAATTAGAGAGAAATGTGGAAAAACAATTGAGAGAAATAAAACAAAACCACTAATAAAAAAAACATGAACACACACACACACACACACACAAAAAAAAAAAAAAAAGCAAAAAGATTAAAATTTCTCCTTGCCAAAGTAATTAAAATGGAGACACTTCTTTCCAGGGCTTCATTTTAGAATCTACCAGCTATGGGGAAGTGTGAACTCTGTGAAATATAGAGTTCAGTTCGTTCCTCATTAGTTCCAACCGAAACAGGCAAAACTTATTAGGGGAGTTTGGTGAGCTCCACTCCTCCTTGACCACAGCAAGTACTGAGGGTATACTTTCCATGGCAGAGCTAAATTCACCTTCAGTGACCCTTAGGGACAGGCATGGCTATAGTAAAACTTCTGACCAACATTCTCACCTGCTAGACTGATCCTGATTGTGCTGTACTCCACATCTCAAGAGCCTCCATTTGTATTCTGGGGGTAGCAGGGGATGGCTAGGGTCCAAGTTACCCCCAACAAATCCTACAAATACCTCTGAGCATGGGTAAGATAGCTGCCCACCAGGTCTGGGGTTGGATGGGATGTGGCAGGCATGCTTTCCACCAAACCCAGTCAAGGCACACCCATTTCCAGCCCCATTCCACATCCATACAGACTGGCTCCTTATCACAAAGCAAAGCTCAACTGCCAATTTCAAAACAGAAGGTGCTCCAACTTCCTCTGAGTGACAAGTAATCTCACCTACTGCTGCCCAGAGCCTCCAACAGGTCCATGCTCCAGGCTCAATGCTGAGCCCTGATTGCTTTCAGGGTTGGTGCCCACCAAGCCAAGGAAAAGAGAATAAGTGGTCATTGAGTCTTAGACTCTCTCTCTCCCTCTCTCCTCCCCTCATTACCCCTGTCTACGCTCTCTCTGCAGGGACTTCTTATCTCCCATACAGAAAGTCTAAACAACAAAGCCCCACCATAGATGATTCCCCTCCCCAGCTCCACTGAATATATAGGAAAGTGCTGGGAGTCTCCTCTCTCTCACTGTTGGCTATGCAGGATGAAGGTTTCCTTGGGTATTTGCCAGGTGGTAGAATCTACATTCCTTGAAATCACTAAAATTTTTTCTTTTGGTTCAGAGAAGGGGAGCTTCCCCTCCCCCACTGAACCTTTGCACACCTGACAGTGGCATAGCTTCCTTCTTTCTAACAAGCTCCACCATGCCTGGTATTTTTGAGAACTGGTCAATCAAGTTTACAAATGCTATTTGCAAAATAGAAGAAAACATATGAACTGCATCCATTATATGTTGCTTTTTTTCCTCATTATTTCATATTCAACACTCAGTTTGTAAAAACACATGGAGTGCAAAGGAAATGCTTTAGAATTTCACTAAAATTCAACTAATATAATAAAACTATTAAGAAATAATTGGGCTTTAATCAATGAATCCTTCAAGTCTATGAAATAGTGTCACTATTTAAAAAAAAGTTTTGAGATACATTTAACAGTCTAAGAATCAGTTTAACTGTAAACAGAAACATGGCAAGTCCTGGTGTGAGAGGCAGTTTAATGACGTGTGGTCTGAAGTCAGAGTGCATTTATTATAGCTATACCACATACTACTAGCTCTATGGCTTTAAGAAAGTTCTTTAACCACATAGTACTTCAGTTTCCTCACCTATAAAATGAAAGATTATGGAAAATGATATTCCTACAAGACAGCTCCCCCCAAAAAATGGAGGAACAGTGTGGCTCGGGAGGAGGGAGGGGAAATTGGCCAAACATTAAACCTCTCCCAGTGCAACCATTCCCAGTAACTATGGGCCCTGAGGGGAAAAAGCAAACTTTCATCCACTCCCAGGTTCATTCCCTGCACCTCCACCAAAAGCAAACATTTACTCCTTCCCAACCCAAGCGCATGGTGAAGGAAGGAAGCAAATTCTGAATGCTGAGCCCTACACTTTGACCTTCCCCCATCGCAAATTAGTCCTAAATGGAGGCACAGCAAATATTGAAACTCTGGAAAACAATGGATCCCAGAGAAAGTAAAACAATTGGCAAGATTTGAATATTCATCCCTTGGGATCTGGACTACTATCTCCCCAAATAATAATGAGTTTCAACCTTTTTACAACTACCCTCCTAAGTTAAAGTTTTAACCTGTACAACTAGCCCCTGACTCAAAACTGCACGTCCAGTCTCCAATCAAACTATAAAACCCAGACTCCTTCTGTAACTCAGGGTCCAGCTCCATACCCAGAAAATGGGCCCTTCCGTGCTGGATCCATGGACCTCACTGCTAAATAAAGGAAAGTTTGCTGATTCAAGGTTTGCTTCCCATCTCCTGCCTCCCTCATTTGTGGGCCATAAGCTTACATAAAATAAGGATGATAATAAGAGAATGTATATGTACATCTCTGGGTCTGTGTGTATGACATATAGATTTTCAAAGCTATCTTTTGAGGTTGTTATAAAGACTGAATATGTTAATCTGTGTAAAAATAATTAAGAGTTTACATAAGGGGAAATCAGAAAAAAAGGAAAGAAGGTGAAAATAAAAGGGTGGAAGAAGGTAGATGAAAAATGAAGACCACAATAGAGAAAAAACATACATGATAAACAATCAAAATCACAGGCTATAACATCTCAGGAAAGAATCCCCTAAGATTATGCATTTCCCAGCAAACTGTTTTAAAAAATATCACTACAGCCCATAGTATAGAAATAGAATACTGTAAAATACCAAATAAACATAAGTACTTTTCTTTCCTTCCTACCCATTAAAAAAGATATAATTAGGGTAGAACATTCAACACTATAGAGAAACATTACATCCTGATGAGAATTTTATCTTTACCTGCACAGAAAAATACTTAATTTCATCAAACTTAATCACAGTGCTCTTTTCACTATTTCTGGACAGCAAGGTACGACGTTTTGTAGATTTCACAAGGTTGTTTACAGAGATGCGAACAAACAAATCAATGAAATGTTGTGAATTGGCTGATAACAGAATGTTTAGGAAACAAATTTTACTGTAATGAAACAAATACACATTATAAAATTAATTCATTATAGAATTGAGGCTAACTCCTAAAAAAAAATCAATCAAAGCCAGGCGCAGTGGTGCACGCCTGTTATCCCAGCACTTGGGAGGCTGAGGCAGGAGGATTGCGAGTTCAAAGCCAGTCTCAGCAACTTAGTGAGGCCCTAAGCAACTCAGTGAGACCCTGTCTCTAAATAAAATACAAAATAGGGCTGGGGATGCGGCTCACTGGTGGAGTGCCCCTGAGTTCAATCCCTGGTACCGAAAAAAAAAAAAAAAATCAATCAAGTAAATAAAGAAGGTCATTGTAAAGTATATTAAACAACAGAAAAAAATCTTAAAATAATATTTTGCTCATCATTGGTAGATACAATATGATATACACCATAATTCCTTTGAAAAATTTTCTATATATTAATTTTTGGGTATATACAATATATAGTTGAAATATTTTCTAAACATAATTATGTTGGAAAATTTTAAAATCAGAAAAATGTCACTTGGGAATAATTATTTTAATTTTAAGGCAACAGGATTTATAGCAAAGTGTTCACCTTACTATATACTCCATTTATACTGTATTGATCTGTTTTATTATCTTTCATAGTACTCCAGGCATTAAAAAAAATTTGTTTTCATGACTTAATCATATTCACAAATCTCCACAATAATATTTTCTAAACTTCTCTTTATATAAAAAGAAACATCCAAGCCTCCATAATGAGTGTTTTTATGCCTAAGTCTAAAAATAAGCATTCCATTTATTTAAGGGACTGGTAAAAAATAAATAGTTTAAAAATATTTAAGAGAAGCATATTATTACTTACAAGCAAATTAGCATTATATCCAAGAAGATAACATATCTTTTCCTTTAACTTGCATCATGATTGGAATAGATTATAGATGCTCAAAATTGTTTTGTCACTTCCATATAAAAAGTGGAGTTTTCTTTCTCTGCCCTTGAATCTGAGCTGGCCTTATGATTACTTTAAACCATAAAATGCAATGGACATGACTAGGACTGGGACTAAGATGGGTGACAGAGGCACTCACCTACGTTGTAATTAATAGAATACTAAAATTTTTAGTAATCAAGATAAAAAAAAAATACTAACACATTTTAAAATTCAAATTAGTTTAGGAAAACAGTAAGCATGATGGACCACACAGAAGGAATGAGAATTCTGGGCTGGGAGTACAGCTCAGTATTAAAGCACATGCCTGACATATGCAAACCACAGCACCAGAAAAGAAAAGAAAAAAAAAGCATGAGACTTCCAATCATTTCAGCATTCCAGATAAGCCCAACCTTCCAGTCATCCTCATTAAAGGACTAGACATGTGAATGTGCTATTTGAAATATTACAGCCCTTTTGAACTGCAGGTAACTGCAGCTTTCCAAGCTGTGGTACTGTGAAGCAGAGGTACCAACAAGTGAATGCACAGATAATGACTGACAATAAAACTGCTAAGGTCTTACGTCCCTAAAAGTGTTGCAGTGGTCTGTAATGCAGCAGTGGATAACTAAAACTGTAAGATACAATCACACTATGAGTTTTAAACCCAAAGAAAGGATACTCCTCTGCACAAAATTTCTGCAGTTCTTTATATGAATAGCCAGGCAGCCAACCTAGAACCATCAAAACAAAAGGACAGATAGTGAATGCATGTTTTACGAAGTTAACTTTTCTTCAACTTCACACTGAACTATATTTAAATTTAAAGAATAAAGTTCACTTTATTGTTTTTTTCTCATTAGAAATATTCTTCATCATTTAAAATATCTAGTTATTGGAAAGTATTAGAAAGAAACAGAGGGGAAAAACCAATGAGCAGGGTGTGTTCCAAGCAAACTTAAAGGAACAAGAACACAGTGCAAAGGAAGAGTTCATTATTAACTTAAATCTAATCATCAGTCCTTGAATTGTGTTTATTTTATATTAGGTGAAAATGATAAAATACAGCAAACTGCATATTAAAAATAAGAAATATGCTTTGTTTTGAATAAGCTCTTTTACCCAGTATCCTAAAACCACTTAATTCATTCAACAATCATTCATTGTGTACAATATGCCAGAGACCAAGAAATGTTAAAGAAAATTGTATTTTGTGCTGTAACAATAAAATCAAATGCAAAATGAATATAGGAAAATTTTAATTCTAATATGCACTATTAAAATATAGTTGACCATGTTTAGTCTCAGAAAACAATAAAATTAGAAGAAATTTAATATTAGAGATTGTACATGAGACGAAGTAGAGAAAGGGACAAGGAAAATTCTTATACCCAGTAACTTCTCTAATAGTGCTATAAAAGAATAAAGGTATATTCTTTATTCTTATAAAGGAATGCCATGATATTTCACAGTTTCAAGTGTGCATAGATCCTCATGTCCTTTATTCTAAACCACCCAAAGTAGACTAACAGACTTTTCTGCTTCTCTGCCTAGATAGCAGGTCCTGTGTGTGTGTGTGTGTGTGTGTGTGTGATATGACTATGGTGGCTTCTGTTTCTGTAGGATCTTTTTGGATAGGGGAGAGGTGTGGAGTCTATTTAAAACTTTAAGTCAATCTGGCAATAAATATAATCACTTGAAGAGCTCAGTAAAACACTGATTCCCAAGTCCATCTTCCAGAGAGTCCAACTTAGCAGATCTTAGACGGTATCCAAATCACTGATTTGAAAAAGTATCCTGAGTAATTCTGATATAACAGGATTTGGGAATCCCAAGTATAAAAATCATTGTTTCTGTGAATCAGGATGATTTCCATAATTTCAGTGATTATTTCAATGTTTTTCTGATTCATAAAAAAAGAAAACTTCATGAGTATGTTTTCAGAAAAGATCATTTTCTGCATATACTCTTTGATTACCAAATAATAAACATCAATAATGCTTCATATCCAAACATAAATAATTTACACTGGATTTTTGAGGGTTAATCATACATACCACATCCCCAAAAGGTACCAAAGATGGTAGTGCAGATGGTGCTATTTCCAGTTCTTCACTCTCAGACCCTTGAAGAGTTTTTCTCAGCATCTACCATGTAAATAAACAAAGGCTTTAGAACAAAAAAGAATATAACTAGACAAAGGTTAATTAAGTAATTATCTCATGAGTATCTGGTGTCAGGTACTCTAGGCAGTGGAATACTAATATAACTAAGAGACTCACTGCAATCCTCAATAAATTCATCAATAAGTAATCACAGAAACAAAAATATACACAATTAAATATAAAATCAATAAAGGAAACATGAAAAAGGAGAAAAGTCTATATTAGTATAAGCAATGACCTAGTCAGTTTGTTAGAAGATTGAACATACGGCAGGACATATGGAAAACTATATTAAAAAAGAGCTCCAAATGGTCCTAGAATGGGAATCACCTGAATCTGAATTTCTACCCAAATAAAAAATATGTCAAAACAAGAAGTGCAAATGAGTCCACACAAGGCACATGCCTCCAACATTATTTGAAAAAGAATGCCACAAACTTAAAATTTCCTAAGGAGAGGAATAAATACAAATTACAACAGAGCTTTTCCTGAAACTCCTGCCACAAACCCATAGGGACAGAGAAAAAGAGAAGAAAACTCATAAAAGAATTTGTGGAAAAGAGCAGAGAGAAGTGGGGACCATAAAGAAAGAACAGACATAATCATCCTAAGAAATAGAAAGTTCAAAACAAAGTACAAAAATCCTGACCATAGGTCTAGGATTTGGAGGTACAGCAGCAGCTATAGAGCAGAGAACTGAAAGAGAAAGATTACAGCTGGCTTTTTCTGGGGAAGACAGACTTCTGGGCTGAAGGACAGGGAGAATGAGGCATCCCTTGAATACATGACAGTAATGAGAAAGAAGGATGTGACAAATGGAAATTAGGATAAAGAAACAACAAAAGAACCATAGGTCAGGCCATGTTCAACCTATCCCCTCACCTCCCATCACACACACACACACACACAGACACACGCACGGCACACCTGAAGTAATTGGAAATAAGAAAAACCAGATGAACTCCATTAAAAGCTATTATAAAAAAAAAAGGGGGGGGGTTGACTGACAAAACTTCTGCCCTCTAAAAACAACACAAAATACAAGTAAATTATAGCAAAAATTTTCAAACTGAATTAAACACCTTCAAACAAGCATTTAGAGATGTTCTTAAGGCTTATATTCATAAATTCAACAATGTCTGAAAAGAAAAAAATGAGTGTGTATCAACTTGAAAAAGAAATTTTTTAGAAAAGACAAAACCATCTCAGAAATAAAGACAAGGTTCCCAAGGTAGCATGCATTCAAATGAAACTTGATAAGAAACACTGGAAAAGATAAGAAGCCAATGAAAAGAATGAAAATGATACAGAGAAAAGAGTATAGAAGATCAGGGAACAAAAATTGAAAGTTTGCTAAGTGCCAAAGAAAATTGTAAAGGAGAAAAATGATAAACAATATATGAAAAATATATAGTAAGTATGACATGATACATTGAAACCAAACATCTGTTACATCAATAAATATGTAAGGGCTTAACATATATACTAAAGGAAAAGGATGTTGAAATGGGCTCAATGAAAACAAAACTGAAACAAAACTGAAAGTCTATGCCTATATTATTATGTGACCAACCATTCCAGTTTGCCCAGGACTAAGGGATTTCCTAGGCCTCTGGACTTTCAAACATGACAGTTTAGCAAGACAATCAGTCACTCTATTAATATGAGAGAAAAATCTAAAACAGTGTTTCAAAAAGGCAAGTGTAAAGGGATAGGTAAAGATACACTAAATAAAAAGAAAACAATAAGAAAGCAGAAACCTAGACCTTGATATGAGACAGTAGAATTCAGGCAAAAATCTACTGTATGAGACAAATGGGAACATATTTTAATGCCAAAAAACATAATCAGAAATAAAGATTTAAGAGTTATAAATTTTCTAAGCTGTGGAACCAACCTAGGTGTCCTTCAATAGATGAATGGATAAAGAAAATTTGGTACATATATACAATGACATATTAATCAGCCATAAAGAAGAATGAAATTATTGCATTTGCTGGTAAATGAATGGAACTGGAGACTATATGCTAAGTGAAATAAGCCAATCCCAAAAAACAAAGGCCAAATGTTCTCTCTGATATGTGGATGCTGACTCACACTAGGTAGTGGGGAGGGAGAAGTGAAGTTTCACAGAATTGGGAAAATGGTGGCAAGGGAGGGGGATGGAAATAGGAAAGACAATAGAATGAATTGGACATAACTTTCTAATGTTCATATGTGCAAACATGACCAGTGTAACTCTACATCATGTACAACCACAAGAATGGGAAGTTATATTCCATGTATGCATGATAAGTCAGAATACATTCTACTGTCATGTATAACTTAGAACAAAAAAAAAATAGTAGCTCAAATCCAATTATGTCCCATTTCAAAATCTGAGGTTTGAACCACTGTTCTTCCCCACTTCCACCAAGTCACCATGATAAGTGAAATAAGCCAGATTCAGAAAGACAAGTATTGAACGTTTTCTCTGGTAGTGGAAATTAAACTTAAAAAACAAAGACACAAAGGAAAAGAGACTAGTGGGGAAGAAGAAGAGAATGCAGAGAGAGGGGCTGGCAAGGGAGATAGAAAGAATCAAAGTACATCATGCACATGTGCAAATGTCAGAGTCAAACCTGTTAATTAATCTGTGCAATTTATATGATTTAATAATAAAAAATAACTGCCCCTCCTGTATAACACACTCACACACAAAGAAATACAGCAGACAAACAAAAGTGTCAGGAAATAACAAACATCTATCCATAATAACACTAAAAGTAAATGATCTCAACTCTTCAATTAAAGTCATAGAGCAGCAGAATGGATTTTTAAAAAGAAGATATTCTATTTTCTTATTAGTTCATTTTAGATATACATGACAGTAGAGAGTATTTTGACATACTATACATACATGAAGTATAACTTATCATTCTTATATACTGTTTTCAAGATACTCATTTCATAGTCAAAGATATCCACAAGCTGAAAGGATAAAAAAGATTCTTCCAAACAAATGGAATCTGAAGACAAGCAGGAATCTGAAGACAAGCAGGAGCAGCTATTCTCATATAGGCTAAGGTAGATTTCAAGCAAAAATTAATCTGAAGAGACATACTGGTAAAGGGAACAATCCAACAAGATGATATAACAATAAAAAGTATGTATGTTCCAAATGTCAGTGCACCTAATTATATAAAATAAATACTTCTTGACATTAATTCCCAGATAAACACTAATACAATAATATTGGGTGATTTCAACATTCCTCTCTCACCAACAGACAGGTCATTCAGGCGTAAGATCAATAAATATACTTCTGACCTAAATAATGCTATAAATAAAATGGTCCTAAAAGACATCAGTAGAATAGTTCATCCAAAAACCACTGAATTCAATTTCTTCTCAGCAAATCAAGAGACCTTTTCCAAAACAATTTATAAGTCTTAGCAAATACAAAGAAACTGATATAATCCTGTGTATGTAATCAAATCATAACAGAATGAAATTAGAAATCAACAGCAAGAAAAAATTATAGAAACCACATAAACACATGGAGATTGAACAATAATCTTTTAAACAAGGAATGGATCATAGAAGAAATGAGAGGAGAAATTAAAACATTCCTTGAATCAAATGAGAATGGTGATAAAACATATCAAGATCTCTGGGACACTATGAAGTCAGTTCTAAGAGAAATGTTTATAGCATTAAGTGACCATATTTAAAAAGTAGAAAGATCACAAATAAGCAATCTGATCTTTCATCTTAAGGCCTATAAAAGCAGGAATGAACTAATTCCAATACAGGTAGAACACAGGAAATAATTAAGAACTTAAATTGGGGGGTGGGGGTAGAAAGAAACTATACAAAGTATTTTCAATGTAACCAAGAGTTGGTCCTTTGAAAAGATAAACAAGATTGATAAACCCTTAGCCAAAGTAACCAAAAGAGAGAGAAGACCCAAATCAACAAAGTTAGAGATTTTAAAAAGGAGATATAATCACAGACATACAGAAGACCAAAAGGGGCTATGTTGTACAGAATAAGGGCCTATTCTGAAATACAGAATATCAAAGGGACTATTTTAAAAACTAAATTGGAAAATATACTATATAAGGACAAATTTATAGATACTTATTACCAACCCAAATTGAACCAACAGAAGAAAACCTAAACAGACCAATATCAAGCAACAAGAATAAAATTGTAATAAAAAGCCTTCCAAACAAAGAAAATGAGCTCTACTGGACTAATGCCAATTCTTCTCAATTATTCCACGAAACATAAAGGGAGGGAACACTCCCAAACTTATTGTATCAAGTCAATATCACACCAATTAAAACCAGATAAAGATTCATCAAAGCAAGAAAACTACAAACCAATGTTATTTGCATGGCCCCATCTCCCTGCCACAACTGTTAATTCAGAAAAAAACGAGGCAAGGGGCAATCAGGGATTGAGAAAAGACAGACACCCAGAAAGAGAAAAAGCTGGGGCAAGGTGGAACATTACCCTCTGATAGAATAATGACCCAGAGCTAGTATAGTATGTTGGTTATATAGGTTTTTTTCATCAAAAGGTGTGGGAAAGTTTCAGCAAAGCAGGCAATCTGAAGGATGCAAGACTGGCAAGACATTAGGATTATCTTCTTATGCCCAGAATTATCTGGCCCCAAGAGTTGGTGCCTGAGCGTAAAGTCCCAACTGACAACAGCTCTGTGTCTTTGCATGGAGCCTCCTCAGGCCAGCATCACTACAGCAACTGAGCCATCTTGACCTGCACCTTCGCACAGGAAGTTCCTAGCACAAAGCAGTCACCAGGCAATCAGAGACCATGGTTCAAGTCACCACTCTCCACAATCCTTGATGAACATGGATGCAAACATCCTTAATAAAATATCAGCAAACTGCATCCAAAAGTACATTAGGAAGATTACATGCCATGATCAAGTGGGTTTCATCCCAGGGATGCAGGTTGGTTCAATATTTTAAATCAATAAATGTGATTCATCCCTTAAATACAATCAAGAAAAAAAATCACATGATCATCTCAATAAGTGCAGAAAATGTCTTGGACAAAATGCAGTACCCATTCATGTTAAAAACACTGAAGAAAATAGGTATAGAAGGAACATCCCTGCATACCATAAAGGATTGACATGACAAGTCCATAGTCAATATCATGCAGGTTGGAGAAAAACTGAATGCATTTCCTCTATAATCAGAAATAAGACAAGGGTGTTCACTCTCACCACTCCTATTCAATGTAGTTCTTGGAACTTTAGCAAGAATCGCCAGGCAGTAAAAGGAAATTAAAGTGACACAAACAGGAAAAAAAGAAGTCAAACCATCTCTGCTGATAACATAATGCTATATTTAGAAACTAGATCCCTACCTTTCACCCTGCACAAAAATCAGTTCAATGTAGATCCAAGACCTAGGAATTAGAACATAAACAGTGAAACTACTGGAAGAAAACATAGAGGCACTCCAACACATTGAAGTGGGCAATGATTTCCTTAAGACTCCCAAAGTACAAGAAATAAAACCAAGAATCAGTAAGTGGGATGGGATGCCATCAAATTAAAAAGCTTCTGCACAGTAAAGAAAACAATTAGTTCATGAAGAGAGAACCTTTCCCAACTCTTCTGACAGAACATTGATAATCAGAATATATAAAGAATTCAAAAGACCTAACACTAAATAAAAAGACTTAATAACCCACTCAATAAATGGATAAAAGATCTAGGCATTTCTCAAAAGAAGAAATACAAATGGCCAACAAATATATGAAAAAATGTTCAACATCCTTAGCAATCAGACAATTCCAAATCAAAACTGCACTAAGATTTCATCTCAACCCAATCAGAATGGCACAATCATCTAGAACACAAATAACAAGGGCTGGGTTGTAGCTCAATGGTAGAGCACTTGTCTAGCATGTGTGAGGCACCGGGTTTGATTCTCATCACCACATATAAATAAATAAATAAATAAATAAATAAATAAATAGTCTGCTTACAATTAAAAAAAAAAAAGAATACAAATCAGGTACAGTGGCACACGCCTATAATCCCAGTGGCTCCAGAAGCTGAGGCAGGAGAATCTCAGGTTCGAAGCCAGCCTCAGCAAAAGCCAGGGGCTAAGCAACTCAGTGAGACTCTGTCTTTAAATAAAATACAAAGCAGGGCTGGGATGTGGCTCAGTGGTCAAGTTACCCTGAGTTCAATCCCCGCTACCCAAAAAAAAAGGAATACAAATAACAAGAATTGCTGGCAAGAATGTTGGGGGAAAGCACACTTACACATTGTTGGTGGGACTGCAAATTACTACAACCACTTTGGAAAGCAGTATTGAGTTTTCTCAAAAGACTAAGAATGGAACCACCATATGATTCAGCTATCCCACTTCTTGATATTTATCCAAAAGATCACATCAGCATAGTATGCATAAATATACATACATCAGATACATGCATAAATATAAATAGCACAACCCACAAGGGCCAACTTATAGAACCAGCCTAGATGCCCATCAATAGATGAATCAATAAATAAGATATGGAATATATACACAATAGCGTCTTTCTCAGCCACAAATTAGAATGTAATTATATCACCTGCTGGCAAATGGATAGAACTGGAGAAAATCATGCTAAGTAAAATAAGCCAGTCTTATAAAGTCAAGAGTCAAATGTTCTCTCCCATGTATGGAAGCTAGAGAGCAAAAAAGAATAAAAAGGAAGAACTCATAAAAATAGAATGGAGAGCAGCAAAACAGAAGCAGGGAAATGGGGGAGTGAGGAGGGAAGGCAACAGGGAAGAACTGGGGAATAAAGTTGACCAAATTATTCTATGTACATTATGAATACATCACAATGTATTCTATTTTTATATGTAATTATAATGCAGCAGTTAAAATTAAATACCCAGAAGGAAAACCAATAGAGCAAAGCAATCAAGGGGAGGGAGGAGGGAAGACAAGGGGATAGTAATGGGGACTGAAATGAAGAAAACTATGCTATATGCATTTATGAATGTCATAAATATTGTAGACATATTATGTATATCTACAATGCACTAAAATTTTTTAAAATACCAAAAAAAGAAATCAGAAATACAAATTCATTTTTAAAATTTTACTACCAAAAGCACACATAATCCAATAAATATAGAGCATCTAGGAGAAAAAAAGATAACATGAAAATAGGAAGATATTAGGGAAGGGGAGGGTGACTAGCAGAGGGGGAAAAGGGAAAAAGAAGGCAATAGAGAGGATGGATATGATCCAAGTACATTATGTGATGTACAAAACTGTCACAATGAATATCATTGTTTCAAACAACTAATATGAATAATTATAATTTTAAAATAATTATAATTTTAAAATAAGTAATAATTATAATTTTAAAATAACTAAATTACAATTTTAAAATAAAATAATTTAAAAATGTCTTTAATAAGGTTCAATGAATGTATTAAATTTATAAGTAATTTCTGCAGGAAAAAACTCATCTGATTTTCTAAATGGAAATTAAAAAATTCACAACAATCTGTTTCACATAACCCTCTGCAATGAATAAGATAGTTGTAATATAAATAACTCCCTCCCATATGAAAAAAATAAGTATTTTTGTAGCTAGTTGAATATTTCTATTCAAGCTTTGTATTTTAAATTTATATGGAATTTTGAAAGATGCTGCATGATACCAAAAGGAGTAAATATTTTTATTTAAAAAATAAAAAGAAGGAAATGTCATTTGCAATAACATGGATGAACCTGGAAAACATTATGCTAATTGGTAAAGAAATACACAGACAAAAACTATATTATCTCATATATGGAATCTAAAAACACTGAACTCATAGAAGTAGAGAAGGCTGGTTATTGGAGGTTGGAGAGCGGGGTGGGTAGATGGGATACTGCCTCCCCGCTCACATTACTACCTTTTTACTTTTCCTTCCTCAGCTGAGTTTTCTTCAATGGCAGAAGCATCAATAAAATGTCTTTGCCAAATTCCTATCAGAATCTTGAGCAACAATTCTAAATATGTCTCATAAAGCCTCTGATACCACCTAGAATTTCTCCTGAACCTGCAGAGAATTCTGATTTCAGTTAATTCCACCATGCCTTTCATCTCTGTACCTGAGGCCCCACCTTGAATAGAAGCCCCTTGTGGCACTTTTATTGAAAAGTCTGGATTATCATATACATTGTCTACACTTCCTTCTCCAATGACTTTTTTGATCCACTCTGCTTCATTCCATACTTTTCTTTGAAAACCTGTCAACCTACATGTTTGCCTTTTCCTAGAATACTTCTACTTCCTAACCCTATTTGAGTACTCACTCTACTTATATTAATTATTTAATATGCTAACACAACTATATGCTTGGCAGAAGGTAGATTCCAGCCTAAAGTATTCTTATTCTCAAGAGTTTCAGTCTGGTGAAGACAGATAAGTAAAAATAATTGCAGTTTCAATATATAAAAAATGGTTGCCAAAGTAATAACAATAAAAACAACAGAAGGGAGATCAGGAGAGTAGAGCAAGTGGATCATGGAGAGGGAGAAAAGGAATTGGGAGGGAATGAGACATCAAATTATGTTATGCACATGTATGAATATGGCATAATGAATCCCACTATTAATGTATAATTAAAATGTTCTAATTAAAAACAGCTTGGCATGAAGAGAAAAAATTATTGCCAAGAAGGGAAAATTTTGTCAACCTTCCTCCAACTCAACTTCCACATAAGAAGAGTTAGCTGATTTGACTGTCTAGACCCTACCATTCATCATACAAGTTACAGGTATGTGGAATTGACAACTCAAAAAAGATATTTTTCAATCTTTTTTTTCCTACCAAGCTCAGGAGCAATGACTCCTCTTCATCCTCTGGAGTTTTCTGTAACTATGAAGCAAGGACACCCACAACAGGGTCCAGGCATTATCCCCTAGAGTTGCAGTAGAAAACATTAGAAATTTTCATTTTTAATCAACAAGAAAGTAAGTGTAAATTGGTTGGCTCTGGGCAGCAAGTACCCTGACAAAGTGTTTCACGCTCAGTAGGGTTCATGTAAGTGCTTCATACTTTCCATGTGATTTCAGAGCACTGCATTTGCTAATGAAGTGGACTGATCAATTGTGTTACCTTATATAATTGAATATCTAGTCTGCCAAACAATGGGTAAGAAATGATCATTTTAAAAATTCATGCCAAAGTAATAAAGTTGGCAAATGTAGCTGGGCATGATGGTGCACACCTGTAATCCCAGCTATTTGAAAGGCTGAGGCAGGAGAGTTGCATGTTTGAGACAGCCTGGGCAAGTCAGTGAGACACTGTCTCAAAAAAAATTTGGAAATATTTTTATTTTTTTAAATTCTTTTGAGCTGTAGGTGCAGCTCAGTGGTAGAGTATGTGGATAGCACGCATGGGGCCCTAGGTTCCAACCCCAACACAGGAAAGAAAAAACGTTGGTAAATGTAAAGAAATGTCACATACTTTGTTTTTATAAGAAGACAAATGTTTCAAATTTACTGAAGTTCTCTGTGATGACAAATGAGTGTCAGTAGTATGTAAACTAGTAGATATTTTAAAATACATTTTTTAAAAAATCTGTCCTTCCAGAGTTAGGTGGTGACACTTTAATAATTAATAGGAAAAGAACTATCTTTTTTAAATAAACTCATGTTAAGGTGAGAACATTTTGAAAGTAATTGGAAATATTTCCATCTCACATTATTTTGAGTGTGTGAAGATGATGTGTCAATCAATGCAGAGCATTCATAGCTTCATATTTTTAAAACTTGGAAACAATTTCCTTTTTTAAAAAAAATGTTTTTGTAGTTGTAAATGGACAGCAGGCCTTTATTTTATTTGTTTATTTGTATGCAGTGCTAAGGATCAAACCCAGTACCTCACACATGCTAGGCAAGCACTCTACCACTGAGCCACAGTCGCAGCCCAAAATAATGTTCTTATTTATTTGAAAATCTCAAATAAAGAGTTTCAGAAGATTAAAATTCATTTTTCTTTTAAAATATAAAAAAATGCAATACTTCCAATTGGTTTCAAGCATTAATTAATCTAGGAAATGGCATGTCACTGGAACTAAAAATTTTATATAACAGAATAGAAATTTAAAATAAGTACTGTGATTTTACCAACCAAGAACCACTTCCTCCATATGGAATTTCAAATCTTTAAAGATATATTTGGTTCAAATGTAATAGCATTAAAAAAAATGTAATAGCATTGAAAACCAAACACTGAAACAAATTGGCTTTAGAACCAGACCCTCCATTCACCTTATCACAAAGTGTTAAATCATACTTTTTAAACATAATAATGCTTTTTGGGCTTTGTATCACTAATATAAAATATAGCTAAAAGTCATTTTTAGAAATATTACTTATTTATCAGTTTTAATTTTTTGTATTTCAGACTTTATAAATAAATTGTAGTACTTTAAATAATGTATAAATACACATAGAAACATTGATGGTAAGTAGTCATGTTTTCTACTAATAAGGTTGTAAAATCAAAGAAATTTAGAGTACTTCTATTGTGTGTGTGTGTGTGTGTGTGTGTGTGTGTGTGTGTGTTTACAGGGCTAGGGATTGAACCCAAGGTCTCATGATTTGCTAGGCAAGTGTTCTATCAATGAGCTATATCCCTAGCCCTATATGTTTATAATCATATCTTTTTTTGCTAAATCTGCCTTTCTGGAGACTTTAAACGGCCATATCCCAAACATGTGCCAGAAGTCTCAGTCTACACTCAGCCAAAAATTACCTTCAGCATTCTCCTTCAGAAGGCTTTAAGGGAAAAATCTGTCCTTGCTTCTCCAAGATTTGATGTCAGCCAACATTCCTTGGTTTGTGACTGCCTCACTCCATCTCTTCCTCTGTAATCACATTGTCTTTTGCCCTTCAGATCATGTCCAAATCTCCAACACTCTCATTTAACCATACTTTGATTCATCTAGGGCCCAGTCAGATAATCCAGGATAATCTCCCCACACCATTATATCTCCAAAGTCTATTTTTCTGTATAAGGTAACTACTACAACTATACACAATTTATACTAACAAATTAGACACTTTAGATGAATTGGAAAAATTAGACACAAATGACCAAACCTGATTCAAGAAGAAAAAGAATATATGAAAAGATTTATAATCATAAATGTTCCCACAATGAAAAACCCAAGGCCAGATGGCTACATTGGTAAATTCTATCAAACACTTAAAGACAAAATAATAGAAAGGTGATATCAGCAAGATGGCAGAGTAGGAAATACTAGCATTCTTCCTACCACAAAAAAACAATCAGCTAACCACAAACAAAAATAGCTCTGGGAGGACACAAGGGTCCAATTAGGAACATATATCAAAATAGTAAAGCAATTGTGGATCACTAGGGAGATCAGTTTAGTGGAGATATCTGGAGATATCTAGGAGCAAAGATGAAGGCCACAGACTATCTGTATTACCTATAGAATAGATGCTATCATGATTCACAATGGCCTGCTCCATGGAGAACCTTGGCAGCCTTTGCTGCTGAAGACCTCAGTGATTACCCTGACAGCTGAAGACTCCCCACCCATGGGGTTCATTGTTACCAGCCCCAGTGACCTGCTCCATAGAAGATACATCTTTCACTACTGAGATAACCATCACTACTGCAACACTCTTGAAAAAAGAGCTGCTATTGCTCCACTCCAGGATCAGGGATTCCATTCCACTCCAAACTCCACATATATTCCAGATCCCAGAGCTAAGCCTTTTCCACATGCACCTGTCCTTCAGACCTCAGCTCTGCAATTGCTTTGTTCATGCTCACAATCCAAACTTTGGCTCTATGGCCACTCTGTCCATGCCTATTCTCCAGACCCAGCTTCAAGGCTGCTGTGGATGCCCACATCTCAGATAAGAAAGCTCTTGCCATTTTAGCTACCCAGTATCTGGACTCCAGAGTTGCTGTTGCTTTATGAGCATCCACACTCTAGACTCTGGTTCCAAATCTGCTCCATAGGTGCTTGGACATCAGACATCAGAGTCCTCAAGCTGAACCAGAGTCCTCAAGCTGAATACTAAGAGGTATTTCTCCCCAGCTATGATATCCCTCATGGAATAGCCTTCATCACTGAATACCCCAATAGTCCTCAATACCACAGGAAGTGTCTGCAGGCTTGCTGTTAAGGGCCCCTGCAATCTTCACCAACTCTAATCCTAGCTGATATAGCTAATGAAGACTATGCCACTGGGACTTCCTTGGAGCCAGAAGCATCAGTCCATTCAGTCAGCCTACACACATCCACCCAACCAAAACCAGTTTGCAAAGTCTGTAAAAGTAACTATTCCATCAAATGTACAGATCAACATAAGACTATAAGAAATACTCCCAAAAATAAAGAAAAGAATACATGATACCACATAATTTTCCCATAACCAAACCCAAAGAAATGAAGAATTTCAAATTACTGTTTTAAGGAGGCTTAGTGAACTCCAAGAGAACACAGACAACTCAACAAAAATCAGGAAAGCAATGTATAAACAAAATTTGAAGTTCAACACAAAGAAAGCAATTATTAAAAGAGCCAAATTGTGAAGCTGATTAATACAAGGAATGAAATAAAAAATGCAATTTAGAATAACAATAGTAGACTTCATAAAGCAGAAGGTGTGAACTCAAATCCAAGTTGCTTGAAATTATTTAGTCAGAGGAGAAAAAAAGAATGAGAAACAGTGAAGAAAGGCTTAATGAATCATGGAACACCATCAAGCAAAACAATATATGCATGATGGGAATTCCAAAAGAAGAGAGAAAGAGGAGAAACACTTATTTAAAAATAATGGGGGGAGGGCGGTGCTGGGGTTGTGGCTCAGTGATTGAAGGCTTGCCTAGTATGTGTGAGGCACTTGGTTTGATTCTCAGCACCACATATGAACAATTAAAGGTTCATTCACAACTATTTAAAAAAAAAGAATGGCTGAAAATTTCTGAGATCTGGTTAGAAATGTAGACATCCAACTATATGAAGCTCATAAGTCTCCACATATATTCAATCAAAAGAAGATTTCACCAAAGCACATTAACCTGTTGATGGGCTGGGGTTGTGGCTCAGTGGTAGAGTGCTTGCCTAGCATGTGTGAGGCACTGGGTTCAATTCTCAGTACCACATATAAATAAATGAATAAAAAATAAAGATCTATCAACATCTAAAAACTTTCTTTTTAAAAAACTGTTAAAAACCAAAAACAAAGATGATTCTGAAAACATCAAGGGAAAAGAAACTTATTTCATAGAATGGAACATTCATAAGGCTATCAGCAGATTTCCCAGCAGAAACTCCCCAACTCCGGGCCAGGAGAGAATGGGATAATAAAAGTGCTGAATGAAAAACAAAACAAAAAAAAAACAACAAAAACCCCAGACTAACAAAAACAAAAACCTGTCAACCAAAAATATTTTATTCAGTAAGTGTTCTTCCAAAAAGAAGGGAAGGTAAAAACTTTTCCAAAAATTTGGGGGAGTTCATCACCACTATATTGTCTTACAAGAAATAATAAAGGGAGTTATTTAGCTGAAATGAAAACATTCTAATTAATAACATAAAAACATATGAAAGTACAAACTGACTGTTAGTGGTAAATAAACAGTTGAATTCAGAATATTCTAATACTATAATAGTAACATATAAATCACTTAACCCTATTATAAAAGTTAAAAGACAAAACTATTAAAAATAACTTTGCCACAACAATTTGTTAATGAATATACAATGTAATAATGTAAATAGTAACATCAAAACATAAAATGGATGGGGAGAGTAAAAGGGTGGAATTCTTATGTATGATTAAAATTAAGTTGCTATAGACTTAAAATACTATTAAAACTATAAAATGTTTTATGTAAGCCATATGGTAACCATAAAGAAAAAACTTAGTGGATAAGTGAAAGAAAGCAGAAAGGAATCAAAACAAGCCAATATAGAATATCATCAAATCACAAAGGAAGATAGTAAAAGACTATGACAGGAATAAAAAAAACTACAAAATAGCCAGAGGACCATAAATCTTTACTTATTAACAATTACTTTAAATGTAAATGGATTAAAATCTCTACTCAAAGACCGAGGGAAGTAAAATAACTAAAACACAAACAAAAACCAAGTATATACTGCCTACAAGACTCACTTCGGCTTTAAAAACACACATAGGGCTAGGTGTGGTAGCACATGTCTGCAATCCCAGCCACTTGGGAGGTTGAGCAGGAGGATTGCTGTTAAGTTCAAAGCCAACCTCAGCAATTTAGCAAGGCCCTAAACAACTTATTGAGACCCTGTCTCAAAAAAAAGGGGCATGGGGGGTGTGGGATGGGGATATAGCTCAGTGGTTAAGTGCCCCTGGGTTAAATTCCCAGTGCAAAATATATATATATACATATATATATGTATATATATATACACACACACACACACACACACACACACATAGGGGGCCAAGAATGTAGCTCATTGGTAGAGCACTTGCCGAGCACACTTGAGGTTCAATCCCCAGCACTGCCACATAAAAAAAGGTACAAAATACACATAGACTTATATTCCATGCAAATGGAAACCAAAAGAGAGCAGGTATGGCTAAACAAAATATCAAAGTAGACTTTAAGTCAAAAATGTAAAAGGAGACAATGAAGATCATTATATAATAATAAAGGTTTCTAATTCACCAAGAGGCTATAATGACTACAAATATATACATACCCAATGTTGGGGCACACTAAATATAGAAAGCAAATATTAATACAACTGAAAGAGAAAGAGACAATCATACAACAATAGGGCAAGACTTCAATGCCCTACTTTAGACCTAATGGATCTAACAAATATATACACAGAATATTCCATCCAAGAGCAGCAGAACATACATTCTTCTCAAGGGCACATGGAACATTCTACAGCATAGATTATATGTTAGGCCAAGAGCAAGTTTTAATAAACTTATGAAGACTGAAATTATATCAAGTGTCTTTTCTGATCACTGTGGTATGAAACTAGAAATAAATACAAAAGAAAATTTGGAAAATTCATAAATATGTGGAAATTAAACATGTTTCTGAACAACCAATGTATGAAAGTAGAGATCAAAAAGGAAACAAATATCTTGAGAAAAAATAGAAATATGAAATACCTAAAGTTATAGAATGCAGCAAAAGTAACTCCAAAATGGAAGTTTACAACAATAAATGCCTAATTAGAAAAGAAAGATCTTAAGCTAACTTTATACCTAAATGAACTAAGTAAAAAAGAAGGTAAGCTTAAAATTAGCAGAAGGAAAGAAATAATAAAGCCCAGAGCAGAAACAAACTAGAGAACAGAAAAGAAATTCTAAGAAACAACAAAACTAAGAGTTGTATAGCAAAAAGTACCACAGTCAAAAGACAACAGTTGAATTTTGGGAAATATTTGTGATGTTTATCAGAGATGAGTTCAAATATCCATAATAAAGAACTTTTGGAAAACCGAAAAGGCAAAGAAGAAAATCTGATAGGAAAAATAATGACTCAAACCAACAATTCACAAACACAAAATATTTTAAAAGGGCTTAAACATACAAAATATATGTTATAACTTCATGTCAAGTCATTCCCCGTCTCATTCACTGTGTTCCTAGAACATTCCAAACCTCATTCCTCTGTAGAAGCTTCATACTTGCTTGTTCTACCTTAATGTTCTCCCCACAACTGTTTAAACAGCTCACCTCCTCTCATTTTTCAGGTTTTCACTTACGATTCTCCTCAAAGAGAATGTTTCTTGATCTCCTATTCAAAGTACTAGCTGTCCTTCCACTGCAGCTCTTCTTGATTTACTTTATCATAGTATAACCTATAATTGTCTAATTTGAATACTAGCTTCCTAAGGAAAATTTCGTTGCCTTGTTTATTCACCATCATATCCTCCATGTCTAGTGGCAAACTTGGCATACATTTCAAATAACAGATGCAATAAGAGTAAAGTAATTATAGTTCAGGAAACAGAATACTAGGTTACAGGATTTAACAGATGAAACCACCAGGATGAAGATAGATAAGTTCCAATATGAAGAATTACAGTGAGTTACTGAAAGGAGAGTTAAGAAGGCTCAAAGAACTGATAATAAAGTGAGGGATGATATTCACATTTTTACTTGTTATAAATCACAATATCTCTCAGTTTAAGCACTATCTGTAGTGGATCCTTCTAATTCTCTCAGTAACCTACATTTATTTTTTTTTTTAACCCAGGGGCACTTTACCACTGAGGTAAGTCCCCAGCCCTTTTTATTTTTTATTTTGAGACAGTGTCTCACTGAGGCTGGCCTCAAATTTGCAATCCTCTACCTCAGCCTCCCAATTTGCTGGAATTATAGGCATGCACCACTGAGCCCAGATTAATAAACCTGTTTTTAAAAATCTCTTTGAGACCTCTTTTTTTTATTCCTCCTTTTTCTTTAATCCAGTTCATCTAATTCCTCTGGCTACTCTTGCTTCCTTCTCCATCCTGCACCCTCAATTTACAATCCCAACATTAATGCCTATCTTTTCCCACTACAGTGATTCTCAAACATCAATCTAAGAAACACTCAAATACGTTTAAATTTGAGCACTATACTGGGGGCCCACCCTTTTGATTCAAGAGGTCTATGGTGGAGGCTCAGAGATCTACATTTCCACAAATGTCCTAGAAGACTTGGATACAGATGATCCAAGAACAAAAGATACAATGATCTGGAGCAAACTCCTTTAATACACCCTGCCTACTATATAGCTTTTTGTGATTACATATTTTCCCAATCAGTGAATAATAAAGAGCCAGTTACTTTTATGTGGGGAGATTTCATTATTTACATTAAAAAGGACCCTCATACTCAAAAATAAATTGGAAATCACCATTTTATAGTAAAAAGTCCAAATTCCTGCCAGGCGTGGTGGCACATGTCTGTAATCCAAGTGACTTGGGAGGCTGAGTCAGGAGGATTGCGAGTTCAAAGCCAGCCTCAGCAACTTAGTGAGGCCCTAAGCAACTCAGTGAGACCCTGTCTTTAAATAAAATACAAAATAGGGCTGGGGATGTGGCTCAGTGGCCAAGTGTCCCTGAGTTCAATCCCCGGTTCCAAAAAAAAAAAAAGTCCAAATTCCTTAAAATGACACACAACTAATACCTCCCATGTGCTAGATTTCCAAGCACAACTCTCTTACATGGCACTTATGTTTTTTTTTCCATAGTGATTTTCCTTATAGCTTACTCCTAATATGTTCTCTGCTGAGGTCCAGCCTTAGGAGGGGTCGTGGCACAGCTTGGTGAGGGGGAAGGCATCGGCAACAAGGAGAATAAAGTGACACAGACTCAAAGAGCTGACGCTAAGTTTTCAGTTTACTCTTTCATGGCTAAGTTCTAAGTTCTGACTTTATTGTTTCACACACGATCTCTATTCATTCTGCTTGAGTACATTCACTTGAGGTTACATAAAAGGGCAGGTGGTGCAAGCTCTGAGGGAATCTGATGGGCATAAGTATAATCAAAATAAGATAACTTCTCCTATTCCTCTAAGAAAAACATCAAGAAACCTTTAATTGGTTCTGGTTTTTGTCTTACTAGGAATGATAAGAGCAGAAGCCATTCTCATAAATTATATAAGTTTAGCACATCATGGTTTAAAGTTGAGTCAAGAATAACAAACAACCATACCAATTAACCACACTTTTGGCATCTCTCTCAAAGGCAGATATGAAGCACAGGACCTTTTAATCATTTATTGTATAAAGAGTGGAACTTCTTTTAGTTAATTAAACGGCCTCTAAGAAAATCACTTCTTATTTTCTTTCATAACTTCTATCTAAAGGAAAGGGAGACCTACATCTAAGGACTTTAAAGATTATTCTCTAGAGGAAAGTTATAGCTCCCCATCAATCTTATATGCAATCCACTGTGGTCCTTGAACTGTGAAAACAGTTTCACTAAGAGAGGGGCACATCCTGGTTTGGGCTAAAGCAGCCAGGCAGTCTGGCTGCATTAGGCTAACTGAGAATGGTGGTCATAATTTTAAGGACAAACAACTCTTGTTGATCTTTCTGTTAAGGTAATATTACATATGAAATCAATTAAGGCTTGAGAAGTGTTATTTTTATGTTCCAAATCACTTAATGTCTGATTTTCTACTGAAATCTTTAAATGCAAACATCCAAATATCACACCATTAACAATAAGAAATAACACAAAAACAAGAAGGTGCATGCAAGAATTTTCATTATTCCCTGTGGAACCCTGTCAAGCACTGAGGGGAACAGTGGTGGGCGTGGCAGTTCTCAATTTATCATAACAATGCTTCAATAGCATTTAAAATTTTTGGAATTAGGTATCTCAAAGATTCAGTAATCCAACTCCTTCATTTCATTGAGAAGGACTTCATCTTTTGCATATCATTTATTTCCTTATAAGTACTAGAACTTAATAACAATAAGGATATAAAAGCTCCTAATAATTTTCCTAAGAACTTTTATAACCTAATTTTCAATTTGATTTTCCTTTGCCATTTAGGTCCCCAAGCTCTAATGGTAACACTACATACACTGGTAAATGCCAAGAAGTTTCAGGAAGTCAACAATTCACTCTGCAGACATGACAGATTTGTCCTGCAGATTCACTATGTAAGAATCTCCGGAATGAAAACAAAGGTAGCTAAAGTTTCTGGAGGTTAGCTCTGTAACCATACAAATGAAATCCCAGGGATGATGATAATGACAGCACCTAACACTGACTCTCTTCTTTGCACTGTGCTAATCATGTTATATCATTATTCCCTTTAGCTGTCATTAAGTAAAGTAGGTAGCAAGTATTGTCTTCATTTAACAGTTAACAAAATGAAGCTCTGAGAAGTTAAACAATTGTCAAGGTCCCACAAGTAAACTCAGATATTACCACCTTCCAATTGCAGGCAGGTCTCCCCCAGTCTGTGTGCATTGACCCCAGGTACTCAGCACCGGTCACGCTCAGCAAGACCCCACCCCTTAGTCACAGGCCAGGCCTCACTCACGTTCAACAGCCGATGCCCAGTGGTCTCCTTCTCCTTGTCCGGGCTACTGGTAAGCCTGTCGGCTTCCTGGGCATTATGAATGGTGGTGGTAGTAGTATCTGATGATTTCACATCCAACCCTTTCATATCCGACGTCCTCATGTGCAGGGCATCCGGGACTGCCAGGGAACTCTTCTTAAGTGCTGGGTCTGTGAACAGGGAATGGACCCGCCCGCTGCGGTTATCAGCTATGTTGGAAGGTCTACGTGCCTCGCTGCGGTTATCAGCTGGGAATGTGGCGGAAACCTTCCCGGTGTCTTGTGGCTGCGCCATTCCGCCATGCTCCGCAGGGGCCTGCCTGTGCCTAACCGACAGCTTGCTGCTGCGCAAGCGCAAGTGAGCTCTGCAGCCTTTCCCGCGCTTCGCTTCTAGCACGCGCAGCCACGTGGGCCCTGCCAGGGCCCGGGTTTAGAGGCAGGCAAGTATAGTGAGCCCAGACGCTGCGAGCACCGGGACCGGTTCTGTTTCCTTTAGAAGGAAGTCAGAGCATGCTGTGGACAGTAAGGCTGCTCAGCACCGTAATCCGACGAGGATTAATCAAACGTAACCAATCTAATCAAACCCAGTAGTTTGATTACATTATAAATGTTACCCCCCCCCACACACACACACACACAAGCCCTCGTGAACCCTTCTCTCCCAGCACCATTTCTTTCTAGGAGATTTAAAACATCAATCACTTCCTGTACACTATCTCCTGTGCTTTAACTCCAACAGCCTACCTGGCTATCTTTACCTGTTACAGAAGACACTTTAACACTTTATATATTCCTCTTCCTTCTGCACCTCTAGTAGGCTCCAAACCCACTTGGAGTGTTGCGGAAACAGACTGGTAGAGAAGCAGCAAGCACTCTGACAGAACTCCAAACTTTATTTTACTGGGGGAGCGGGGGCAGAGGATAACAAAACTCCAAATTCTGAGCTCCCATCTACAGTTTCTCACATTTATAGGCTATCTAGAGTCAAAAATTATCTAGTCTACAATTGTGCATGTGTTCGATAAGGAGAAGAACTGACTCCTCTTACAAGGCCTTCGATAAATCGCTAGCCTTGGGCTCAGGGCCTCCATAGGCATGTTTACACTTAAAAGGGGTGTAGTCAGATTCCCAGAGGAAGTTACCTGCAATCCAAAAGGTCAATCAGGCTTCCTGGAGAAAGGCTGAGAGAGGGGACGGGAACTGACCCCTTCCCAGTCATTGATTTCATGTCACAACCAGGTCAGGTTTTGCCATCACAGTAGTAATGTCACATTTGAACGACCATGAAAATTCTGACATTTTTTTAAAAAATTTGAATCCTAGTATCTGAACCCAATTTTTTCTTTTAAAGAACCTAGGCTGGAACCCTTACACTCAAGACTATAGCAAAGGTTTCCTCTCCATCTGCTGCCATCCATTCCTTCCACTATTCCAGGAGTAACAGTTTTGCCATTATACACAAAGCAAACCCAGAAACTTCCAGAACTTCATTATTGGCCACAAAATTTAAGTTTCAACAGCCTCCAAAATGCGCTTTCCTACCTGAGTTTTATTTTTTATCGCTATTCTATTTGGAATCTACTGATTTATTCAAGGGTCAGCTTAAAAGTCAACATTTAGGAGTCTTTATAACACCATACACATATCCCAAAAGATGTCTCCAACCTACAACTTGGCATACTCCTGTTAATCTCAAAAGAGTTGGTGATTTTGAGGGCAAGAGCCTGATCCATGCCTTTTACTTTTCAGGGTAAATGACACAATATCCCAAGGCCCTACATATGTATTTGTTGTTGGTTTGAGTCTATGCTGCATGGTGTTTAATCAGCCTGCCAATGAGAATTGCTGTTTACCAGCTCACTCTGACTTCCTTAAGTTTCATGTTATGCAACATAAAGTTTATGGTAGCATTGGTGAAGCAATCTTGCTTTTTTAAAAAAGAAAATATCTAACTTAAATGTAATCAAACTTCTAGACCTAAACTCCAGTGTATAGAAAATTCAAATTGAAAAAAAAAATGACACTATTAGGGGAAAAGCCAGACAGTCCAATATGTGAGACGCTCTAAATCAAAACTGGCTTAGACTCTTAAAAAAATTTTTTTCCCCTGTGGTAATGGGGAGCATACACACAGCCACTCTAGAAAACTTTTAAAAACCTATACATGCAACTACCACACAACCCATCAATTGTACTCCTGGGTATTTTACCCCAGAGAAATGAAAACTAATATTCACACAAAAATCTGTACACTAAAATTATAAGTTTTATTTGTAATAGCCAAAAACAGAATCAGCTTAGATGTTCTCCAACAGGTAAACAGTGCAGTAGAAAATACCTTGTAATACCATTCAGCAATGAACTATTGATACACAAAACTGGGATGAAATTGACAGGGAATTATGCAGGGCAGAAAAAAAAAGCCAGTCCCAAAGATAATATATATTATGATTCAGTATATAACATTATTGAAATGATAACATTTTCAAAACAGAAGACAGATTAATGGTTACCAGGGATTAGAGTCAGGGGTGAAGTAAGATAGGTGTGGTTAAAAAGAACAACATGAATAGATTCTTGGAATTGTTCAATGTTTTGGCTGTGGAAGCTGATACACAGATTTACACAAAAATTACAACTGTATAGAACTTAAAACACATCTGACAAGTGCTAGTAAAACTGGGGCAATCTAAATAAGATGGGCGGATAATATCCATTTCAATATCCTGGTTGTGATATCAATACTATAGTTTCACAAAGTGTTATTGGGAGACACTAACAAAGTATACAAAGGATCTCGCTATTTTTTTTTTATAATCTCATAAATCCTCATTTGTCTCTGTAAAAATTCTCATTTAAAAATGTTGTGGAGGAGGGAAAAGGTAAGGAAACCACTTAAATTAAGAGAGAGAGACAAAAACAAAAAGAAATGTATACACCTTGACTACACCTTCAGAAACAAGTGGGAAAATCTGAGAATGGACTGAGTATTAGATATTATAGAGCTATTGTTTCCCATCTGTTTTAATAATATTGTACTAGACAAATGTCCTTATTTTTAGAGCACACACACTGAAATACTCAGATGAAGTGCCATGATTTTAGCAATTTATTCTCAAAATTGTCTTTGTAACAAAAAAAAGAACAAAGAGAAGGCAAATGATGCAAAGTTTTAACAATGATTAAATCTAGGTCGATCTACATTAGTTACTGTTATACTGTCTCTCAACATTCTACTTTGATCATTTCGAAATAAAAGGCCCTCAGGGTTCATCTAGCTGTATGGCCTCTTCCAGGGACCCCATCTCCACCAGTAGAAATCCCATACATCCTATAAAGTTCCTATCTATGGCTCTCTAACTACATTATGAGCCTCTAGAAGGCTGTTACTTTTTTTTATTTTTTATTTTTTTTTGTCTTCCCACAAACCTAGACCTCAGTAGGTCTGATATTTTCATCTAAAGCCTTAGTGATTTGCCTTACCTTAGTCACAGTGAGATTATTCCCTACCTCCTGGGGCATTCATTTGCAATAAACTTCTTTCCTGCTTCCCAGTCATCAAGGTCAAATGAATCTTTGACAAACACTAGTAGGTTTTCTCTAACAAAGTGTACATGTGCACCAGTAGCTCCAGAATTTTGTACCTGCCTGGGGTCGTCAGGAGATTTGAAGTCCGGGTCATATTTCCCAGACCAGAAAGAATTCTAAGACAACCAGGCCCATGCCGGCTTTCCCAATTGTATTCCACAGCAGCTCCAGGCTTCTTTTTTCTCTAGGACATTAAGAGCAAATTTAGCAACTCAGACAACACACCTGCTATGTTATAGTTCTGTGTATCGAGTCTGATGTTGGGTATCCCTGGGCCAAAATCAAGGTATCCACAGAGCTGCATTCCTTTCTGGAGGCTTTAAAGAAAGGTGTTTCTTTGTTTATCTGGGATGTTGGAAGAATTCAGTTTCTTGCAGGTTTAGGACGAAGATTTCTGTTTCCTTGCTGGCTGTTGGCCAAAGATTTTTCTCTACTTCTCTGAGGTCACTCACATTCCTTGGCTCATAGCCCCTCTTGCATCTTAAAATCAGCAACATCACAACTCTCTTTGACCAAGACATGAAAGGTTCTCTGCTTTTAAAACTCATGAGATTATAATGGGTCACCTGGATAATAAAGAATACTTTCCCATTTCAATGCTCATTAACTTAATCACATCTACAAAATCTTTCTTGCTGTATAAGGTAATGTATTCAGATTCCAGGGATTAGGACCTGACATAGACATCTTTAGGGGCCACTGTTCAACCTACCGCAATCCCCCACATTAGTAGCAGAGCTCCCATATTTCTCCTTGATGACACAGTTCAAGTGTGGCAAGCTTCAGCTATAATGAATATGACTTCCCTGCAGTTTGCTGACAGGGAGGATCATGAACTCCTACACTACTACCTTGTTCAGCATGAGAATCAAGGCAGACTGCTGGAACTGTCAGGATAACTTCCGAATTGCCAGGATTCAGTTTTTTAACAGCAGGGGGACAGCTGTTTAGCAGCTCCAGCCTTACCAACAGCAAAAGATATTTTTAATATGGGGCTGGCATCAGATGCAGACCACTTCTCAGGGCCATCTGTCTCTGTTATCAATTTGTCAGTCCTCCTCTATTCCACATTTACTGCTTGCTCATCAGTGCAGGCACAACAGTTTTATGGATGTGCTTATTAACAGCCTTTAAGCCAACTCTTCCCCCAGCAAATATTATCCTTGTCTTGAGCTGCAAAGTCTCACAAATGCCAGCTGAGGAACCACTGGATACAGATCTGAAGACCTTTTTCAGTGCAGGATCCACCTCAGGAGTAAGATTTCCTAGAAAGCCAAAGATCTCTCTGACAAAGAGCTTGAGAATAGCGATGAATTTCTATGCATATTCCTTGATACTCAAAACAAGAAACAAGAAAGGATACTGCAGAGGTCAATCAGAAGTGTTAGCCCAACAAGCTCATAGGCCCCTGAGCACCTGACTGGCTCAGCTTCTCTTTTGCTATGCATGTTTTTAAAAGCTACCTCATCAGATATAGAAACCACTGGTACAAATTTCTAAGGGAAATTAACATTTTAAATTATAAATTTTTTAAACGAAAAGATGTATTTCCATTTTATTAGCCCTAAGTAAAACATCTTTCAGGCTAAATTATATCATATTATAATTATTTCATGACACACAACCCACTAAGCCAGATTCAGAGAAGACAAATTTCATATTTTAATTTATTCAATAAGGACACATCAAAAACGAATAATGAAGGCCTTTTTTTCCCTTCTAGCCTATTCCCTAAATTTAACACCAAAAATTCATGGATTTTTCAGAATTAGTGCTTTCTAAGATAATGATTATGAAAATAAATAATTTGAAAAAGTAGAAAATAAACAATTTTACCTGCTGGTTTCTGGGTCATTAATGCCTTTGTCATTAAGATGATAATACTACAGAAATTAATGTTTAAGTATAAATTGAGGTATAATTTTAACATTTTCCATAATTTTGAGAAAATTTCCAGTATTATACAATAAAAAACAACTAAAAATACACATATACATATCTTATAAAAATACATTTAAAAACAAAAATGGGAAAAATACTGGGTCATTATTCCTCTGAACATGAGTTGGTATTATGAAGAGGCTTTGATTTCTTTATCAGGATATTCATCCACATCAGAGAAGAACATTAACTCTGGAGAAGAAAATGAAGAGATCATACTTAAAAGTGGTTTCCCAGTATCTAACAAAGATTTGTATTGCTTAGTTATAAACAATCTCTTAAAATATTGGCATAATACACAGTAATATGAACCCTCAAGTACAAGAAAGAATTCTTGACAGTGAAATCTGATTTTAAAAGTAAGCTAATAATAAATGTACACAGTTTACAGTTTTAAATGTTCAAACTTTAAATTTACTATGACGCTTAAAATGAAACTATATTAAATAATGAAGACAATATATTAAATCTTAACAGGAAATTTAGTTCACTGAGAGAAACAAGAATCACTGTACAGATAAAAAGTCTAATTTTATAGTGATCATATAATCTAAAATGTAAGGACCAGATATGGAGGAAGGACTTGGAACCAAAGTTAGGTGTGTAGTAGGGTATGTTAAATGTGTATCCCATTGGATCACCAAAACAATCCAATAAGTAGGTATTGTCCTCATTCTATTTTTTTTATCCATATGAAAATAAAATGTTATATGACTCACATGACCCTAAAAAAGAGCAGCTTTCTAGAAATATTTACTGTATAACACACAAACTATGATTTAGCCTGAATATTGCACAAGCCAGCCACATGCATCTTTAGTCCCAACCACAGCACAGAATGTTACGAGTTGACATTTTTTAATTAAACTATTACTTAGCATAGATAAGTCATGAAAATGCCAAGAAATATTTAAAAAGAAAACTTTAAGAATCTAGTAAAATAAATTCCTCTAATGTAAGTAACTAGATGAAAATTCTTAGAATAATCAAAATTATACTGGGAAAAAACAACATAAAATATAAAGTCTAAGAAGACTTCTTAATATTTTAAGTACATCAAAATGAATAAAGCAACAGGCTATTTAGTGGAGCAATATGAGAATTACAATGCAAAAAGATACACTCCGAATGAAAATACATAAGAAGATAACATTCTTTGTCTTGGTTTTTATAAATAGAAATGATGGGAAGATTCTCCATTCTCACACTTCTGGGACAAATAGGTTGTATTAATCAATCAAATAAAAAATAAAATAATAACCAAAGTCCAGAAAATATCCATAAGAAAGATTCAAGGGTAGAAACGTGAAACACCTATCAAGGAAGTGCAATGTACAATACAAATACTAAGCAGTTCCTAATGCACTGCTGTTGGGCTGGCAGTTTGCTAGCACTCATCTTTTTCAGGTGTTCAAAAAAGGGCCTGGCTGTAAATACCAGTAAATTTCACTGGGCACTGGGCATGTTAAAGGCAAGATAACTAAATACTATGCTACACCATGAAGGGTTAAGAATTTGTGCCAATAGCAAAAGAAACAATAATGTGAAGAGAGAGCCTATAAAATGGCAGGAAATATTTCCCACCTGCACCTCAGATAGAGCATTAATCTCCAAGATATATATAAAAAAAAAAAAACTCAAAAAACTTAACACCAAAAAGTACCCCAATCAATAAGTGGTCAAAGGAACTAAATAGGTACTTCATAGAAAAAAGAAATATGAAGTCAACAAATATATGAAAAAATGTTCAACCTCATTAACAATTAGGGAAATGCAAATTTAAACTATATTGAGATTCTATCTTACTCCAGTAAGAATGGCAATTATCAAGAATACAAGCAACAATAAATTTTGAGAGGATGTAAGGGAAAAGGAATACTCATACATTGCTGGTGGGACTGCAAATTTGTGCAACCACTCTGGAAAGCAGTATAGAGATTCCTCAGAAAACTTGGACTGGAACCACCATTTGATTCAGTTATCCCACTTCTTGGTATATATCCAAAGGACTTAAAATCAGCATCCTACAGTGATGCAGCCACATCAATGTTTACAGCAGCTCAATTCGCAATCTCTAAGCTATGGAACCAACCAAGGTGCCCTTCAACAGATGAATGGATAAAGGAAATGTGGTATAGGGGCTGGGGCTGTAGTTCAGTGGCAAAGTGCTTGTCTAGCATGTGCGAGGTAGCATGTGCCTTAGCACCACATAAAATTAATGAATAAATAAATAAGTAAAATGAAATAAAAAATTTTAAAAAGAGGAAATGTGGTATCCATACACAGTGGAATATTAGCCATAAAAAAGAATGACTTTTGCTGGTAAATATATGGATCTGGAGACTATCATGGTAAGTGAAATAAGCCAATCCCAAAAAACCAAAAGTCAAATGTTCTCTCTGATATGCAGATGCCAACACACAACAAGGGTGGGTGAGGGAAGAATAGAAGTTCAGTGGATTAGACCAAGGAGAATAAAAGGAAGGGAAGGGGGATGGAAAAAGTAAAGAGAGTAGAATGAATCAGATATAACTTTCCTATGTTCATGTGTGAATACACCACCAGGGAAACTTCACAACATGTACAACCACAAGAATGGGATCTTAATTAAAATAAGTTATACTCCATATATGTATAATATGTCAAAATATACCCTATTCTCATGTATATCTAATGAGAACAAATTTTTTTAAAAAGAGGAAATATCCAGTATGAGCTACATGATGCCCATGTCCCACTTTCCCAAACATCACTTTTGTTCCTCTTAGACAAAGAAATCATAAGGCAAGCCTATGATGTAATCACACTCCATCTTTCAATGAGAAGAGTAGCAAAGTCTTTATAGTCATCTCTAACTTACCACATTAAATAGATACACTAAAAGCAAAAACAAAAAAAGAATTTGTGCCAACTAGAGGAAGTGGTGAGAATAATTTATTTGAATATGTGTCTGACAGAGGCTACATGGATAAAGCACAATTCAAGTTTAGAAATGCTTTCATCAGAAAGAGACTAAGAATAGTGAAAAACAAAGAATTTCTATAAATTACTTGAAGATTCCAAGAGGAAAAATACCTCTTGAATATTTGAATATGCAAAAAGTCCAGATGCCCCTCATTAACTTCCACCCTCCAGCTCTCTAGGACCTTCTCCCTGATCTTCCTGTCACTCTGTTAGACCACTTTATTTTTATTCTTCTTATACCATTTTATTTTAAATATGTCTTTGTTTTAAAATATTACAGAATTTATAAAACAATTAGAGAAGATTTCAGGATATTTTGTATCATTTTCTCTTCCATACCTTCACTGAGATCCATCCCTGGCCTATAAGACAAAAAAAGCCAAGATAATCCAACAAGAAGAGCCACCACCAGATTGACCACAATCCATGGCTGGAGAATCTGCTCCTCAATTCCAGCTGCCCTGGAGATACAGAAATACTCATTAGAAACAATTTATTTTGGTTTATATACACAAGTACAGTCATTTTATGAACTTTGAAAAAAAAAAAAGCAGTCCTCTCCTAGAGAAATAACAAAGCATGAAATAAAATATAACTTCCCTATTAAATACACCATATACATCAGGAGAACAAGGTTCAAAGGTCATTCAAACTCTTAACAGATCTGCTCTTGACATTAATATAAATGGAAAGTTAGTGTTCCCCAAATATTTCCTAAAAGTTTCCCTTCCAACTACTATGGCATTTTTCTTCAATTAAGTATCTTTCCCATTCCCCAAGCCACTCTCTCAAGAAAAAAGGACTGCCCCTCTGAGTTTAAACTTAAATCTCAGTTGTCTTGTCAGCTCTGTTTGGCCTCTGATCTGCAAATGTTGGCTTACTCTTCTCTTTCTAGCATGCTTGGTGGTCTGTCTGTAATCCAGCCACCCTATTCTATCCAATCCATCACATGATGACTTATTTTAAAGATCTAAATGTACTTTTGAAAAGAAGATATTTCATTTAAAATGCAGGTATTTATAACAACAGCTATCAATTAACCAAAGGAATAGGGATTTCCTTTCCTTAATTTTGGAAATCAAAACAGGGTTTTCATATTATTTATAAATGAAAATATGAAGAAGCATGGAAGGGCCTGGCACCACAGTACATGCCTGTAATCCCAGTGGCCTTGGGAGACTACGACAGAAGAATCTTGAGTTCAAAGCCAGCCTCAGCAACTCAGAGAGGCCCTAAGCAACTCAGCAAGACCCTATCCCTAAATAAAATACAAAAAAAGGGCTGAGGATGTGGTTCAGTACTTACACGCCCCTAAGTTAAATCCCTGACACCAAAAAAAAAAAAAAAAAAGAAAGAAAGAAAAAAAGAATGGGAGGAAAAATTCCACTATTGCTGTTATTAACAATTGCTAATGTTACTGTGAATTCTTACCAGAGGCTACCATTAACAGAAGAAGGCGTATAAAGGTGGATTCTGTCACTTGTCATTTGCTGACTCAGAGATAGTGTAAGAGCAGTAAAGTACACTGAGAAAAAGACAAATGAAATTATTAATAGTTTTTAACAACACAGTTTATTTTGAATTTTTGAATTTATGTATTTCCTTGAGGTCAAAAATAATGTATATTTTGGTAAATGATGATATCAAAGAAATTCACTTGATCAATTTCAATAAATAGCCTTATATTATTTTTCAAGAACACAGGTAAGGTCTTTGATGCTATTTTATCATTAAAACTGACAAGAACCTACAATATCTTTTAAGAAATTAAATGACTTGCTTAAGGTTCCAAAACTAGCTTTTTTAATATTTTCATAATTTAGAACAAAATATATTCTAAATTACCAGAAAGATACCAAATAGTGCTTGCTACCAAAAGCTTGATTTTGTTTAACATCAAATTGAAAACACAAAAGCTAAAAATTAATATAGAACACAAGTTAAACTTTTACTTATTTACTTTTTAGTGCTAGGGGTTGAACCCAAGTTCTCACCTACTTTTAAACTTTTAAAAGTTATTTAGATGAACCTCCAATGAAAAATAACATCAAAATTATTCTACAATGTTTTTCATTGTAAATTCACTAAATATCTATAAGTAATAATGTGCTTTATAAGTAATAATATAAAATTTTTTAAAAAATAAAATTATATTTTTCCTGGGTCAAAATTACAATATAATTCAAGCATTACATAGTTAGAAAATTAAACTGTTACTCACAGAAAGATGCTAAAGCTGTTGGATCCAGGGCAAAAAAATTTCGGATTGCTACTGATGTTTTAGCAAAGTCAATTCTAGAAAATACAAAAGCTTCTCATCACAGAGCAATTGTATACTTCTTAACAAAATTTTACTTTTCTATAATTTTTTTCCTTTTTTATTCTATTACCACACATCTATTACTAGGCTTTACATAGCTATAGTTTATACTTACACAAAAGAATATCTTATTTACAAAGGCCACATAAAATATCTAACAAGAAGACTATTTTAGGCAACATTACTGTGCAGTTATGACATACTAAAGAAACAAACTATACTTAATCTGTAAAATTCATTAGCTTCTACCTTTTTCTATTACCCATATCATTAGGCTACAAAGAGGGGTATGTGTGCATTTAATGGCTTAAATCGCATTCCCTCAAAAAATATGGTGAACTCCTAACTTCTGGTACTATAAACATGACATTATTTGGAAACAGGGTCTTTGCAGATGTAATAAGGTTAAAATAAGGTCACCCTGATTCAAAAACTGGCTTAAAGATGGTAAAGGAATATTAATATTCTATAATTCTACTTTTAAAACTGACATAGGCAGAGACATATTTCATTCAACATTTTCTACTGAAGAAAACTTAGAGGGATATGCAGTCACAACAGTCTTACCTGTCAAAAGTTGAAATTGTACTTAGAGCCAAGAGCAAGTAGAGGAGACTCTGGAATGGATATGCTAAGGTCTTATATTGTTGCAGAAGGTTGGAGAGGTTAGACAGCTGATCTCCAGCTAGAACATATATCACAACAATATTCCATACAGCACAGCCAGCCAGGAAGCCATGAGAAAACAGACCAATCATCCTGCATGAAAAGGGTTAACTATTAAAGTGAAAGGCTGAAATATTCTAAAATTTTTCATATAAAAGAATAAAATTCAATGTATTATAAAAGGTAAAAACAAGACTCTGTGTGTGTGTGTGAGTGTGTACGAGCGCGCATGCATATGCAGTGTGTACATGCAGTGTAGGGTACTGGTAATTGAAGCCAGGACTTCATGAGTGCTAGGCAAGTGCTATACCACAGACCTACATCTCCAGCCCCAAGTCTTTTCTTTTTCCTTACACTAATAGGCAGATAGTTTAAATTCAATGGAAGGCTTACAAAATATTTCTGTGTCTCATTTTAAGTTGTCAAGTACATTAACAGAATGGAACAGCTAAGACTGTTCTTTCATTTTAAATTACAAAACCCAGATAATATATATCTTAAGTTCAACAAAAGCAACCACCTGAAAGCTCGGTGCACTGAAAGTGCCACATCTCTAGTGGTCCAGGAAGGTTTCATGTCCATTGACACATCTATGTTTTCCGTGGTCTTTATCAATTCTGAACGATCAGCAGCCTGGAATCGCCCTAAGCACACATAACATAATTACTAAAAACCAGCAAGAGAGAAATTATTATTACACTTAAGAAACTTTGTCCTAATACTGAAATGTTGCTGTTTTTCTGTCTAAAAATCTCCTCGACTCAGTACCTTTTTTTCTGTCTTTGGTTAGTTAAACATACAATTTCTTTATCTTTTTAAAAGATAAGCAATGTCAATGCACTTTCTTCTCAACCAAATTGATGTTAAAGTAACAACTTTAGGAATCAATTATATTTAATAAAAATAATGAACTTTCAACTCAGTCTAAAAACCTTTAACATGACATAGTCTATAAAATTCAAATTTAGAGACTTAAGAAGTATTAAAGTTTAAATGTTTGTACTATCAAGGTTAAGTCAATATTTGAAAACCAGTTAATTTCTTAGGAAAAGACACCAAGATGTATAGCATGGTTTTCTGCAATGGCAGAAAAGAAATGAATTATTTCATAAACTTCTCTTAAGATTCCTATGAAAAGTATCAATTCAAGTGCACGACAACACTGTGTGAGCAGGGCTTTCTCCTCTTTACTACTGACTAGAAGTCTCTTTCTCCTATATGTAGTAAACCACAAATGGACCTCAGGAAGCAGGCAAGGTTCCATTTCCCTTTCTCTCACCAAACCCAGCTCTCAGGTGTTTTAGTAGATGAAAGAGCAATTAATGTTCCTTAAGAAAATACATTGTTTGGAGAGACAAGAAAATCACTGATGAATTTTATGGCCAATTACTCAAGAAAGGAAGTCTCTATGCTAAAAAAAAACAAAAATGAAAATAAGAATTGAGTGATATTGTTTGAAAATAGCCTGTAGTAGATTAAATGACCACATGGTAAACCAGTAAAGGCACTTGACTAGAAGTCTTGAAATCTATGTGCAAGTCCCAGTTCTACATTACCATCTGTGAGATTCTAGATAAACTGTCAGCCTCTTCAGACCATAGTTTTGTCATTAGCCAAGAACTAGGATTCCTTAGACAGGATCTTATAGAATCAGAATTCTAAAACAATTTATACAAAATGTAAATTGCAAATTTTAAGGACTAGCTTTTATGTTTCAGAAGATTTCTTTAGCCCATCTATCCAGAGCATATCCATGGGAGTAGGATATGGTCATGATCACACTTTGGGTAGGATTTCTTAAACTCTGTAATCAATGAACTGAATGTGTCCTCCAAAATTCATAGGTTGGAGCCTTCACCCCCAGTGTGATAGTATTTGGAGGTAGTGCCATTAAGAGGTAATTAGGTTTACATGAGGTCACCAGGGTGGGTCCCATGTTGGGATTTGTGTACTTTTAAGTAGAGGAAGATAGACCAGAGCACTCTCTGCCATATAAATAGACACAGTAAGAAGGTGGCTATCTGCAAGCCAGGAAAGAGCCAGCATCAAAAACAGAAACCTGCCAGCACCTGTCTTGGACTTCCCAGTTTCCAGAACTGTGAGAAATAAATATCTGTTCTTATAGACAGCAGCCAAAGTTAAACTAAACAGCAAGCCCAGTCTTATAACCAGTACATACTATACAACATTAGAACCATTTTTAAAAAATACATATATATATATAAATATATATATATATCACAAAGTTAAAAATACATCCATATATAAATATATATATAGTTACAAGTTATATTTCTTATTCAATATGGTAGTATCATCACCTATTTCCTCTTTTGTTTTTACTTGAATTTATACTATAACCTGCCCTACTACCACAACCACTACCAATTGACAAAAACTGGTCAAATACAACAAATAAGAAGAAATGGGTGGGGATGGGGGATATAAAAAATTACCCATAACTCAAAATGAACTATCTTTAATAATTTGGCATATTTCCTTCAAGTCTTTTGTCCTATGCATTTTTCTGTATTTGAGATCAAACTCAAATGTGTTTGATATGTGTATATGAGATACACATATCACATATATGTGTATATGAGATAATCTTTCATTAGAATCCTCCCATGAAATGAAAAATTCTCCCTAAACATTTGATAGTGCAAAATATTTTATTATAAAGTGTAGCCTTCTGAAATCATTCCCCCATTTTACACTTAGGTTGTCCAGCTTTTCACTCTCCTGAACAAGTGTGATAATTAACTCAGTATATAAATTTTTGTCCACATTTTTTCAGATTGCCAGAAATATAATCAGAAGGGCAAAGGATATCCTGACATAATTTTTAAAGAGGAAATGTTACAAAACAAGAAACTGCTTACGGCTTTTTTCCACAAATACTTTGCCTACAGGCTGGCTAATTCCAGTGGGTGCAGTGAATCTGGACTGTTGTTCTGAAGTTCTTTGCTCATCAGTAATTATGTCTTCATCTTCTATTCCTAGCTCATTGGCATACTGTAACTCTGCTGGCTGCGTTTTCCTATAATCAGGGAGAATGTTAAAAAAAAATTCTTGAATTTTTATAGACCCACATAAGAAACTACCCATGAATAAAATGGAAAGAGTCCAAGATTTAGAGTCAAGAAAGTTTTTTACTCAAACAGATCTACTATTACTATTATGTACAACAAATTGCCCAGTATTTCTCTGGGCCTCAGTTTTCTCATCTGGAAAATGTAGGTATTTCCAGACTTAAAATTATAAGATTCTATATATAAATCAATCACTTTTGTAGGGTCACATTCAAATATAAGTTATATAACTTCCAGGGTATTTCTTTAAAGTATACCATTCTATTTTACCTGAGACAATCTCCTGTGCTAAAACACATAGTTTTACTTATTGCTAAAATAATCATAATTCAAATTCTATTAACATGATGAACAAATCAAATAGCCTAATTTATTATCTTTAATTTGTAATACCTATTTTTTTATAATTTATGTAAAATATTTTCTTAGAGATGGCTCCTTTGGTTTTTATTTAAGTACAATAACGATTTTTTCCTTTCTCAGTGGTTACCTCTTTTCAAATTTAATACTAGGTTGGTCTGATATTTCATAATACTTATGACAAAGATATACAGAAACAATACTTAATAAGACCTAATGAGAAACTACCCTTTGGGAGCTCTGAATTAAACATCTGAATAACCTTGGAGAAGATTTGGAAGGATAAACTATTACTTTGTCTTCCTTCGTGGTTTTGGAATGACTGTCTCCTCAGCTGGTTCTGCATCAAAACCATTTTCATTTTGTAATAAAGATGGATTAGATGTCTTCTGGGTGAAAGAAGTCTCCAATTCTGAAAACAAAATAAACTATATTTTCAATGACTATAAGGTAAAAATATACAAAACTTTTGTAAGACAAGAGAATTTTAAGAATTTTAATGGGGCCAAAATTTTTTTTACTCTTACAAATTTTTAATTTCTGAAATGTGACATTTCTAAACTCTCAACACGTAATTCAAGATAGCAGTGCCAAACAGATGGAAAAGTGATCTTAACGCCCAGGGTTGGGTACCTCCAGGTTTGGTGACTTGCTGGAAAGACTCACACAACTCAAAAGTCATGACACACACCATTACGGTTTATTACAACAAAAGAATAAAAAGTAGAGCAAAGTTCAGACAAAATTACGTGCAAGATTCCAATAGTCTTCTAATAGGAGGGTCAAACAGGATGCATTAATTCCTCTAGAACAGAGTTATGGCAACACATGGGGTGTATTCCCTGCTATAGAGACTCAGTACCCAAGGGTTTTAGTGTGGGCTAATCACATAGGCTTAGCTCATGCCAGAATTCCAGATTCTTAGGAGGGAACCAGATGTTCAGCATAAACCATATTGCATGTACAACTGCACAATGAGCTACCCTCATAGTTTCCTATCAGTGTGAGGAAATAAATGCTTACCACCCAAGTTCCCATATACTAAAAGTCAATCTCACAAGCAAGCCTCTCAGGTATTAAGTTTAAATGCGTCAACAGAGACTTCTAAGCCTCTAGCTACTCTTCCTGGAAATACTGGCTCCCAAAATTGCCCTCAACCCATTCAAATTCTATTTTAATAAAATAATTCCATCTTTGGGCTGGGGTTGTGGCTTAATGGTAGCGTGCTCGCCTAGCATGCATGAGGCCCTGGATTCGATCCTCAACACCACATAAAAATAAAATAAAGGTGCTGGGTCCACCTACAACTAAAATAATTCCATCCTCAGCTGGAAAGACAATATAAGCCATGGATCCTACCATGATCACTCCAAGCAAAACAAAACAAAATTTTGAAATCTTGCAATTCAGAAAGCTCAACCTGCAAGGTGGAATATACTCGGGAATGGCAGTGACAGGTCCTCACCGAATCCAAATTTAGGTGAAGCCTGAATTTTCTAAAACTGGTCATTTCTGTTATAGACATTTTTTGCAAACTATAAAACTAATAGTTAGTTTTATATTCATTTCGATTTTCAAATTTGCCCCGAATTACCATAAGGGCAGCTTTCATTAAACCATATTTAGAGTCAGTGACAAAATAAATCATTTCACTGAAGTAAAGCTCTGGGCATGGTTCTTGGTTTGTTTTTTTCCTTCTGCCCTCTTCTGCTCTTGATTTCTCATACTCAATACTCCAGGTTTTGTGGTATCCACTTCAACTTTCCCAAAACTGTGTGACATCCCCCTCTCTTTTCTCCGCCCCTTTACTCCCATTATGTTTCTATCCAATCAGGACCTGCTATTTTCTAAGAGGACAAGTAATTAGGGAAACTAATTTGTAATAAATTACTCACAAGGGATGATGTTAAAAGAAGAGCACTAATCTTACAGTCTTTTGCTCTTCCCTTTGTTTTACACTAACAAAACCTGTCGTCTTTTTTCTATTATAAAAGCCATACTACTCCAAATTTGAAAATTAGTACAATATAAATGAAAAAAATAAAATCATTCTCCTTTTTAAAAAACCTACCACTGTTAACACTACTATATTTTTCCATTCATCATATATGTGTAAATTGAATTGTGCTCCACGCCAAAAAAGATATTTTCAAGTCCTAACTCCCAGAACCCGTCAATAAGACTTTATTTGGAAAAGGGTCTTTGCAGATATAATTAAGTTAAGATGAGGTAATACTGGATTAGGAAGGATGGGCCCTAAATCTAATGAACCATTTCTTATACATTTGAAGAGGAAAATTTGGACCCAGACACACAGGGCAAAATGTGAATGGAGGCAGTGATTGGCATTATGCTGCCACATAATGCTAGAAATACAATACTCAGAAGTCATGACATGCACGATTACAGTTTATTACAGCAAAAGAATAAAAAGTAGACAGAGCAAAGTCAGGACAAAATTAGGTGCAAGATTCCAAGAGTCCTCTAAAAGTAGAATCAAAAAGGATGCACTAATTCCTCCAGAACTGAGTTAATCGCAACACATGAACTGTATTCCTTGCCACAGAGACTCAGCATTCAAGAATGCCAAGGATTGTCAACAATCACCAGAAGCTGGAAGATGCAAGTAAGGATTCATCCTAGAGCATTCAGGGGAAGCACAGCCCTATCTGTGGACACCTTGATTTTGGACTTTTATCCTCCAGAACCGTGAAAGAATACATTTCTGTTAAGTTATACAGTTTGTGGTAATTTGTTATGGAGCCCCAGGAAGCTAATCAAACATGTTTTACAAAAATGAAACTCTCCAATGGATACTACTTTATACCCTCTGTTCGGGATTTACCAATATTCAGTTTTCCATGTCACTGTTTCAATTAACAATCCTTTCAATGAAAACTTGGTTTCCATTTATTGGCTAAATCATGATTATTTAGACAGTACCATGTTGTTAAGTATTTGGTTATTACCATTTTCTACTCTTAAAATAATGTTGCTGATAACATTCTTTCATTACCATAGCTATTAGAGTTGATTCTATTTCTAGCAATCTGGATAGGCTGTATCACCAACTTATACGTCTATCAGTGTATGAGTATATCCATTCCCATAAACACTGGATTTTCGAATTTGAAAAAAAGCATTGCCAAAAAGCATTACAAAAGAAAAAAATTATATAGTGTTTTGTTTGCCTTGTGGACAATGCATAGGATAAAGTGTCAGTTACTATTTCATTATATTATCATTAACACAGAAATTATCCTTTCTTCACTAATCTAAAATGTCTAGTTCATCATTTACTAAATTCTTTTTTCTTTTTCCTTTTTTTTTTTTTTTTTGGCAGTACTGAGGATTGAACTCAAGGATGCCCCAGCCCTTTTTAAAATTTTGAGACAGGGTCTCACAAAGTTGCCCAGGCTGGCTTTGAACTTGATCCTCCTGTCTCAGCTTTCCATGTCTACTAGGTTACAAGGATGCACCACCACACCTGGTATCATTTACTAAATTCTTATGTGTACTGAGATCTGACTTTCTGTTTTAGTCCTGAATTTGTACACGTACAATCAAAAGAGACCTGTAATGTGTTCCTGACTGAAGCCAATGGAGTTGCAGTGGTAAATATTTTAAGAAAGAAAGAAAACACCTATGAGAAATGGATGGGGGAAAAATGAGGGCAGATACGTTATTATCATACCCCCACACTCACAACTGCTAATACATAAATAAAGGAAATAAAAATCATCCTTCTTTCTTAAAAAATCTACTACTGTTAACAAGCTATGTCCCTTCCATGGTTTGTGTGTTTTCTGCTGAATTGTGCTCCACCCCACCCAAAAAAAAAAAAAAGGAAAAGAAAAAGATATTTTCAAGTCCTAACTTCCAGAACCTGTCAGTGTTACTTAATTTGGAAATAAGGTCTTTGCAGATATAATCAAGTTAAAATAAGGTAATGCTGGATTAATTTTCTTGGTTTCTTCACATACCAAGAGGTATCCTTGTCTTCCTCTGTTTCCTCTGAACAGGAGCCTCTGGATGCTCTTTGAGTTCATTAGTTGGTGGCTCAATGCCCTCAGATGGTCTATGAACAGTCTCAGCAAAGCCTTCCAAAGAAGCACTAGCTGGGGGGTGGGGGTGGGGAACAAAGTAGGAAACATGGGTAACTTGAACAGAGATCAGTGAGTCTTTAAAAGATAGGAAAAAGGTTAACTAGAACGTTTCCTACAAAGTAACACTTTCAGAATTGTGCCTCAAATCTTAATTTCTTCCCTCCCCACTTGTAACTTTAAACTTAAGTTAAACAAAGATATAAATGAGGGAATAAGAAAAGCTGAGGAAGAAAAGAGTAGAGGAGGGCTAGAAAGAAGAACAATGAAAGGGGAGGAGGAAAAATTGCTTCAGAATATTTAGAACTATCAAAAATGTAAAAATATAATGAAAGTTGACAACATAGAGAACTCTCCTACTTGTCTGCTGAGAATTTTTAATCATTCTCTAGTCCTTCATTAATAGCACATGAAGTCATCATGGATAATTAGTCAGATAACAGGTCATTTATAAATCTCTTCATTTGTTTATTCATTTTAATGAATGAACAGAATTCCAATAATTTCACTTGACTACATTTGCTTATCTTCTTTACAAAAGAAGAAAATGTATTAATAAGCAAATCAAAACATATATAACCTCACTACTATTTGAAAAATGCAAACTAAAATAAACTACTTTTCACCCACTGAATTAATTTTGAAAATCTGTAAAGACTGACACTGTCTAATGTAGTTAGCAATTTAGAAACTATAATACTCTCAAACTCTATTGGTGTTGAGAAAAAAACTAATACTTCCAAGAAGAAAATTTAGCAGAATCTATCATATCAATACAGCACATGTCATTTACCCAGTAATTCCACTGCTAGCAATCCATCCTCCAGAAATACCTCTTCTTTCCCACCACTGACTATTTTATGTAGAAGGACTACAACAATTCTTGGAGTAAAAAATGTGAAATAACCTAAATGAACAAGAGACCTGATTATAGTATATTCTTATAATGTAATACAACAAAGTCACTGTTTAGGAACATATAGAACTCTCTATAAAGGAGCCAAGACAGTACACACAAAATATACAGAATAGAACTCCTTTTGTTGGGGGAAAAAAAACCACATCACTACACAAACTTTTAGGCTTATGAAAGTGCACAGGCAGAGAATGAAGTTAAGAGATAAGCAAAGGTGACTGAGGTTTCCGGCTTGAGTGCTGAGAAAATGGTGAGTTTCATTAAAAATGAGAAGTAAAAACTGATTGCTAAAGGTGATGATGAATTCTGAATGTGTTAAATTTGAGTTATTAATAGGATATTCAAGATTATCATTGGATAACTACAAAAAGGAGTTCATAGATCTGTTCATTATTGTAGTTTAACAGAGGGATGATGTGGCCCTGCCTTCAGTCACATGCTCTAATGAAGAGATTCTCTGACCAAAATGAGGGATTTAAGAACTCTGTGCCCCAAAAACGAGTATCCTGTTCAGGGGTCCAGAACCAAGCATAGCTTAGAACAATTTACGGTGTCTAGGGACAAAAGACCTCACTGAGTCTAAGAACACTGAGGAAGCAAGAGTTTAGAACTCACAACCTTTTATTCCATGAATGCTTCTAGACACTCACTGCCTTGTTCCTCATAACCACTCACCCCTGCTTCAGACTGGCCTTAATTCTATCCTCAACACACCGGTGACTCAGGACTACTGGGGTATTGTCTCTACCTGATTTGTGAAGTTTGTCACATCTCAGGTCCTGTGGAAACTTGTGATCCCACATTGAAAAGAATTTCTTACCTAGTGTGCTTTTGTTTCTGGACTTCTTTCTCTTAGGACGACTTTGTGAAACATTATCTACAAAACAGAAAGAACATCAACAGAAAAGCCTGCCTAAAATTCAATGCAGAGGAAAATCAAAAGAGAACTCTTGCTTGGGAATACTTTCCCTCTCTTCCCTGGTTTCAGCCAACTTCTACACATTAGAGGAGAAAGGCAAGAAACTGACAAGGTCAAACAAAGGGAACCCATAGAGTGGTATCAGTAGTACACTGGTCAGTAATGTCAGAATGTGATATAGAAAGTAAGTTTAACAAATGTTCATCTGACTTCCAAGCTTCTTGCACTTATGTGTGGCCTCTGACAGGTTCTGGTCAATGGACTATGAGTAGAAGTGATCTATATCTGCCTATGGTCCTACTACCCTAAAGGTGCCTGATCTTGACTGACTTCAGAAGCTAGGCAGGTGGACCTGGTTAGAACTTGAATGGGAGAAATGATCTGTGTCAAATGGAAGCCAAAACACTGAACAAGTCAGCTGCTATGGCAACTGAAAAAACAGCATAATAAGATTAAAGAACCAAAAGATACATGTAACCAGGATTTCACATCATTAATGAAGAGAAAGAAGAGGGCAACTGCCCTGGGTTGTTGCCACAATGGACTTTGCAATTAACCTAATATTATTTCTAATAGTCCTACATGATATTAAGTCACTGAGATCTGGAGGTGGTTAGTGTAGAATAAGCTTTCCTATCCTGACTAAATGAGAGGGGAAAAAAGGGCAGTCTCCCTTATAGAGCTCTAAACTAGTCAACAATTATGTCCTGGGTAACTTCATTCAGTTAAGTGCTTTCATAATAAGGCAATCTAGTGTTATATATCATTTATAACAAATGGAAATCATGGAAGATGATTATGACAAGTAGATATTATAGTATTACAAATAATACTATTCAGATACAATTTTAAGAGAAACAAACTAAGAAATCTAACTTATTGGGGGGGGCAGTATTTTTTAGATATGGTCTGTGTTGCCCAGGCTGGCCTTGTACTCCTAGGCTCCAGTGATCCTACAGCCTCAACCTCCCAAATAGCTTGGACTACAGGTGTGTATCCCCATACCCAGCTTTCAAACTTATGTTTGAACACCAAAAATTATATTTAGAAAATTTTACATTAACAGTAAACTAACTCACCTTGAACAGCACTTCACATGACACCAACCAAATTTAATCAGCAGGACAAAGACAAAAAAGGAAACTATTAATTAGAAATCTTTTTATTGCATGAATAAAAACTGACTTAAATCATTACAAATTTGAAGTAAAAATAGTTTTCATGTAATTTCAGCTAGTTATAAACTACTTTACCAGTTATAACTTATAAGCCTTTTAATTTCAATGCTAATAAAATAACCCCCAAATTTTCCTGAACTTATATACACATATTCCTGGCTATCTATTAATAAAGAGGATTAAGCAGATTAAGAACTCTTATTTGTCACTGATTAAAATCAGCTTAAACTCTGAGGAAACTATTCTAGCAAACAAAAGAGGATCAGAATTCTGATAAACAAGACACTAAAACATTCAGAATGGATTCATTATTCTATCATGTTGATATTCAGGCTTTTAAATAGAACTTCTTATTATAACAGTTATTTTCATGATTCAAGGATTTTTTTTCCCTTTAAAACTTTAGGATCCCTTTTCCTAAAATGTTTGGGAAGTTTTTTCTGAAGCATTATATTTTTTCAATGGTACTAGTCAATTTTTCCACTTCACTCATTTTACATTTTTAAAGCTCAATAATGAAATTTCTGTAAATGATTTTTTACCTTGGCGCAGGTGGAAGAGCTCGTGGAGGACGCTATTCAGAGGAGAAGGAAGAAAATTGCTTGTAAATAAAAGCATCTTACCATCATGTATCTCAAGTACCATAAAGCTATCCTTTAAAAAGCCTGTTATTCAGACACAACCAAAAAATATAATGGATCAGATGAATATCTTCAAATCTTTTGATACCTGTGTTCATCAGTAAAACCTGGGACGTACTAATATAAATCAGATGGGTCAGTTTAAATTTGTTCTACCATTTCCAAATTTCACATAAAATTCTTTCCTTCTTACATTTCTTTCTATCCACAAGCCAGGCCTGTTTTAAGCATTAGGGTGAGGAACAAAATAGAGATCACTACTTCTCTAGAACTTACATTCTAGTGATTTTAAGCATTAGAAAACAATATATAATAAAAATATACATTATATATGATAAAATATATATGTATATATCTACACATTATATATGATAAAATGTGTATATATGATAAATGTGTATATATGTCTATATATGATAAATAAACATGATTTTAAAATAAGGAGTGTTACTTAGGGAAAGTCTCTGAGATATTTGAGCTAAGACAAGCATGAGAAAGCCAACATTTCAGGCAATGGGCAGCAAATGCTAAAGCTTTCAGGGAAGACTAGACTTAAGGGTGTTCCTAGTAAAAGCAAGACTGCAGCACAGTTACCAAGAACAGGTAGACAGGGATCAGATTAATTAGGGCCTTGAAGACAAAGAGAAGAAATCTGGATTTTGTTTTAATTAAGTGGGAAACCAATGGAGGTTTTAAGCCACATGGTAATATGCTTTCTTTTGTTGTATTTTTAAATTTTATTCTTGTTTTTTAGTTAACATATGAGAAATTGACTTTTTGGGGGTGTATCGTCTGGTGGATTGGAGCTCAAACATTGTTTTGTGATCACGTACACAATCTGTTTTTTTTTTAATCACTTTGAATACAGAGTGAAGAACAGATTTTACAATAGAAAAAAGGGGGCCTCATATATGCTGCTATACATGAATAAATACGTGTTTGCAGTTCAGAAAGTATTACAGTTAAGAAACATTCTGGAATCTTTCAAAATAAATACTAATAGAAATGCCTATATGCCGATTTAATATTCCAAGTAGCTCATGCTGCGCGCAAGACACTGATTCAAAAGAGTTAAATTTTAGAAACCCTTGCAGTCTGCCCCATTCAGCAAACCACGTTCCATTTAGCAGTCCAAACACTAGCTTCAACACAAACGCTCCAAGATTACGACTAGCCAGTATGTCTTAATACTATCCGGTAGTCAAAATTACAGCCGGAAAAGAATGAGCGAAGGAAAGTCAGGGAAAGCGCTATTCTCAAGTTCTATCCAAGGACCCAGTCCACTCGATAACTACAGCATTTCAAAAGCCCCGCAAAAAATGACGTTGCCTCCGTACAGAAACTTAACCTCTAAGACCCTCGAAAGTAGATGGCTCAACGGAAGACCACAGTCCCAACTGTTCCAAAGGAACTAAGGCTCGCTTACCACCTGCTTCTTCCCCATTCCGTCTCCAGTTCGACCAGCGGCCGCCGGCCCCAGGCGCAGAGCGCCTCTCCGGGTTCCCAGCCTCCCAGCCGCCCGGCCTCCTGGCGGCCCGACCTCGCGCAGGCGCAGTGCGTCATCGAGCCGCGCCTCACAGGCCGCTGGGCGACGGTCTCCCCTGAGGAAGATGGGAGGGCCAGGGGGGCACCGGGGCCTGATTTGACCTCTCCAAACCAGCCCTACGGGAAAAGGACCTCGGGATCGCAGCCAAAGAGCCCGGAAGCCGAGACTCCAGCGGGGAAGAGGCTGCAATCACCGTTTCTCTCACGGTTTGCTAAGAGGTTGCCGTGATTTGTTGGAGGGTAGGGAGCAGGAGAGAAGGCCTTGGTTAAAAACGTTTACACGCAGGCAGCGCTGTCTTCTGAGAGGCTAAAAGTCCTCTGGGAGCTGTCTGAACGAGGGCCTTAACTGAAGCACTGCAACCCAGCCGGGGACGACCGAGAGAGGTGTCGTCATGGCAACGCAAGCTTGGGCGTCTGGAAACTTCCTGTTTGGTCCCAGCCCCATCGATCCTATAAAGGTTCAAGGGGCGGGTGGGCGCACCCACCGAGCAGGGCAATCCCTCCTGAGCCCGGCACGCTGGCGTGGGTCCGGCCCCAGGATAGCTACTGCTTTAGGGCGCCCTCTAACCCGCCACCCCGAGAGGCCGATGCGACCCTCGCCGCTCACCGGGTGGCCCTCTTCCAGCCGAGGCCCGGCGTCGGTCCTCATGCTGCTCTCCCCACGGGCTCCCTCGGCGCAAATGCGGCGGACCAGAGCCTCGCTCCCCGCGACGCCGCGGCCTCCAGCGGGATGCTGGGGCTACGTGGCACCGGGCGAGGCCGCCACCCCCTGGGCCAGGTTCCCGCCCGCCTCCGCTCTGACAGGCGGCTGGGTTAGAAAGGACGGAATCTGTGCCGGCCTTCCTGTGTATTAAGGCGGGTAGTTATTTTCTCCAGTTGGTCACCCTCCATCCTACATCTGTGTAAATCAAATTTGGGGAAACTTTTTCTCAAAGAACCACAACATAAAATCAAATCGGAGCTCACATAAGTATCATTAAAAGCGACTTAATTTTCTACATAATTTTTTTTTTCTTTTCTAAGATGCCTTACACTGGTAACTGTCTCAATGAAGATAGAAAGGAAATCAGGCTAAGCCTTTATTGAGCCTCTACTTGGGAAGGGAAACAGCTCCACAAGAAAGTGTCAGACTGGCTCCCTGGAACAAAAGAAAGGAGCTAGTTTTATTGGCTCTTAGCAAGGGTGGACTGGGGTTAGGAATGTTAATTGGCTTTAGGAACACTTCAATCAGTGAAGGCACTTACTTTAAGCATCTTTAAGCATCTTTGTGATAGGGATGTTATCTGAAAGCACCCTGGCTGTAATGGTAGTGGATAAGTGAGGCACATTTGTTATCTGAAAATCTGTGTATGAAGGTGGGACCTTTTAATGACTGTCAGGCTATGAGCCAAGACCCAAGAATGTTTTTGCCCTTTATCCCTATGATGTCCCCTGATTATCTCAGAAAGATAGCAATTTGTTTGCTCCAAGTAAAAAAGGACCACAAATATTTTTGAATCGTACGCTCTGCTTTATAGTTAAAGAGATTGGAGGGATGGTGTACATATGGAGAAAGAAAATGATGCAGAAGATGAACAGATAAAGGAGCAGGGAGAGCACTTGGAAGTCTCAGATCTAGGGGAAGAAAGAAAAACAAGTCTTTGAAATAACATCCTCATCTTGTGGTGTTCTCATATAGATCTCCAGGACTAGTCCACTGCCCTTTCCAAATTTAGGCATACATATGAATGTTGGCTTTTAGGAAAATGTATGATTGTTACACATCTGATGAGAAGAATATGTATTCCTTGTAGCCTGATTTATAAATGACAATGGCATTTCTGTAAGTTTTGATGTTAGATATGAAATGTACATATTAGCATTTTGCTGATTTGGTCCAGTAGGTACTCTTTGTAAAAAGAAATTTCATAAAACAAGTTTAATGAACTAAAATACAGTTTCTGAAATTAAGTAGTTTATTTTAATTAGGAAAGCTCTTTTTACCTGAATCTTACAAAGAGCACATGAAATCTATGAAAGGTTCTCATATTCAGTGACTTAACATAATTCATATTTCTACCACTGTTTCATATGACATTAAAGAAAAAAATTGCCTTAAAGCCAAACAAGTAACTCCATGTAACCATACAATAACATATCTAACCATACATTTTTCAAATAAGAATAATTAATAAACTACAGCACTTTACAAATTGCACACATTAAAATGGGTCAAATAATGTCTGAGATTGCAACTGTCATTTCAGATCTCTGTAACAAGGGTACAATATTAAAACTTCAGTTTTAAGCAGGAGGCCTGATTAAGACTCAGCATCAGTGGAAATCCATGTTGCTGGTACCCACTGAGGCTCTTCCTGAGCCTTCTGTACTGCAGATAACAACTCGGCACATGAATCTTGCAAGTTGTCATTCACAATCACATGATCAAAAAACTGGCCAAACTGTGTCTCCATTTTTTTGGCTAAATCCTCCATCTCTTGTAGGTCTTCATCCTTCAGAGGAAAAAATATATGTATATTGATGGCACAGACTTAATGACACAAATAGAAATAATACAGTTTATTATACTGTCACCTTCAGTTGTGAAGCAATTTATAAAAACAGGTTAAATAAATGTTCTCTATTCTAAATTACAAAACTTACATTTTGACTTTTAGTCTTAATGTCTCATCAGTTTTGCAAATTTTAGTAATAGTTTGTAGACAGATTACTCCCTCAATTTCCCATGTAGACTTATTTTGCTCTATTATCTACACATTTGAGACTCTCAAACCATATACAGCATAAAACCAAAGAAAAATGATCAACTTAAATAAAATTTAAAGGTAAATTGCAAATTAACATTAATCCAATAGGAATGACATTGTTTAACATTAATCCAATAGGGATGACAAAATGTCCACTTGCAACCTGAGGATAGTCTGATGCAGTTCTCTTGCATTAGGCAAATCTAAATTACCTTTTGTTTTATGATGATGTAACTAACCTATAATATTGTCTATTTCTTCTGTTGTGAAATGTTCATTCAGAGAAGGTCATTTAGCCTTCATTGGTCCCTAATGCACTAAAGTCATTGCTCTTGCTTTCTTAGTTATCCACAACAATTAAAATAGTACAATTTGTTGCCAATGTAATTTTAAATGTTATATAAATGCAGGCATCAAGATATGTGGCAATATTCCTTTACAAGGTAACCATACTCATGAACCAGAAATAATTTTATTAATTTGTTTAGACTTCCAAAAAAATAAGAACACAATTTTTGGGCAGTGTTGGGATGGATCCCAGGGCCTCACACATAGAAGGCAAGTGCTCTACCACTGAACTACATACCCAAACCTTTTTGAGATAGGATTTTACTAAATTACCTAGGCTGGCCTCAAACTTGCCATTCTCCTACCTTAGTTGTGAGTAGCTGGGATTACAGGTGAGCACCACCACACCTGGTGAGAACACAATTTTAAATGCCTAAAAGACTCAGAGAATACATCCATGGACTCCAGTGTCCAAAAGGCAAATTGGAGAATCAGGCTTTCAGAGTCATTGAAAAAATATGGTGATAAAAATAGTTAGAAATGAAAGATAAAGATACCTTGTGCTTGCTTTGGCGGCACATATACTAAGATTATAATAGTAGCAATGTCCCCCATGCAAAGATAACATGGAAATTCATGAAGCAATCATATTTTAAATTTCAGTTTAGCAAGAAGAAAATATTCTGGCTGTTTTACAGTAATGTGAATATACTTAACACTACTGAACTGTATATACTTAATGTTTAAGATGATTTTATATTGTGTGTTTTTTACTCCCCCCATACACACAAATAAGTGTAATATCTTGGTCTAGGTGATGGTTATGGATTGCAAACACATGTAAAAATTCATTTGCTGCATACTTAAGATTTATACACCTTAGTTATCATATGTTATAACTCAAAACATCTCAAGTGGATTTAATTTAAATACACACACACACACACACATAAACACATGCATACATACATATGTAACTAGAAAAGATCACTTCAAATGAGATCACTGATTAGCCCGCCTGGCTTGGTTTCTCTATTATTGCTATCATCATTAATTAAAGTTTATGTGAGGACCTCATATTACAGATGAAATACATTCACTAAAGCATTTTTTAAATTAATGTTCAAGTAAAAATAAATGTTCAACTTAAAATATGAATAGGTTTGTTCACACCCAAGTACTGTTTGGCTTTGCAAACTGTGACATGAGGGTCCTTTTTTTTAAGCTAGATTCCAAAAACTATGAAAGAAAAAAAATAAGCATCATAGCATTTATTAACTTTATTTAAATATCTGTAAGAGATGTCCAGTAAAAAGAATAAATTATGAGGACACTACTCATTAGAAACCAAAATTACATTCTTTAATATAGGGATCATGTGGAAGCAATACAGTGATTTTTATTTACTTATTTACTTTTGATCAAACCATTCTGAGGTACTCTTAGGGAAAGGATCAAAGAAGGGATGCGCAGGACAATGGGGTTAAGGTCCCCAGCCAGGCCCAACCTGACATGGATCTCCTGGCCTCATCATCACTGAGAACAATCCAGTAATTTTTTTACTTTATCTACCTTGAACTTCATGTCCACAAAGTAGTCAGTGATAATCTTGGCATTTTTCCGAGATTGTTTCATACAGCTCAGGTTAGATGGCTTTATAAATATGACATAGGGCTTCAGTTCATGGGTTCGAGCCAGCTGAATATCCTGCAAAAGAAAAATTAAATACACATTTAAAAACCAGAAATCTTAACTTCCCAGAGCCAACAGGAATGCTCTCAAAACTCCTAAGACCAGAATAAGCTAGAATGCAGTCTCATGAACCCATAATTCCTCAACTCTAAAAAAGTAATGTTTTTTTAATCATTAAGAGGTGAGGTTCAAGAATAAAAATTGCCGGGTGAGGTGTTGCACGCCTGTAATCCCAGGCTGAGGCAGGAGGATTGTGAGTTCAAAGCCAGCCTCGGCAACTTGGCAAGGCCCTAAGCAACTCAGTGAGACCCTGTCTCTAAATAAAAAATACAAAATAGGGCTGGGGGTGTGGCTCAATGGTGGGAGTGCCCCTGGGTTCAATCCCCAGTACCAAAAATAAAAAAGAATAAAAATTAAGTTCCAATCCTGGTTCTTCGTCTTTCTAGTTATGACTTGTGACTGCAATCTTATTAGCTGATTAAGTTCTACATGGGACAGAATCTTATTGAGAGTAGGATCCTTTACACAATCTCATATGACAAGACAAAGACAGAAACTTAAGATGGATCAGCTCTATTTCACCTTCACTTTTCTTTCCTTTTGCTATTACCTCACATCAACTACTGTTGCCATCTTCACCTTGATCACTAGCTTTGACCCAATGATAATCTCTCTTCCTCTGATTCTCTTTAGCACACAAAATACATTTTTTATTGTTTTTATTAGTTCATTAGTTATACCTAATATTGGTGTTCACTTTGACATAATCATACATACATGAAATATAATTTGCTCTACTTCAGTCCCCAGTGCTTCCCTTTTCCTTCGTCCCCTCCCCGCCTCTGTTCCCCTTCCTCTGGTCTTCTATTTATTTATAGTTTTTTAAATTAGTGCATTGTAGATATACATAAAGGTGAAATTCACTGTGGTATATTCATATATATACATAGCATAATTTGGCCCATTTCATTCTACCATTCTTCTCTTTTTCCATTTATCCCCTCTCCCCCTCACTTTCCTCTGCTCCACTGATCTCCCGTCTATTTTAATGGAACTTTACACACACACACATTTTTCCCTTTATTTTAGTCTAGCTTCTGCATATGAGAGAAGACATTCAACTCTTGACTTTCTAAGTTTGGCTTATTTCACTTAGCATGATGTTCTCCAGTTCCATCCATTTGCCAGCAAATGCCATAATCTCTTTCTTTTTGGGGGGGTGCGGGGTGTACTGGAGATTGAACTCAGGGGCACATGACTGCTGAGCCACATCCTCATCCCTATTTTGTATTTTATTTAGAGACAGGGTCTCACTGAGTTGCTTAGTACCTCACTATTGCTAAGGCTGGCTTTGACCTTGAGATCCTCCTGCCTCAGCCTCCCAAGCTGCTGGGATTATAGGCATGTACCACTACACCTGGCTCATTCTTCTTTTATGGGTAAAACTCCATTGTCTATATACACCATGTTGTCTTTATCCATTCATCAGTCAATGGGCTCTGGGCCAGTTCCATAACTTGGCTATTGTGAGTTATACTGCTATATACATGGAAGCAGCTGTATCACTATTGTATTCTGATTTTAGCTCTTTTGGAAAAATATGAAGGAGTGGGGTAGCTTTGTCATATGGTGATTACATTCTTATTTTTAATAGATCTCCATACTTCTTTTCAAGTGCTTTTACTAATTTGCAGTCCCACCTACAATGTAGGAGTATTCCTTTTCTCTTACATCCCCACCACCATTTATTATTATTTGTATTCTTGATGATTGCAATTCTGATCTGAGTGATATAAAATGCCAAAGCAGTTTTGATTTGCATTTCCCTGATTAATAGGGATGTCAAACACTTTTTCATATATTTGTTGGCTAATTTGTATTTTTAAATGACTAAAGAAAATATGAGTCATAAAAACTCAACCTATTCCTTGCATTTTCTTGAACTCACCCTATGTTGCTCACCTTTGATCCATTCTACATATGGTCTCAAACAAGGAGCAAAGACATGACAACCAAGGAACCTCAGCTCCTTGCATAAAGCAACACTTTATTGCCTCTGCAAGAAGTTATCTTGATGCATTTATGATTGAGGTCAAAGCAAGAAAAATTCTAACTTTTCTTTATGACCAGTCTTTCAGCCCTGTTCTTGTGTCTGAGAAGCAAGAGTTCTTCCCTCAGAACAAGATGTTAGGAATTGACACTTCAAGTAACAACTGGATCCTTAGATATGAGAAGGGATCTTATTTTTATAAGGCTACCAGAATAAAATGTTTCAGCTGTAACCTGCAGCATGTGTACAACATGGGTGACATGTACTCATGACTTTGGGGAAATAAGAAAAATTCCCAGACAGACATCAGGCACAGCCCAGTGCGCAGTCAGGTGAGAGGTCCCCGCTTGGGATGTCGGCTCAGAGCGCTCCCGTGGGTCCTCCACAGGGGCTGCTGGCACAGCCCGGAGGTGAGAGTCTTCAGCTCGGGGGAAGTGGGCACTAAGAAGAGGACACTTGGGTCGTCCACTCCCAGGGGCCCAGCCCAGAGGTTTGCGTTCAGCTCAGCCAAGTCCCCCGAGAATTCCAGGTCTGGGGAGGTGGACACAGAGACAGACATCAGGCTCAGCCCAGCATAGGTGGATGAGAGTTCCCCACCCAGGATGTAGGCCCAGAGTGCTCCCGTGAGAACTCTGAGGAGGCAGCAGGCACAGTGTAGAAGCGGGAGCCTTCAGCGTGGGTGTGGGGAAGCAAGCACAGAGTGCACACTTGAGGATCCCACGCTGGGAGGCCGAGCCCAGAGGCCAAGTCTTACTCCAGCCTGGCCCCAGTCCTCGGTCTAGTGCTACTGAAGACTAGGAGGTGAGAAATTGGAAACCTGCAGGGATGCCACTTGTTTTAAGGGGTGAAGCTGGTATACCTCAGATTCTCATGGACAGAAGGGAAGATGCATGAGCAACATGAGAAGATGGGAAGAAAGTGTCTCAAACAAACCTAGAAACTTCATCAACAGAATCCAGTGATAACATGGTAGAAGAAATGTCAGAAAGGGAGTTCAGAATGTACATAATTAAAATGATCAGAGAAGCAACCAATGAGATGAGAGAGAAAATGCAGGAAATGAACGATTGCACCAATCAACAGTTTATAGAACAGATGCAGAAAGCAGAAGATCATTTCAGTGAAGAGATAGAGTGTTGAAAATAAACCAAACAGAAATCCTTGAAATGAAGGAAACAATAAACCAAATTGAAAACTCAATAGACAGCATAAGCAGCAGGATAGATCACCTGGAGGATAGAACATCAGACATTGAAGACAAAATATTTAATCTTGAAAACAAAGTTGACCAAACAGAGAAGATGGTAAGAATTCGTGAACAAAGCCTACAAGAATTATGGGATATCATGAAAAAACCAAATTTAAGAATTATTGGGATCGAGGAAGGCACAGAGATACAAACCAAAAGAATGAATAATCTATTCAATGAAATAATGTCAGAAAATTTCCCACATCTGAAGAATGAAATGGAAAATTAAATACAAGAGGTTTACAGGACACCAAATGTACAAAACTACAACAGGTCAACACCAAGGCATATTATAATGAAAGTACCTAACATACAAAATAAAGATAGAATTTTAAAGGCTGCGAGAGATAAAAATCAGATTACATTCAGGGGGAAACCAATACAGTTATCAGCAGATTTCTCAACACAAACCCTAAAAGCAAGAAGGGCCTGGAGTAATGTATTCCAAGCCCTGAAAGAAAATGGATGCCAACCAAGAATCTTATACCAAGCAAAACTCACCTTCAGATTTGAAGATAAAATAAAATCCTTCCACGATAAACAAAAGCTAAAAGAATTTACAAATAGAAAACCAGCACTATAGAACATTCTCAGCAAAATATTCCATGAGGAAGAAATAAGATCAACAATGTAAACCAGGCTAGGGAGAAACTACCCTAAAGGAATAGCCAAATAAAGGAGAAACCAAGTCAAGTTAAAAACCAAAAATAAGCCATAATGATTGGGAATACAAATCATATCTCAATAATAACCCTGAATGTTAATGGCCTGAACTCATCAATCAAAAGACATAAACTGGCAGATTGGATTAAAAAGAAAGACCCAACAATATGCTGCCTTCAAGAGACTCATCTCATAGAAAAACATGCCCACAGACTAAAGGTAAAAGGATGGGGAAAAACATACCACGCACACGGACTCAGTAAAAAATCAGGGGTTTCCATCCTCATGTCAGATAAAGTGGACTTCAAGGCAAAATTAGTTAGATGGGATAGTGAAGGACATTTCATTCTCTATAAGGGAAGCACAAATCAGCAAGACATAACAATCATAAATATTTATGCCCCAAACAACGACGCATCCCTGTATGTCAATCAAATAGTTCTCAACTCAGGAACCAATTAGACCAAAATACAATAGTACTGGGTGACTTTAACACACCCCTCTCACCATTGGACAGATCTTCCAAGCAAAAACTGAACAAAGAAACTATAGAACTCAATAACACAATCGCTAATTTAGACTTAACAGACATATATAGAATATTTCATTCATCAAGAAGTGAATACACTTACTTCTCAGCAGCACATGGATCCTTTTCTAAAATATATCATATGTTATGCCACAAAGATACTCTTAGCAAATACAAAAAGATAGAGATACTACTTGTATTCTATCAGACCATAATGGAATGAAATTAGAAATCAATGATAAAATATAAAACAGAAACTAGTCCAACACCTGGAGATTAAATAATTTGCTGTTGAATGATGCATGGATAACAGAAGACATCAGGGGGGAAATAAAAAAATTCTTAGAGAACAATGATACAACATATCAAAATCTCTGGGATACTATGAAAGCAGTGCTAAGAGGAAAATTCATTGCATGGAGCGCATTCAATAAAAGAATGAAAAGTCAACAAATAAATGACCTCACATTACAACTTAAAGTCCTAGAAAAAGAAGAACAGTACATCACCAAAAGTAGTAGAAGGCAGGAAATAATTAAAATCAGAGCAAAAATCAATGAAATTGAAACAAAAGAAACAATTCAAAAAATTGACAAAACAAAAAGTTGGTTCTTTGAAAAAATAAACAAAATTGATAAACCCTTAGCCACACTAACAAAGAAAAGGAGAGAGAAAACTCAAATTACTAAAATTCATGATGAAAAAGGAAATATCACAACAGACTCTAATGAAATACAAAACATAATTAGAAGCTATTTTGAAAATTTATACTCCAACAAAATAGAAAACCTGGAAGACATCAACAGGCTCCTAGAGGCATATGAGCCACCCAAACTGAAACTGGAGGACATACACAACTTAAATAGATCAATTTCAAGCAAGGAATTAGAAGAAGTCATCAAAAGCCTACCAACAAAGAAAAGTCCAGGACCAGATGGATTCACAGCTGAGTTCTACAAGACCTTCAAAGAAGAGCTCATTCCAATACTTCTCAAAATATTTCATGAAATAGAGGAGGAGGGAACCCTTCCAAACTCATTCTATGAAGCTAATATCATCCTGATACCAAAACCAGAGAAGGACACATCAAGGAAAGAAGATTTCAGACCAATATCCCTAATGAACATAGATGCAAAAATTCTTAACAAAATTTTAGCAAATTGCATACAAAAGCATATTAAAAAGATAGTGCACCATGATCAAGTGGGTTATTTCCTGGGGATGCAAGGTTGGTTCAACATCCAGAAATCAATAAATGTAATTCACTACATCAACAGACTTAAAGTCAAGAATCACATGATTATTTCAATAGATGCAGAGAAAGCATTTGATAAAATACAGCACCCCTTCATGCTCAAAACACTAGAAAAAATAGGGATAGTAGGAATGTTCCTTAACATTGTAAAGGCTATCTATGCTAAGCCCACAGCGAACATCATTCTAAATGGAGAAAAATTGAAAGCATTCCCCCTGAGAACTGGAACAAGGCAGGGATGCCCTCTTTCTCCACTTCTATTCAACATCATCCTTGAAACTCTAGCTAAAGCAATTGGACAAACCAAAGAAATTAGAGGGATATGAATAGGAAAAGAAGAGCTCAAACTATCCCTATTTGCTGATGACATGATTCTCTATTTAGAAGAGCCAAAAAATTCCACCAGAAAACTTCTGGAACTCATAAATGAATTCAGTAAAGTAGCAGGATATAAAATTAATGCTCATAAATCGAATGCATTTTTATTCATAAGTGATGCATCCTCTGAGAGAGAAATTAGGAAAACTATTCCATTCACAACGGCCTCAAAAAAAATCAAATACTTGGGAATCAATCTAACAAAAGAGGTGAAAGACCTCTACAATGAGAACTAGCAGAACACTAAAGAAAGAATTTAAAGAAAGTCTGAGAAGACGGAAAGATCTCCCATGTTCTTGGATAGGCAGAATTAATATTGTCAAAATGGCCATACTATAAAAAAGCACTATACAAATTCAATGCAACTCCAATTAAAATCCCAATGACAGACCTCATAGAAATAGAGCAAGCAATCATGAAATTCACTTGGAGGAATAAGAGACCCAGAATAGCTAAAGCAATTCTTAGCAATAGAGTGAAGCAGGGTGTATCACAATACCAGACCTTCAACTATATAGATATATAGAGCAATAATATATATAGAGAGAGCAATATAACAAAAACAGCTTGGTATTGGCACCAAAATAGACAGATAGATCAATGATACAGAATAGAGGACACAGAGACAAACCCACATAAATACAGGTATCTCGTACTTGACAAAGGAGCCAAAAGCACACAATGAAGAAAAGATAGCCTCTTCAACAAATGGTGCTGGGAAAACTGGAAATCCATATGCAGCAAAATGAAACTAAACCCATATCTCTCACCCTGTACAAAACTCAACTCAAAATGGATCAAAGACCTAGGAATTAGACCAGAGACCCTGCACACAATAGAAGAGAAAATAGGTCCAAATCTTCATCATGTTGGCCTAGGACCAGATTTCCTTAACATGACTCCCAAAGCACAAGAAATAAAAGCAGGAATCAATAATTGGGATAGAGTCAAACTAAAAAGCTTTTTCTCAGCAAAGGAAACAATCAGCAATGTGAAGAGAGAGCCTTCAGAATGGGAGAAAATCTTTGCCACACACACTTCAGATAGAGCACTAATCTCCAGAATCTACAAAGTGCTCAAAAATCTTTACACCAAGAACACTAATAACCCAATCAATAAATAGGCCAAGGAAATGAACAGACACTTTACAGAGGAAGATCTACAAGCAATCAACAGATTTATGAAAATATGTTCAACATCACTAGTTATAAGAGAAATGTAAATCAAAACCACCTTAAGATTTCATCTTACCCCAATTAGAATGTCTTTTATTAAGAACACAGGCAACAACAGGTGTTGGCAAGGATGTGGGGAAAAGGGCACACTCACATTGCTGGTGGGATTGCAAGTTGGTGCAGCCACTCTGGAAAGCAGTGTGGAGATTCCTTAGAGAACTTGGAATGGATCCATCATTTGACCCAACTATCCCACTCCTTGGCCTATACCCAAAGGACTTAAATCAGATTACTACAGTGATGCAGCCACATCCATGTTCATAGCTGCTCAATTCACAATAGCTAGATTGTGGAACCAACCTAGATGCCCTTCAATAGATGAATGGATAAAGAAACTGTGGTATATACACACAATGGAATTTTACTCAGCCATAAAGAAGAATGAAATCATGGCATTTGCAGGTAAATGGATGATGTTAGAGACTGTCATGCTAAGTGAGATTAGCCAATCCCCAAAATCCAAAGGCTGAATTATCTCTCTGATAAGAGAATGATAATGCATAATGTGGGGTGAAGGGAGGCAAGAATGGAGGAAGGATAGATTGCATAGAGGGAAGGGAGGGGTGGGGTTGGGGTGGGGTAATAGTAATAACAGAATGAGACAGACATCATTGCCCTGTATACATGTATGAATGCACAGATGGTGTGACTCTACTTTGTGTACAACCAGAGAAACAACAGCTGTACTCCATTTATGTACAATGAATCAAAATAAATAAATTTAAAAAAAAGAAAAGAAAAATTCCCATACAGACCCACCTGAGGCTCTAAGTCCATGACACAGACCTTTCCTTCATCAAGGACAGCATGAACAGCGTCCACACTAGTGCCATACAGGTGGCCTTTGTACTCACCATACTCCAGCATCCTGCAGGGGTAGAACAAAGGAAACAAGAACTCCTCCAAGTAAAATTATAGTAGTAACAGGAAAATAAACTCCAATAGAAATAATATAAATGTATTGATTTTGCTTACACAAAAAAGAATTAGTGGATATTCAGTAGGAGAAAATACATTAGGAGACATAGGTCTTAACTATTTCCTCAGATTCTCTGAAGTTTGCAACCCAGTTCAGCTCCCTTTCCAAATCCAGTGGATTTGTGTACTAGTGTATCAATGTACATTTTCTTGCTTAACACTTGAGTCACAAGAGGAATTTTCTCCCAGGAGCTTTAGAAAATGCATTTAAAAATGGAGAATGTCAAACATTTTAAATGTCAAACAACCAGGAGCAAGAATTAGCTTCTGAACCTTACCTGTGACTATACATTAGGTTTTCAAATGTTTCTTTTGACACATAGTGATATTCACGCCCATTCATCTCATAACTCTTTGGGGAACGAGTCGTATCTATCAAAAAGGGGATTGAAAGTTTTCAAAATCTTCAAAATATTTTGATTTGTTATCAACATGCATTTGGATAAAGAAGCTTGAGCAAAACAAATAAGTGAATACATAAACAAACAGATAAGTAAAATGCAAAAACCAAAAAGAGGAAGGCTGAATTAGTGATAAGAAAGTTCTCATATCATAAACAATCTATAAACCTTTACTGAGTACTCAAAGTGTGGAAAAGAATGTATTGGTATTAAGCCAGGATAAGGATGCCCTAACATAACACCTGCTACAATTTAAAACAAGGGTCTGGGGATGTAGCTAAGTGGTACAGCCCTTGCCTAGCCTATGGGAGACCCTGGTTTCAACTCCCAGCACTGGGAGTAGGGGAAAAGTCCCTTAGTCAAAACAAAACAGACAATGATTAATTATTTGTGAACCCTAAGATTCCTATATGCTCCCAGGTAGCAATATCATCAATACCTTTCGATCTGATAGTGCCTTTCTGATTATTTCATTTCATCCCCCACACTCCTAGCTAGATGAAATATTTTTATATTTTCCTGAAAAATAACTGAAGCTTTTGAAGAGTAACTAGCTTACTCACATTCATGAGACTTATGAAATGTGAAGTTGAAACTAGAAGCTAGGTATTCTGCCTCCTCCTAGACTCATATTTTCTATTCTACCAGATTGTCTCATATTTGAAATGGAGAAAGTCATTCTGCAGTCTTGCTCAAATCAAATGCATTAGTACCCAAGTCCAGAAGGTGATTATTCCTGGAGATGACTGAAAGGAAAAGATTGGCCAGGTCTATATTAAGTGTGATTCTTTGACATGGCTGCTTTAATCATCAACTCTCCAACTTAAATAGCACCTGGTAGAAAATACAAGAATTCATCAAATGCCTAAAAGTGAGTTACTTATTGTTTGCTTATCTATTAATTCAGCTAATGTGTACTGAGTGCCTTCTATGTTCCAAATATCAGGTTGGGTTCTTTGAACTCAGGTGAATAATACACAGTTCCAACTCTGTATCCCACATGCTGCAAAGTTAGTTCCTTACTCTTCACTACAAAACTCTTCCCTTACTAGTAAAGAATTTCTGTATTTACATTTTGACAAAGTTTAAGGATGAAATAGATCAACACCTGATGATACCAACACATGGAAATGACCAAACAGGAGCTAGAAACAGACCCTAAATGATCAAAGACTTACAGACCTTCAAGAGGCTCAAAAAGTAAATGTAATCTTTGGGTCATTTTTGTTTTTTCCTTATTCAAACCTCTAAGATGACCCCTTCTCCTTGCTTTAGTTGGGCTGATATTTTATAAAGTAGGATAAAGTCTGCAAATTAGTACATAAGCTGGGGTAGCCATATTAAGCTTAAAGCTGACAACTTAAAAAGCAAAGTATGGGCAATTTTTTTCTCACTTTGAATGATGGCTATCCATGCCCCTTAAAATTCTTCTGTGATCTGGGCATTTTGTTTTAATCTGGACTATTGAAAAATGGTGATTTCTTTTGCAGTTTTTGTCTTTGAGGTTAATGTCTGTTCTTGCATGTGTAAGCAATATTTCAGAAAACACAACCTGTGGGGGGCGATCATAAAGCAACATGTTGTTCTCCCATTACCCCTGCCCTGGAAGAAAATCTAGTAGGTCCTGTGACTTTTCTGATCACTCTCAGGTTTAATTTTAAACACATTTTAAAAGTCTACTGTCATTCATGCCATAATTATATTTTCCTCATTCAGATTCAATTTAATAATTTAAATTCCCTTTCATGTAATAATCAAAATTATGAACCATATTTATATTTTTGGCTGCTCTCCACACATCTGTCTCAAACTTGTTGCACTGGGGGAAGCCTGAAATTAGACAAGCCAGAGGTCAGGAAAGGGAGTACAATTCCCTTCTCTTTCCTTTCATTGCATTAAAAGCCTAGTGAACTACATGCCAGTAAATCAGTTCTCTTTATTAAAATATAGTTAGAAATACTTAGGGACTATCCCTTGTGTCTTAGAACAAACATGATATGACATGGTTACGAAAGATTGGGATATTTGAAATAAATTTTTACCAAAACAGGAACTGCTAAAACAGAGAAACCAACATACGTGGCACAGCACTCTGAAAATGGTTGGGATTAAATTCAATAAGTTGTCTTCTCAGCTCAGTGACTCCAACGCCAGAAGGTCCTAAACACAAAAAGAGTCATATGCAGAAATCAATAGATGTGCATACATATAATTATGTACTGAAGTCATTATTTCAGTCATTTTATTGAAGCTTGAGATCAAATTTTTGGGGGGAAATTATGTAATATCCTTTCCCATGAATTGGTAAAACTCTTGGAACTTTTCCTGGAAACCCATGGAGTTACCCACACTGCTCCAACATACAGAAAGGAATTGCAAGAGCCTGTTACTCCAGCAAACTTTACCTAATGTTGGGTGCTATGAGAACTTGCTGGTCTCATTTTAGATAATCTGAGACATCCTGCCTTTCCTCTTCAAATGAAGTTGCTATCATATTACAGTCAGAAATCAGACTTGACAGTCATAGGTTCTGTGACTTAAGGAATTCAAGGGCACATTTCTGACTGGTGGTTGAATCAGCACCCCTTGTCTCACTGGAGGCAGAGTTGATTTCCTGGGCACAGAGGGCTCATGCTTAGGAAATGCATGCATTGCTTGCATTAATTCTCTGCTGTTCTACTTTGAAATCCTAATAATTTTTGAACAAAGGGCCCTTACGTTTTCATTTTACACAAGTCCTTGCAAAGGACATAACTGGTCATGCCTCTATGACATGTTCTGCTCTGCAGGGACCTGCCCTGCTCATAGCTGAACTAACAGAAAATGGCAGTAAGATATAAGCTGCTAGTGCAGCAGGGACTAACTTTGTAGAGATCTTAGTTACAAAAACAAGACACTCAAGCTCAATATCTGCCAGGTTCTTTAGCACCTAAATTACAGTATGGAAGACTTTAGACACTTTTCTAAAAGAGGTGGTGACAAAGTTCTTAGGGAAATCAAATTTAAATGTTTCTTTTCCTAATGCAGACTAATGATCCAGTCTGGGGGCATACCATCTATGCTTATAGAATAATTTCTAAACAGACAAAAAAAATCTCAATTATAACCTCATCATAATACAACTTTTTATTACACAAGTTCATATATACATGGTATAATGTAATTGCATATTTTTAAAAACTTGCCACAATAAAGTTTTGCTCACAAACACAAATATGAAATAAGCTTTTTTTTCTCTCGCAGTACTGGGGATTGAACCCTGGAGTGCTCTACCACTCAGTTACTTTCCCAGCCCTTTTTTTTTTTTTTTTAATTTTAAGATGGGATCTTCCTAAATTTCTGAGATTGGTCTTGAACTTGCAATCCTCTTGCCTCCACCTCCTGAATCTCTGGGATTACAGATGTGTGCCACCCAGGCGCTGCTGAAACAGGCTTTTGTTTTTCTAAGGCATCATATGAAGGTCTAATAGGGATTTCTACTTTTGCTACTACTCATAATGCAAGAGAATTAAATCTAGAAGGCAGCTTCCTGAGCACAAGTAGAGGCAGTGCATACAGAGACATACCCACGAGCACTATGAGGCGGTGCTTGTCTGTTGGGCGACGCTGGTACCTCACCACCTCCTCATAAGGAGCACCCACTGTGCTGTAGCAGCTGCCAGTGCAGCACACAGTGGCATGCAGCTGGCTGAGGTGAGACTTCCTGCGACAGAGGCGCATGCTGCGCCGGAAACCAGCTGGGGAAGGTGGAAACACACAGAACATGAGCTCCAGGGAAGGAGAGGTACTTCTTGTTCAATTCTGATGAAGCATGTAATGCTTGTGATCCTAAAGTGTTAATTAATACTGTTGTATCTATCTGAAGTAAGAAAATAAGAAGGAATGTGAAGAGAAAATAGCAGAATGGCCCATGTGTTATCTCTAAGTTGCATCCAGTATCCACTATGTGTCAAGCATTGCACTGGGTGCTGGGGATATGGTGGCCGCCTAGCCCAAGCCCATCATCTCATGAAACTTACATAAATAGAGGAAGAGACACAAAATTACATAACAACCCAGACAAATGCTTAGAAAAATGGTAAGTAGACAGAGTGAAAGGCAGGCTTTTTTGGACAGGCAGGTAAGTTCAAGTCTCTGAAAAATTAGCATTGAGCAGCTGTCTGGATGTAGTGATGGAGTCAGTTAAGGAAGCATCTAGGGCAAGAGCCATCCAGGCTGAAGGTACAGAAAATCAAAGGAGCAGAGAAAGAACTGCGCTTGGAGAATTTGTGGAAGGGCAAAGAAGCCTGGATACTGTGGGGCAGAATGTAATTGAGAGTGTAGGAGGAAATGGCATTGGAGAGGTAGTTAGAGACAGATCACACAGGGCCTTGGTGAAGTGTTGGGATGTGGTTCAAGTGTGATGAGAGGTCACTGTACGGTGGAGAGACAGGGTGTGACTTGATTTCTGTTTCTAGGGGATTCATCTGATTGCTGTGGGCAGGATACAAACTGTAGAAAGTGAGTGCAGCCTCAGGGAGAGCAGTTAGGCAGCTACTGCCCTAGTCTGGGTGAGAAATGGCAGTGCCTCGGGCCAGGGTGGACAGGCTTCTGGTTCACATTTTTCAGGTGAAAACACTGGGACTCAGGTTAACTGGGTTGCTCAGGACTGTGTGATCAGTGGCAAAATTGGACTTCTTCTTCATGATTTCTGAACTCCTAGAATTCTGCTTTGTCTGCCAATTGAATCAGAGTGCTTTCTGGTATTTTCAGAGCTGTTCCTTGGAGATACAAGGAACCATATATGTACGCGCAAATATATACACATGCTACCATCTGTATTTATACCTATGCATATCAAAATCATGAGCTCACACACTGCTTATGAAATCTGTTCAAACCACAGGATTTGTTGTAGCCTTCCCCTTTGTGACTCCTTTCTCTAACCAGGAGAACCCTGTTATTCTGATTCTCAATACATCTCCTTATTTCATCAGCTAAGTACACCTGTGCCAGGTGGGACCAACAATAGTGGCAGTCCGGCAGAAAGTGTCAGTCCACAAGAGATGAAGTGGGCATCTTTGTAGAGGTTATGGAGTGTTAGAAGCCACAGATGACAGTGGCCATCCTCATTTCCTCTGGCACTGACCACGTGCATCGGGCCACCATCATCCCTTGCACAGACTCCCTCCACCTTGCTCCACTCAGGCTCCTTATTCTCCACCTTCGTGCAGCTTCCTACCCTGCTCTACCTTACCTAATGGCTTTGGGGCTGACAATTCTGGAAATAGTGCAGAAAGGTGGCCCCCCCTTTTTTTTAAGCTCCCTCAATGATTTCAAAGTTCATCCAGGCTTGGGAGCCAACACTTTGTTCATAGACTACAGCTCTGAGGTTCTCTCCTGTCTGTGAAGAGGAAAGCCCAGAGTTGATCGAAATGAGATGTGACTGGTCCTTCAGAAAGCTCTGCCAGGTGATAGAAATGTGGACATAAAAGGAGAGTTCAGTACTTAGAGAATTGGTCTCTAGTTATTAGATAACTAGAAAGATAACTAAGAACAGTCTTGGAGAAAATGAAAAGTATGTTTCACAAATAATTAAGAGATACCCAGGGGAAATTAGAAGACTAACAACGAATAATCAATAGATCAGAGTACCGAGAAGAAAAAGTACACAGATGGAAATGGGACAAGGAACAAGTTTGGAAATGTCCACCAGCAAAAGAAGCTTTCAGCAGAGCATCAGGCTGATATGAATATCACTTAAAAGTGATTAAGACTCATCTCTTTTTAATCATCACTTACCGATAAAGAACTTTTGACCAGAACCAACAAATTCCTCCTTGTCTGGAACATGGAATGGCAGGAACAGAATATGTGAGGGCAAAAAGAAGATTACTTAGAACCAATGCATGAAATTGTCTTCAGATTGTCAAGTGACATTGTTTCAGTAGGCAGAGGCACAGTAGATTTGATTCTTGAGTGACTTTTTAAGATTGTTCTCAGGAATTTCCATCCTATTATTCTCACTCAACAAACTATAGAAAAACATTCTTCAGAACTTTTGTATTACACCAAATGTATTTTTATAGTATGATTGAGAACAAAAAAAAATTTTAGGCTTGTTTAAAGATATAAGAAAAGATACTGAGTCATTAAAACACAAAAGCTAAATATTCATTTTTAAACATATCCTAAGAAAACTGATTTTTAAAAAGAAAGAAACTGGCTTTTGGCTTTAACTTGCTGATGCAGTGTTCTTACAGGTCCTATAATTAATCTCTTTGCTAAATATGAGTTTTTATTTTCCACCTGAAACAATATTCTGTATAAAATTGGCCCTTGCTCTGTAGTGGTCACTTGTTTTCTTATTGCCAGGACACTCTAAGACAAAGTGAGAAAAACTGTCTGGGACCTGTAGCATATACAAGTTGTTCAGAATCCTGTTTCTGCTTCCTCTGAGTCCTTGGACAAACTTAGAAACTCCAGGGAAAAAAAGTTCTAAAAATGACATTTTCAAATTATTTGTACTTAAGTTTCTTGTCATTTATTCAACTATTCATTCATCATTAAATAATACATAAAAAACATTTTTTCATAGGATGCACTGCCATATACAGCCTTTTTTACTTTACCTTTATTTTAAAATTTTAAAAATGCATATTTTAAAATATAAAAAAGACACACCAATATCAGTTGTATCTTCTGGTAGGTACATTTTTCATGTCAATAAGTTTAAAAGAAAATGTCTACTGAGGGATAGCTAATACAGTTTAATTACCTCCATCATTTTTATTTATTTATTTATTTATTTACTTACTTATTTGTGATACTGGAAATCCTAGGGCCTTGCACATGTTAGTCAAGCACTCTAATCATCATTCATTTTGAAATTCAGTCTATAAAATTGAATATTTTATCACTGATTTCTCCTTTAACGTATCAACTTCTCTTTCTAGAAGTTACCCTGCCGACTATTCACTTTGTGGCACCCTGAAAGACTTTAAACATAGTTGTGTTTAAATGAACAATTACCTTCTGAAAGTTCCTCTGGGTATTTGGTCAAGCGCAGAAAGAGACATGAAAAAGTTAAGCCAAGTTAGCTATCAAATAACAGGCAAATGACAGGGAGGCATTCATTTCATCATTAGCAGAAGTTTCAACTTGGGTAAGACCTGGCAAGGCAAATGAACACACAGTTGGGGTCTCAGACACACTTCTGACCTCCCTCTACCACTGTGGGACAATCATTTTTTTCTGAAAATTGCCTATGAGACACTCTCTGAAGGCTTTTTATCCATGAAGACTCTGGGTTGGTGCAAGATGAGACCTGAAAGAGACAACACCATATTGAAGACAATGGATTTGAGACTTCTCTCTCCTCTCCCAGAGTCCATGTTGCTGCACTGTGTGAAAGGGAGGAGGTGGTAGGCAGGACGTGAGGATGGGGGGTGGGCAGATGCTGCCCCAACCTCTGACCATCCTTATTCCTTAGCCCTTCCTTGGTCTAATATACATGCTTTCGTCTCCAGCTGCCCCTTGGAGACAGGGGAATTGAATACGAAGCAAACTGTTTTGGGATCTAGCATATTGAAACAGCTGAATCTCCTCCTCCTCCTCCTCCTCCTCCTCCTCCTCCTCCTCCTCCTCCTCCTTCTTCTTCTTGCCTTCTTTGTCAGGAGTGGCAAAAATAAATCATTGCTTTGAACTCCATCGACTTGGACAGCTCTACTTCCCCTTTGAATTTCTCTCAGTAAAATGGTGCTGAATTTCAACATGCCCACTTGCAGGTGGCCCCTGTTAATGGGACAGATTCCATGCCTGATGTAGAATTTATGAGTTCGATAGCTTTTTATTTAGATGCCTGCTAGCCTTGGGTAAAAGAGATACCAGTGCACCTAAACAGCCTTGAGGCACCAGCTGCCTGGAGGAGGAGGAATTACCACGCAAGGGATAAGCCCCCAATCAGGCAATTCTTACTTATCCTGAAGAACCCCTCCTCACAATGAATTCCTTTGGTGTGTTTCACTACAAGCATTCACAGGCTTTTTCCCTTTGTTAGGAGCAGACCCATCAGGTCTTTTCTACCTGTAAAGCTCCTGCTTTCAATATGTATTTCTGTGTCCTTTGTTTTATTTCTTGATACTACTTCTCCAGCCTTTTATTTCCAGCTGGCCCACACCTCCAAGGGTTACTTATTCCCTCCCCATGCAGGTTGGGGTGACTCTTAATTAAATGAGTCTCCTATAGAAATTCAAGGAAGTCACATTATACCTTACCTAGAGATCAAAACTGAAGAACCTTAACTGCTGCTAAGTATCCAGGTAACAGGAGTAAGCATCATGAATGAAGGCCAAGGGTTATCAACTTGGAAAATATGCCAGTGGGGTGCTAATTGTTCCTTAATTGAGCTCCTAATATAGCCAGGTTCAGCATGTTCTTGAGAGTTCTTTTTCAACTGAGAAGGTTTGAAAAGAGTGCTTTCCTCTGCAGGGCTGGTCTTAAAGAACCAGGTCCTTGTGCATGCTAGGCATGCACTCACCAATTAAGCTACATCCCCTGCCCATTTTGGAGATGAGGAACCTGAAGGCAGAGAGGGTAAGCACCAGAAAGTTAGCCAGAGTTAGTGAGTAATGGACCCACAATGCATACTTGGACACACTTAAGATCATGGTCTTCCCTACAATGCCACACTGCCTCAACGTTCACAGACCCTAAAAATATGCCCTTGAGCCTCAGCCAGAGCCTTAGCACGTGGAGTATTTTCCAGCAAAACAATGAGTTGAGCAAAACAAAAAAGGATGAGTACAACCCAGAGGAATTAAAAACCAATTCCAAACACTGACCCAGCAGACCAACCATCTCATGGAAAACAGAAAATTTAGAAACAATATAAATGGTAACTAGCTAATTTAAGTGAATGGTTCTGAATTCCTTCTCACTCATTTCCAACTTTTTTATAATTAATATTTGTAGCAGTCTTTCTGTTCTTATGAAATAAAATTCATGGGTGATGCAATCTACCACACATGTAATATTTCAAAACCAATACAATGCTCTAACTATAAAGGAAAAACAAAAAGGAAGTAATTTATATTTTAAAAGTATACATAACAAAACATAAATTTATGGGCAACATCTCTAAAAGACATAAAACTAGTAGATATTTATACCTACTTAACATGAAGAAGCATGGATTTAAAAGAAGTGAAATCAGAAAAAATTCCTTACAGGAAGTACAGAAAAACAAAAGGAAAGGAAGAAGTGGACACTAGAATTAAAAAGTGTTCTGCCAAGTAATAACAGACCAGATTTACTTGCACATGGTAAGAGAAAGGGAAATTGCTTTAATGGGAATAATGATAACATATTAAAACAATTGGAGACCAATGGCATAGAGAAGATGAGATGTAATCTACAGGGAATCAGGTGAGTCATATTAACATGCCCCAACAGGTTGTCAGCTTTTCAAACCTCTCGTGGGACCTATTTTGTTACTAATGGTGTCAACATTATTTTGTCTAATATACACTTGATACTTATCAAGTGTCATCAATAATAACAAGTATTGTATTGAGGAAAAATAAAATGGATTCAGTATAGATACCATACTTTCCAATTTATTTACTATCCATGTATAGTAGACATAAAGTAGGGAATAAAGAATTCGATGATTTTAAGGCAATGTCATTACGTTTTTCCAGAGTGACCACCTTCTGAGTCACTGGGCAGTTCATGTTGTCCTGTGAAAAGTCACTATCATGTATTAAAGAGCTTCTCATTTACATTGGAAATGGGTTTTGCCCAACAGGAAGATATGTGGGTCTCGAGTTGACCCTTCATTGTGCAGGACATTAAGCATTCCTGATCCTATCAGGTAAAGGTTGGTAGGGCCCCGAATCCAGGTGACAGGCAAAAAATGCCCCCACAGAGTTCCAAAATGCCCAGTTGGGGACAATACTGGCCCTAGGAGAAGCACTAGTTAAGGTGAAACATCTCTCACACCACATTGTTGATTTTTTAAAAATAAAATTTGTATTTTTGAGGTATACAACATGATGTTTAGAATATGTACAGATAATAAAATGGTTACTATAGTGAAGCAAATTAACATGTCTATCATGTCATATGGTTATTTTAACTGTTGTATTTAAACAATTATTATATCTCTAAATATGTGGCTAACATACTAAAATGTGGAATATATATATTTAAAATCAGTACCAAATTTTTCACTTACCAGATTCAAATGTTTCTTCATCTATGGTTTTCCATGAAGGCAAAAAGCAAAAATGTTATTACATTATTATCCACTCTGAGTCTATACTTTAGCAGTTTAATTGCCTGGCTAATGATCCTGTGCTTACACTACCTTTAAAATGTTTTTCCTAAATCAAGGTCAAGGCAGTGATGTCTCTAAGTCATATACAGATATCTTAAATGAGATACATGGTATTCAGTAATTGAGCTGTAATGGCAACCCAGGGTGCAGCAGGAGCTTAAAATAAATAAAGAAAATAGCAAAAGAGAAGAGAATAAATAAAACTCAATTTTAAAAGAGGCTCAGAGAGAAGGGGAAAGTGGAATGTCACAGGAAAATCCTATAGATTGTTGAATACTGCACCACCTTGCTGCTAGAAGACTTGCAGGTGTGGGAAGGAGGCCCCTGCCTGCAGAGCTGGGGTCCACAGGCAGAGGAAGAGTGGCAGGGAGAATGAGCACTTGAACAGCTTGACTGAGCATGTTCAGGTGACTGAGAAAGACAGGAGAGAAACCAGCGTCCTCATTAGTTAAAACAATTCTTGTTAGCATTTTATAAAGGGATTAAGTATTAAGAAACTAGAATTCATAAGGAGGACAATTTAAAATATGTAGCAATGTTATCAATGCATGTACACTTGCAATGGTACTTGTAAGGTATGCATGTGTGAAATTACATATCTATAAAACTATATTCATTGTTACAATGCTTAGAGTAGAAAAATGGACCCGACTCAAATATCTACAAATAAGTGATTATATACAACAAGCTTCTTTTTAAGTACCAGGGACTGAACCCAAGGCACTTAACCACTGAGTCACATCCCCAGCCTTATTTATTTATTTATTTATTTATTTATTTATTTATTTATTTATTTATTTAGAGAGGGGTCTCACTAAATTGCTGAGGCTGGCTTTGATCTTGCCATCCTCCTGCCTCAGCCCCCCAAGCCATTGGGATTACAGGCATGCACCATCATGCCCAGCAATAAGTTCTTTTAAAAAAAAATTACATGACTCTTTACAAATTAAGATAGATCATCTTCAAGATGTATTAAGTTAGTCAGGTGCTGCAGTGCACACCTATAATCTACTTGGGAGGAGGAAGTAGGAGAATTGCAAGTTTGAAACCAGTCTGGGGAATTTAGCAAGACCTTGTCTTAAAATTAAAATTTATAAAAAAGGACTGGGGATGCAGCTCAGTGGTAGAGTGCCCCTGGGTTGGATCCCTAGTACTGCAAGGAAAAAACAGGTATAAAGTTAGAAGGCCAGGAACAGAATAGCTTATTTATCATATCATCAAAGGCTGTGTGCCTTCATGTTTAGGGAGACAAGATTAAGGTGTAGAGGAAAAAGAATATACATTATTGTTTTTGTATGCAGAGAATGTCTGGAGGGATACTGAAGAAACTGATGACATTTATCGACTCAATAAGGAAAACTGAGTAGGGGAACATGGAAAGAGAAACCTCTTACTGAATACGCTTTTGTAGTTTTTAAATTTTGAACTATGTGAATAGATTACTTAATAAAATTTTAATTAACATCATAGAAAGGAATTGCATATTACCATGAGTTTGAAAACCAGGATGTGTACTTGGTAAACTAACCACAGCCTGAGCATTATTTTGTAGTTGTTCTGGGAAATTTATGTAAATCTCTGAAATAGTTCTTTCAGTTCTAAAACCTAGATTAGCCCATAAAGCCAACACAAATTCATCTCTCAGTGTCTTTTCACTAGTTTCCCAGCAAAACTCTAGTGATTCTTGAACCAATCTTAGTACTACGACTAAATTTGAAGAAAAAAAAATTCCATATTAAAAAATCCTGAAATATAGAAATGTAAAACTTTCATATATTTCTCAAAATTCTGGAAGCCATTACTACTATGTATACTAGAATCTACCAGAAGATGGTATCAAACTTAGTGGCAAAAAATGTGTTTTGCTTTCTACACATTTGTTTTCACAGTGTTTTATGTTATTCCACAAGAGCACAGGAGGTTCTAGCCGTCCCACTGTCTGGTAAGCTGAGTGTTACCACGTGTTCCTGAGGTCATTTCCAAGATGCTTTCTAGAACACTTTCCAGAAGGTTGGTGGGAGCCTGGAGAGATTTCCCAAGCCCTTCTTCTTTTTCCAAGTGCAGAGCCACAGTAACAGAGGTGGAGTCATTTTACATGTCACTTCCAAAGGAAGGACCTGTGGCCCCTTCTGTCACCTCTGCTCCAGATAATCTACAGCTGAAGTGCTTCATATTCCTTCTGGGGGTAAATCAATTACCTGCTTCCACGCATTTCTCATCAATCTTCATGTCATCTGCTGTTATGAGCATAGAAAGGAGAATGAGAACTTAATATGTGTGAGCATTAAAATCCGCGTTCCCCATATAGAGGCTTATGTCAATGAAACTCAGACCACCTTACAAAGTTACTCTTACAAATATTGCTCATTTGGTGAGATAAAATGGACTCCACTGTATTAGGTGAAAATGTGTAATTCTACATTAAGCTAGTTCGGGTGCTATGGAATAAATTAGTCCCCACTGTGTTCAGATGTTGAAGTACCAGCCCTCAATACGACTGTATTTAGAGATAGGACTTTTTAGAGATAATTAAGGTAAAATGAGGTCCTTGGGTTGTGGCCCAAAGTCAAATGCAGAGATACAGAGATGCAGAGATACTGGATATTTGCCTTTCCAAGCATGCATTTAAGAAAGGCCACATGAGCACACAGTAACAAGTTGGCTGTTTACATGCCAGGAAGAGAGGCCATATCAGAAACCAACCCTGCTGGAACCTTGATCTTGAACTTCCAGCTTCCATATAAGAGAGAAAACATGTGACCCTTGACCTTCTGAGTTTGGCTTATTTCACCTAACATACAGGTCTCAGGTTCCATTGATTTTCCTGCAAATGACATGATTTCATTTTTCTTTATGGCTGAATAAAACTCCATTGTTGTGTATATATACCACCTTTTCTTTAGTCATTCATCCATTACTGGATACCTAGGCTGATTCCATAGTTTGGTGACTATAAATTTTGCTGATATAAACATGGGTATGCATGTATCACTGCAGTAAGACAACTTTAATTCTTCAGGGTAAATACTGAGAAGTGGTATCACTGGTTCCTTGCCTTGTCTTTTTTTTTTTTCATTGATTTATTTTGAATCATTGTACACAAATGGAGTACAGCTGTTGTTTCTCTGGTTGTACACGAAATAGTCACACCATTTGTGTAATCACACATGTATATAGGGTAATGATATTTGTCTCATTCTGTTATTATTCTTACCCCACAACCCAATTCCACCCCTCTTTTTCCTCTATGCAATCCATCCTTCCTCCATTCTTGCCTCCCTCCCACCCTGCATCATGTATCATCATCCAATTATCAGAGAGATTATTTGGCCTTTGGTTTTTGGGGATTGGCTAATCTCACTTAGCATGACATTCTCCAACTGCATCCATTTACCTGAAAATGCCATAATTTTATTCTTTATGGCTAATATTCCATTGTGTATATATACCACAGTTTCTTTATCCAGTCATCTATTGAAGGGCACCTAGGTTGGTTCCACAATCTAGCTATTGTGAATTGAGCAGCTATGTACATGGATGTGGCTGCATCACTGTAGTAATCTGATTTTAAGTCCTTTGGGTATAGGCCAAGGAGTGGGATAGCTGGGTCAAATGGTGGATCCATTCCAAGATTTCTAAGGAATCTCCACACCACTTTCCAGAGTGGCTGCACTAATTTGCAACCCCACCAGCAATGTATGAGTATACCTTTCTCCCCACATCCTCGCCAACACCTGTTGTTGCTTGTATTCTTGATAATAGACATTCTAATTGGGGTGAGATGAAATCTTAAGGTGGTTTTGATTTGTGTTTCTCTTACTTCTAGAGATGTTGAACATTTTTTCTTATATATGTTGATTGATTATAGATCATCTTTGTCTGCTCATTTCCTTAGCCCATTCATTGTTTGGGTTATTTGTATTCTTGGGGTAAAGTTTTTTGAGTTCTTTGTAGATTCTGGAAATGAGTGCTCTATCTGAAGTGTGTGTGGCAAAGATTTTTTCTCACTCTGTAGGCTCTCTCTTCACATTGCTGTTTCCTTTGCTGAGAAAAAGCTTTTTAGTTTGACTCTATCCCAATCATTGATTCCTGCTTTTATTTCTTATGCTTTGGAAGTGATGTTGAGGAAGTCTGGTCCTAGGTCAACATGATGAAGATTTGAACCTACTTTTTCTCCTATTAGATGCAGGGTCTCTGGTCTAATTCCTAGGTCTTTGATCCATTTTGAGTTGAGTTTTGTGCAGGGTGAGAGATAGGGGTTTAGTTTCATTTTGTTGCATATGCATTTCCAGTTTTCCCAGCACCATTTGTTGAAGAGGCTATCTTTTCTCCATTGTGTGTTTTTGGCACCTTTGTCTAGCATGAGAAAACTGTATTTATGTGGGTTTGTCTCTGTGTCCTCTATTCTACACCATTGATCTACCTGTCTATTTTGGTGCCAATACCATGCTGTTTTTGTTACTATTGCTCTGTAGTATAGTTGAAGGTCTGGTATTGTGATACCCCCTGCTTCACTCTACTTGCTAAGAATTGCTTTAGCTATTCTGGGTCTCTTATTCCTCCAAATGAATTTCATGATTGTTTGCTCTATTTCTATGCGGTCCATCATTGGTAGTTTAATTGGATTTGCATTGAATTCGTATAGCGCTTTTGGTAGTATGGCCATTTTGACAATATTAATTCTGCCTATCCATGGGAGATCTTTCCATCTTCTAAGATTTTCTTTAATTTCTTTCTTTAGAGTTCTGCTAGTTCTCATTGTAGAGGTCTTTCATCTCTTTTGTTAGATTGATTCCCAAGTATTTTATTTTTATTTTTTGAGGCTTTTGTGAATGGGATAGTTTTCCTAATTTCTCTTTCAGAGGATTCATCACTTATGAATAAAAATGCATTAGATTTATGAGCCTTGCCTAGTCTTTTTAGGAGCTTCCATACTAATTTCCATAGTGGTTATACTAATTTACAGTCCCACCAACAGTGTAAAGGTGTTCTTTTTTCTCCATATCCTCTCCAGCATTTATTATTGTTTGCATTCTTAATGCCTGCCATTCTAACTGGTATGAGATGAAAGCTCTGTGGTTTTGATTTGCATTTCCCTAATTGCTAATGGTATTGACCATTTTTCATATACTTGCTGGCCATTTGTACTTCTTTTGAGAAGTGTCTGTTTAATTCATTTGCCCATTTATTAATTGGGTTATTTGGGGTTTTGGTGTTAAGTTTTTTGAGTTCTTTATATATTCTCAGAAGAGTAGCTAGTAGTGATATTTTCCCATTCCCTATGGTGTATTTTTTTTTTTTTTTTTGGAACCAGGAATTGAACTCAGGGACACTTGGCCACCAAGCCACATCCCCAGCCCTATTTTTTTTTTTTTTTTTGTATTTTATTTAGAGACAGGGTCTCACTGAGTTGCTTAGGGCCTCGCTAAGTTGCTGAGGCTGGCTTTGAACTCACGATACTCCTGACTCAGCCTCCCAAGTTGCTTGGATTACAGGCGTGCGCCACCACGCCTGGCTCCTACAGTGTATTTCTTGTAAAACACATCAAAAGCAGTTGAAAGAAGACATCTGATCAGTTTCACAACCCTTACTGAGTTCTTATCACATGCTATGTTAGACTCAGAACTGTGTATAAATGTTATGTCTCTTTCCTTGATTCCTCTCAGCATTAGGATAGTTATACTTTGTACATAGGAAGTTTAAAAAATAGCTGAACTGAATTGAAGTGAATTTAAAAATTTTTTTAAACTAGAGGAAATTTCTAGAAGACTTTGGATGTTTCCCTCCCCAGCCCCTGAATCTTATTTCTTACCTTCATCCATAGAAATCACTGGTTATAGACAAATGATTGAAGCAGAAAAAAAAAGGAACACAATGGTTTATGTTCTCATTTTGCAGATAATTTACATTAAGAAAAGCAAAGAGCCAACACTATTGTAATTGATCTTCCAGAAATTCAGTGGAGATTCAGTAACAAATGATAAATGACTACCTCATAGAAACCAATACATTTGTGAGCCTGGTTAGAAATGAGAATCTCCCTGATTCTGGCTACTGCCCTCACCTTTCATCCCAGTAAGCTGTATGAGGGTCACAGTCAACTCATTTCCGAATCAATGCTCTTAGTTCAGCATATTTTAGGAACTCAAATTTTGAATGGAAGGAAGGAAGAAAGGAAGGAGAAAAAAGAAAAGGAGGAGGGAAGGAAGGAGAGAGGGAAGAAGGGAGCATAAAGGGAAGGAAAGAAATGTAGATGACAACCAACACATTTTCAGTAAATAACTTAATAATCTGCAAACTATCATAGGTCAGGAATATTTCAAAACCCTTGAGTAAATTGCCTATACCTCTTCAATTAGTAGCTTGTCCCTGAGATTTCTTTCCCCCCAGGGGAAGATTTAAGCAGAGCTCAAAGATATAAAATAGTATTTATTACAGCATCATCTACAACAGTTAAAAAGAAATGACTTAGTACTTTAAAAAATGATCATGCTCCATCAGACACATACACTGTGAGAGGTGTCCCATTAAGTCATGGCTCCAGACCTTGTTTCTGTACTCAGGAATGTGTGAAGATACTAATAGGGTGATGTAAACTGCTTTCAGTATAACTAAAGTCTACTATAAATCACACTCAGGCTACAGGAGCAAATTACATGCCAACCAGTAGTCGTACAAGTTATCAGATACTGTTTAGAAACTAATTAACATCTCCATGTGCCTTTGATTAATGAAATAGGAAGGTAAATAAAGAATGTTTTAAATCTAGATTGGTTTAAGGGAAAAAAAAGGTTTTTCAGGGACAAGGGATGTAGTTTACTGGCAGAGCATTTGCCTGGCATGTGGGGGGCCCTGAATTTGATCCCTGGCACTACACAAACAAAACAAAAAAGAAATAAGAACTTTTTGAAAACCTGGGCAAAACAATAAACTGAAGTATCACTCTTAAGACTATGTCATAAAAAATGTTTCTGATAGGATGTTGAGTTAAAAAGAGGTCAAAGGCTTTTGCAGCAAACATATGAAGTGTGTTCACATACCAAATGTGAAAATATTGTCAGTGAGAAGGAATTACATGAGTGTTTTCTTCTTTCAAGAATGGTTGTCGTCATATCTTGTCAATACAAAATTCTAGGAAAACCTAATTTTCAGCTAGAAGTGAGAAATAATAAAATGGGTGCAGGTTTGCCATGGGTATGTCAATGCTATTGGTACTGTTGTCTGCTCTGGGGCCCTTTGAATCTCCCATGTGTCCCCTCCCTTCCTCAATCCTTTCCAAGGGCCCACCTGAGGGTCATTTCTGAGGGGCTTCACTCTGCAGACTGCAGCTGGCCTCTGCCCTGTCCTAGGACAGCCTCCTACTGTCACGGCCCCCTTTATTAAGGACATAAATAGTTCCCAAGCATTGGCAACCATGGATCTCTTTACTAACCACTCCCCTACTTCCATTTGAATAGTATTGTCTAGCAATAGAACTGCACTCATTAGGAAAAATTTGGCCTCCTATATAGTCATCTAAAGCACATGTGACCATCAACCAAGGAGATTATTTGGGGTAGTGGGAACATTCAAAGGTCCTCTCTTGGATAGGAAGCCTGACCTGGAGAGAGGGAATAGGCTTCCTCAGATGCACCTGTTGGGTCTGAGGTGACTGCACTTACATGTGGTTGATTTGAGACAGGTGTGCGGCTGGTATGGCCGAGACCACCAGAATTCCCGTTGTTTCCTATGCAAAAAGAGAGAGCAGAGACTTGCTGAGTCAGGCAGTGTCAGTGCCTACACAGTGGCTAATGACTGCACTGAACATGGATGTGAGCAGAGATGCCACAATGGGTTCTTGTTATGGTTTAGATGTGGTGTCCCCCAAAAGCTCACATGTGAGACGGTGAAAGTAGGTTTGGAGGAGAAAGGACTGAGTCATAGCCTTAACCTAATCAGCGAATTAATCTCTGATGGGATTAACTGAGTGGTAACTGGAGACAGGTGGGGTGTGGCTAGAAGAGGTGGGTATTAGGGACGTGGCTATGGAGTATATATTTGTATCTGGCAAGTCATGGAGTCTCTCTGTCTGCTTTCTGATCAACATGCAAGCTGCTTTCCCTCACCGCACTTTTCCACCATTATGTTCAGCCTCACCTGGAGCCCCAAGGAATGGAGCCAGCCTTCTGTGGACTAAGACCTCTGAATCTGTGAGCCCTCAAATAAACCTTTCCTCCTCTATAGTTGTGCTGGTCGGTCCTTTAGTCACAGTAGTGAAAAAGCTGACTACAACAGCTCCTGTTAGGGTTCTAGAAGGCCACAATGCATGACCCCTTCCACTGAGCCTGGAGTGCAGTGTGTCCTTGTTCTCACTGCCCTTTCCAGATCAATTTCCCTTTTCCTTAAGAGCCCCCCACTTTGAACATTACCCTCCATCACTCCTGGCTACTCCCATGCTCTTCATACTACTCAGTTGAAATTCTTGATGGCTTTATTAAGCATATAAATGCTCCTTCTGACACCCTGGCCTCTCTGGTTCTTGATCTTTTTTTTTCTAATGACCTCCCTTAGTCTCCCTCAGCCTCTGCCTCCCACTGTTATAAGTTAGACCTGTTCAATACCAATAACTAATCTCTTCATAATTTCAATTTCTGGCATCCCTTTTTCCTACCAATACCTCCCATCTTTGAAACTCCAATTATCTGTTGACCCTATAGGAACCTGAAATCTATTCATCTTATTTCCTTTTTATGAATCCTCACCTGCATAATTTCCTCATCTTCCTCCTGAACTGTTTAAATGCCATGGTCCATCACTTCTCTTATCCCCTTTGTTGATTTGAAGTTGAATCTAACCCTCTGTCTAATCTGGACTTACATCCCAAAAGCCGACCTGAAGCACTTCAGATTTATGACCTTTAACCTTAAGTGACCCAATGCCAATTATACCATATTGACCTAGTTCATTTACTCTCCAGCTCTCATAGAAACTTTCCGAGCTTTCTCCTCCTCAACATCTCCTTATCCACCCTACTTTTAGCTTATGACATTGCTTCTCATTTCACACTCTCCCACCGCTCCCACTATGCCCTTATCTTCTGTTGCTAGCCCTATGGATGAACTGTCTCTGATCCTATATCTGATAACCCTACTTCTTGAACACTACAGCGTACCTCCTTCTGCCTGTTCAAGGACCTCAGCAATGGCAATCCTTTCTCCTGTGACTTAAAAAAATTCCCCTTTTTGAATTATTTCCACTAATATTATTCATCCCATCTAAAAATTCTCTCACATGATTCCACTTTCCTCTCTCTATATATTTCTCCATTGCTGTACTCTGCTTCATACCAAAATGTCCCAATGCATTTTCCATGCTTATTACCATCATTTTCTTCAAATACCCTTCAAACAAGGATTTTGGCCCCATCCCTCCATAAAAATTGCTGTATCAAGATCATCCATGACCTCCATATTGTTAAATGCAATGGTCAATTCTCAGTCCTCTCTGCAGCAATCAATAGAGTTGATCGGGACACCGCATAGTCTAGACTTTCATTCTGCCTCAGTGGTTACTCCTTCTCAATCTCCTTTGCTAGTTCCTTTTCTTCTTGATCTTTAACACTGGCTGAGCCTTGAACCTCATCTTTCTATTTTAACTCACTCTCCCTAAATGATTTCATGAAATCTCACAGCATGAGGTGAGGGGAAGGGGTTGAGATTCAGTAGCTGAGGGATGAGCTCAGCCTTGAAAGATTAATATTTTTATCTTAGTTCAGGCTTCTTTAACAAAATACCATAAACTGGATAATTTGCAAACAATAGAAATTTATTTTCTCACAGTTCTGGAGTCTGGTAGGTCTGGTTTTCAGGGTACCAGCAGATGTGGTATCTAGTGAAGGCACCTTTGAGCTCTCACTTAGTAGAAGGAGGCAAACAAGTGTCTTCCCTGGGTTCTTTTATAAGGACACTAATCCCATTCATAAGTGGTAGAACCTCCCAATCACCTCCTAACAGTCCCACCTCTTCATATTATTGCCTTGGGGATTCAGTTTCAATCCATGAATGGGAGATAAGGACAAAACATTTAGACAATAGCACTTTTTAAGTTTAGTTTTCTAAACACTTTTCTCTCTTTTCCATCTGATATGATTATTCTGTTTCCCTTAATATTTAAGATGCTTTGAGTACATCAATAAATTAAGTAGAACAAGCAATAAAAAAATAAAATAAATTGGCATTTGGATTTATAATCCATGTGTGCGTGTTTGTCCTCTTTATTTCATGTTAACTTCACTAACAGAAACTTGCTGGACCAGGCCTTACCTGTTACCAGTTCTGAGTCGAGGAAAGACAACCTTACTTACCTCTTCAGAAGGTGGTTAGAAGGGATTAGCCCAGCACAGGCAGCAAGGTCTGAGATTTTCCGGGCCTGCCACCAGAGGGCATCATTCTGGTCCACAATCTGGAGGATGTCTCCCTTCTGGAAAGGCAATCCTGCGTCCATGCAGGGGATGGAGGGATCCTCCTGTGGCCAGTAATCGGTCATGGCCCGAACATAAACCTGGTGGCAGGTGCACAATAGTACCATCAGAAGAGGATTTGTCCTTGGGCTGTCAAGATTTACAATTGCTTTCCCTCTTCTATGCCCTGTTCCATCTTTCATCTCCACCCTCACCGAAACAGAATTTGACTCCTGAACTAAGTACTGTGAAGAAAAAAAGAAGTGTCTAGGGGAATAGCTCTGAAATGTTTATGCTCAAATTTTCATCATTTTTGATGTTATTTCTTAACTCTGTGGCACCCCATCTCCTTTTATTGTGCTTATTTACTTATTTGCCTCTTAGTTTATCAGTATTGAAAAGTATCCAGCACAGTATTGAACACAAGTCCAGAACAGCATAGAGGATAGGGATGTGATAGATCATGGGGAATCAGTGCTATTATTTGGGGACTCACTGTGCGCAAGACTAAAGGTTCAGTAAGCTCTTACCATCTTCTGACTATTCACAGGAGGGTCAGAAACTGGAACCACCTTGAACATGATTGTGCTGCGAGACATGGCCTAGAAAATGACATGGGGCAGAATGACAAATCATAGAGTCAGCAGGGTGGCTGGAATTTCACAGCTGGATGAGTCCAGGACTAATAGTGACATCCCATCTGTCCTGCTGCAAGGCTCTGGAGTCACTGGTTGCTAAATCCTCGCCCTTTCCCAGGCCCCTCCATCTCAGTGCTGACAGAAACACCCTACTCTGCAAGGTCTTCTTCCCACAGGCCTCCTGTCTGACTTTCCCTCCTCATGTTCGTGATTTACAGCACTTCAAACTCCTTTTGCAGCACCTTATGTGCCACACAGAATGTTGTAGCTGTACCTTTTTTTTTTTTTTATCTTTCCTCCTCTTAGTCTCTAAGCCATTACTATGAAAGCCTAGGATTCTCTCAGGCATGCAGTTTGAGAATCACTGGTCCATATATTATCTAGTAACCGATCTTGGGCCCCACAGTTGGAGTATGCATTGGGGAGATTGATGGGGCCATGCTGCTTTGGCTAGTTAATGCTGGACTGTAATTCAGGGAATCGTCTAAGAGGTGGGAATGGAAACTTAAAAGAGACCAAAGTCTCCATGCTCCAACCATGAAAATGGGTGGGGCCAAGCAAGAATGTCCTCCTCCCTATATTCTGTCGCATAGTGACTTCTTTCTCCCCTCAAAGCTGCCCTAGAGAAAGAGGTTAAGCAGATTTCAACTGCATAAATATGTTTTGGGAGGGCTGGGGTTATGGCTCAGTGGTAGAGTGCTTGCCTAGAATGCACAAGGCCCTGAGTTCAATCCCAACACTGCAACAAAAATGTTAGGAGAGCAAACAGTGGTGGTTTGCTCAGGCTCAAACTCTCCTCCACAGCCTCACTTTGCCCATCCAGGCTCAGTTTCCAATGGAGAAACCCAAGTGACCAGAGACCTGAGCTAAGGAGCAGCTTATAGGGACATTTCCCAGTCACGGCCAGAATTTCTGGTGGGTAAAGGAAGATGGTTAATGAACTACATGGCAACAGACAAGATCTGTGGGCCTGGAGACAGGAAGCTGCTGAGAGGGACTCAAGTCTCACCACATTACAGTGCACACACCATAGGCTTGATGGGCCAGTGCTTTGGCTTTTCACTAAGTCATAAACAAAGGACAAAGAGAAGATAGTTACCAGAATATGGATCACTTGTTCAGGGTCCAGTCCCTCAACTGAGACTCCATTCACTTCCACCAGTTTATCTCCAGCATATAACAACCCTAGGCAAATAAGAACACAAAGAAAAGGTACCAAAAAAAAAACAAAAAACAAAAAAACAAAAAAACAAGGTTGCCATCTCTAAAGCTATAAGCAAACTCACTAGCCCAAGCATCCTCTAAACATTTTAAATAAAAAGCAAATTGTTTATTTCAACATATACCACTGTATAAATCTGTGAGCATGCCAATTTTCCACCTTTTTTCTAATGCTAATGGTGATATATTTATTTTTGCTAATCTGATATAAAATGGAGCAGAGTATTGGTAAGAAGTAGCACTAAAATTAAAAATGTCAAGGTCATGAATAACTGATAAAAGAAAGAGTTGTATGTATGTGAGGGTATTTTCAGAAGAGAAATGTGGAGAAATTTGGGGATTAAGATTAGACCTTGCCAAAGTAAGCCAATCCCCAAAAACCAAAGGCTGAATTTTTTCTCTGATGTGTGGATGCTGATCCATCAGTGGGGGTGGTGCTAGGGAAGAATGGAGGAACTTTGGATAGGGCAGAGCAGAGTGAAGGGAGGTGAGGAGGTGGGGGTGGGAAGGATGGTGGAATGAGTTGGACTTTATTACCCTGTGTACATGTATCATTGCACAACTGGTATGATTCTGCATCGTGTACAACCAGAGGAATGAGAAGTTGTGCTCCATTTGTGTATGATATGTCAAAATGCACTCTGCCGGCATGTATAACTAATTAAAACAAAGTTTTAAAAAAAGAATCCACTAGCATAAAGATAATTGTGTGTTGCAAAAAAAATGTCAAAATGTTGATTAATTGATGTATCAACCAATTCAGTCCTAAATATGATGATTTTATTCAAATCCAGGACTGAGAAGAAATGGGTTTCATGAAAGCAGACTCTAAATGCTGAATATCTCTATTCAACTCATGATGTATCTCCATTAAAGGATCAGTTATTCTTATTTTTTAAAAAGAGAAATATATTCCTAGTTGTACGTTAATGATATTTCATTGAATTTTTTTTTCAGAGGTTTGGTAAAATATTCTAAAAAAAAGAAAGAAAGAAAGATTAGACCTTGACACTAGAGGTTAGGAAGGCCAGGGGAGAGCAAGAGCAGAGGGAGGTTAGACAACAGGTACCCAAATAGAGCTACACAGAGGGAATTGGCTTCAATGCCCTCCAGCACAGTAGGGTGACTGTATTTCACAACAATTTATTATACATTTTATAAAAGACAATAGGAGAGAAGCTTGAAGTTTCCCAACACACACAAAAAAATGATAAACCTTTAAAGAGATGGAAAAGCTAATTACCCCAATCTGATCAATACACATGTGTACATGAATTATCACATTGTACCTCCTTGATGTAGTTATTATGTGTTGATTTAAAAAAAAAAGGAGCTGGGTGTGGTGTTGCATGCCTGTAATCTCAGCAGCTCAGGAGGCTAAGGCAGGAAGATTGCAGGTGCAGGGATCTAAGCAACTTAGCAAGACCCTGCCTCAAAATAAAAAACAAAAAGGGCTGGGGATGTGGCTCAGTGGTAAAGTGCCCCTGGGTTCAATCTGCAGTACTAAAAAAGAGGGAAAAAGAATTTAAGCCTTGAAGAATCACAGCCTTTGGGACAGGAATCCTCTGTGTTTCTCCTTTGCTAGCAAAGCAATAAGCCTTTTTCCCTGTTTCTCAAAACCCTCTCCTCGTTGTTGAACTGGCATTGGGAAGAAGGACCGAGCTTTCGGTTACAAATTTGGCACCCCAGATGGGACCCGAGAGCAGCCTCAACTCTGGCTTTCTTGGGCAGGTCTGGCACTCTAAGCACCTGCACTTCTATGCTGAGGATGTAAAGTGAACTTTTTGAGAGCTGATTGCTGGAAAGTAAGGAGAGTGTGTCTCGGGTCAAACCAGAGGAGCCACTCCTGTAAGTAAAGGGAGGGACTGAGGGACTCCAGCAGCTGCTGAAGTCCCCTTTGCTTCTGGGAACTCCTGCCGTCCTTCCCTGCATTGTAAGCATTGCTCCATCTTGGTCTACTTTGAGAAAAAGGAAGCTGAATGCAGTAAAGTCACAACACCTTGGCCATTCGGTAAGCTCCCTCGGTGTGCACACCAAGACCCTTGATTCTACACATCTGGTTCTCCGTGATAGGAATATCTGGTCCCTTTTTGTGGGGACATCTGTGGCGCCACTGGTGTAGACATCATGGTTAAGCAGGAGTTGGGAACTTGGGGGAATTTCCCCCAACTTCTCTGTATGTTTTAAAGGTCTGTCAGCCATGGTTTGGGGATCCTCTCTGTTTGTCTGTCTCTCTTTGGTTGCATTTGTTTCTGGCCCCTTGAGACATGGGCAATACTGTGTTGATCCTATAAATTGTTTCTGGGTAAAGATCTTGGCTGAATGGGCCACCTATGGTACAAACCTGTCTAAGAAAAAGATGATGTTCTACTGTAACAATCTGGTCTTTGAATGGTTTTCTGAATTATTGTACAATCTTGTAGTTGGGAGTTGATCTGTCAGAGATAAAATAAGTGAAAGATTTTGTATGTAAAAAAAAAAAATAACCTTGAGAAATATGAGGTCAGGCAGGGGAGCTGTCAGGGAAATGACCTCATAGAGCAGAAACTAAGGGTGAGGAGATGTCAGGAAAGGTTGGATGGCAAATGTGGCACAGCAGGAAAAATGAGGCTGAGGACAAGGGAGGGGCCCCAAGGGACCTAGCAACTGGAACTCCTCAGTATTTGCCAGAAAGATTTTGGGGTACAAACCACACGTGGGTTCGGGGAACCGTGGGTGCCTGGACATGGGACAGCCAGGGAAGAAACACTCATTTTAGAAGCACATCAGTGAAAGAGGAAAATGTGTTTCACTGGTGGAGCAAACAGAAGGCATTTCAAGATGGAAAAGATCTACATCTTTTTAAAGCAGAAAGGTCAGAAATCTAGGAAGATGGAATCAGGCACTCAAATCCTGACTCAAACCGTGTAGCCTTGATCAAGCGAGTTACTTCATCTCTGTGACCCTCAGTTTTTTCTCCTATAAAATGGCATGATAATTTTAGGCTGCCATGAGAATGTGAACTGAGAGAGCTTTTATATGGTGGCTAGAATGGGAGGGACTCATAGAAGAAGGGAAATGAGATTTTCCTGGAATATCTGTTCCTTCTTTCTTTGCTGCTCATGGAACTTACTAAAGCTCTGACCTGCTAGGAGGACGGCTCCTCTGAAAAGAGAGCACACAATCAAGGCTTTTTTGGTTTTCTGGTCACACTTGTACCCTGCTGCTCTTGCTTACCACTCCTCTCCACCAGCCCACCATGGATGACCCTGGCCACCAGGATGTCTCCTGTCATCTCGTGGCGCTTGATCGTAGCTCCCTAGAGAGAAAATAAAATGGGATCCCTCTTTTATCTACCATGGCCATTTTCCTGGTGGCTTCTTTCAATCAATGCAGCTCTGGCCCTTCAGACAAGGATATTTATACCAACCAGTGAGAGAGAGGGGCTACCCAGGGTCCCATAGACTATCAGTGACACCAGGCCACCTACAGAGGACAGGTCATTCCACCGTGGCCTTGTGAGGTCACATACAATCACATAGACACAAAAGAAAATTTAGATCCTTCCAAAGATAAAGAAAGCTCCCATGATAACAACCAATTGTAAGGACTACCCCTAGAAAATCAAATTAATGCCTTACTTAGCTTCCCATTAATAAAGGACAAAATTTAGGCAAGTGCATTGGAATTGAGTAAAATATAAGCACAGGTCAGAAAACTGAATAATTAAATTAAAAATATATATGTCTGATTTCTCACAAAATAAGTCTTGTAAGACTTGTCTTACTTTTCAAAAAGGAAAAAATGCTAAGCAGAAATCATTCCATAGCAAAAACTTTATAAGGTACCACGTGTTTAAAATCACAGGCAAAATCAGACAGTTCACTGTACCATTCCTATCACCCTGTGTACGACCACAGACAAGCACACTGCCTGAGGGATCCTAAAGGAAAAGATGACATGACTTCCTTACCAGGGGCTGCTGGTTTTTCACCAAGCAAACAATCCTCATCGCCTCCTCGCTCTCAGGGATATTGTCTGGCAGCGGAGGAAGAAGGGGCTCAAAATCTTTCTGAGCTACTGTGTCATGGGCACTGAGCAAGGCCTGGGAACAGGGAAGGAAAGGTGAACCAACGTCATTCACGGGACGCGTGCACCTAGAAGATGGTGACTCCTCACCACACAAGACATGCAGCAACACACACCAACAGGCACACGCACAGTTCCAAGCAAGTCAGCCCTCACAGTAACTCTGAGGCAGGATCACTTACTGCCTTCCGTTTAGAGATAAGGAAACAAGGCACAGAGAGGTTAAGCAGTGTTGAACATTCCTTCATTATTGCTAAAATGTGTCATTCCACAACATGCTGATGTCCTGGGAGCCCAAGTAATCCAAAGTGCTCTTATGGAGTTTGGCCTACAAAACAACTTGTATAATATCTTATCTAATGAAGGCGGAATGAGGACAGTAATCAAAACATCTATCTCGTTTAACTTATTAGTAACACCCCAGGGCCCATGTGGAACAGAATGAGGAAAACTAGTTCCTGGTTTAGGGTGTGATCAGAGAGTTCTAATGACCACCCAAACTCTCATTTCACCAGGTGGGAGGCTGTTGTCATTTTCAGCTTTAGTTGGAACTCAAAGGAAAGTTCTCCATATTGGCTGTGCTGTTGAAGGTATGTGATAACCAGTGGTTGTCTTGTGAACCATGAATTCCAGGACTCCAAATGCAGTCCTTCTCTTAATGTTGCAATTTGTTGATAAAGTGATCTCAGAATCTGTAAGTCCTAAGAGAAGATTTCTGTTGTGCAATCAAAGTGTTTTTCATACAGCCCTCACGGGGTTAATCCTCATTACACTGTATATTCCAAATACCTCCACACACTATACCCCAAATTTAAATTACTCCCAAGTTGGAAAGAAAGTATGGAGGTTAACTAGAAGCTCCCCTGATTGCCCCCCAGAATTTTTACAGGAATGATTGCTTTGTAGGGGAAATAAGACTCCATGGAAAGTTCTGGATGCCTCCAAATACAACAGGTTTGGCTCTATGATTGACAATACTGAATCCCACATCTTCAAGTGCAATCTGTTGGTCACTCATGTACAGTAATAGAACATCTATTCAAAGAGCACATTTTCTACCCCATTTAGTCATTCTCCCAGCTTTGAGTGTGTGCCAGATGGCATACCTTATCAATTTTAGCAAGCACTTGCCTTATAGTGTGGAGCCTGGAGAATTTGTCTCAGCTCCTGGATCTCAGGGGAGTTAGGGATGTCACATAACAGCTCTATGACCTGATTCATGGAAAAGCATAAGTGATAAATTCTTAAAATTTTTTTACCATTTAGTCAATCCCACCTAGTCTAGATAACAACCTCACTGATTAACATGAAATTGGAGCCTTCTCTTGCATCTTTAAAATCAGGGTCTAGTCATTAGTCAGTTAGGGACATGTTAAGGTTGAAGTGTACATTAAACACCTGCATCATACAGGGAGGAGACAGTTGGGTAGTTGAGACTGGAGTTCAGAGAAAAGGTCCAGGTTGGAGAGAGAAACTGGAGAATCGTTACTGTAACATTACTTTGTCTATACAGGGTAAACCGAGTTTAAAGGTGAGGGGGAAAGAGAGAAATGATGGACACATGCTAAAAATGTGGGGGTGATTAATTTGGGGAGATACCCAGCCAATCTCCTTCATTAAAGTTCAATTAAAAACAATTATAAGATGCATGATCATCTCTCAAACTTTTCCAATAGATCCTTTAATTCATTTAAAAAAGCACTAGAGGAAAAGTGGCATCCATCAGGACTCTGTGGAGTACAGTCCCCTTACCTCGCAGGATAACTTTTGTGCGTCGGGTGTGGCAGGAACTAGTTTCCTTTCTTTAAATTCTTGAAGGCAGTCATAAACCTGCAGATAGGTGAAGGTGGAGAATTGATGTTAAAAACATACATGACTATTCATATTTTGGATCTAAGACTCTCAAAGGGAAGAAACAGCCAGGGAAACCGTGCAAGCAGCTGAATAGCAGGATGTGAGTTGGTCTTTGATAAGGAGTTCTCTAGTTGCTAAAGAGAAATGAACTCAAATCATGGGTCCAGTGTCCTAATTATTGGCTGCCATAAGTCAACTGAACTTCCAAGAAATTTTACTGGAAGGAAAAAAAAAAAAGGCAAACTTTGACCCTTCTTACACAAGTAAATTTTCCAGGGCGAAACCAATTGGTCCATGATGCACACGGGGGCATCTCAAGGGAGGGCTCTGTGGGACCAGAGACCCATGAGGATTTCTGTGCAGGGAAACTGGTTGTGCAGCTCTGGGCCAACCCAGGTCCTGAAAAATAGACCCAGGAACACTATGCTTATCTGTCCTCTGCTCTGATCTTTGGGGATGTCTGTTTCAAATCCCTCCTTTAATTTTCTAGTACAAGTTCATTTATAAAAAAATTCCAACCTCATCTCTGCTAATCCTTAGGAATTTTCTTCTGACCCAGGATGTAGGGTCAGACTGAGTAGACTAAAAACCAAGCTCTGTACTGCACTTCTTAATTTTATTTCAGAAATTGAGGTTTTTTTAGAGATGGAGAAATAAGGCCCAAGGGACCAGCTCAGCCCAGCCTTTTCCACCAAGTCTGTGATAATATTGTTGCCCGGGCTCCACCCAGAGACCAGCATTCAGTGCACCTGGAAATGATCAAAGCCAATGGATGGATGCAAGAGCACAAAGCACAAACACCTGCCAAGTGCGAATCAAGGACCACACCCATGAGGAAACCAGAACCCCCATCTTAGCTGGTTCGAGGGGAAGGGCCGGCTAGACACCAAGTGCTTTGGAACAAGTGAGGTGAGGAGAACTTTTTTTGTGTGAAAGATGTTGCTTCTTCAATTTTAAAGAACATAATATTAGCATGCATCCTAAGACGGACCACAACCCACACTTAAGAGAAACACCCACATGAACATGACCTCAAGAGAATTTTCTTAATAATAGGATCTGTTCAGAAAAACAAAATTATAGTAGTAGCATTGACTATTGCATAATGCATGAAATTTTAGCCAATTTTTAAAAAAGAAGAAACCTAGAATAAGAAAATGTTAAGATACCCAAACAGAATATGGATGTCTTATTTCCTGATTTTAACAAAGAGGAATAATTTTTTAAAGACATACATATGTGTGTTTGTACATATATATGTATATATCCTGGAATATATGTATACATAGTGTGTGTGTGTATATATATATATCTAGTCCAGGATTGGCTTCAAGAACAAATGATTACAGAATAACTGATAAGGTGCTGCTGGTGGCCATTGTGGCAGCTTTGTGATTCCAGGGCCCTCTGCAAGAAAAAGGGCTGTTATGGCTTGGATCTTCTGCTCATGTGCTGAAGGCTTGGTCCCCAGGACAGCAGTGTTAATGGCAGGGCCTTTGGGAGGAGACTGGATCACAGGACTCCGACCCCAACAGTGGATTCATCCACAATGTTCTGCTCACCACAGGCCCAGAAGTAACAGAGTCAAGTGACTGTGGACTGAAACCTCTGAAATGAGCCAAAATAAATAATTCCTCCTTTAAGTTGATTTCTCTCAGGTGTCTTGTCACAGTGGCGCAAAGCTGACTAACACAAGGGAAGAAAAGAAAGGAGCTGCCATATTCTTTTCCACCTATTTCAGTTCCTTTCAAAGCTAAGAGGTGTGTGTGGTTCTTCTCTGAGGATGGCCTTCTAAGAACTTTTTCCATGTTGAAATTTCCTGCCAAGCGAAAACAGTACCAACTGGCTAAGTAGTTGCTATGGTCTGAAAATGACCCCCGACCCTGAATTCATAGGTTGCAATCCTCACCACAGGGTGATGGTATCAGGAGCTGGTGCCCCTGGGAGAGGATGAGGTCATGAGGGCTCCACCCTCAAGAATAGGATTAGCATCCTCATAAATGAGGCTGAAGAGACCCCCTCACTCCTTCCATCATATGAGGTCACAGCAAAAAGATGGCCTTCTACAAACCAAAATGGTTCCTCGCCAGACACCAAATCTGCCAGCGTATTGATCTCTACCAGTCTCCGGATCTGTGAGAAATAAGTTTGTTGTTTATAAGCTATCCAGGCTGTGGCATTGTGTTACAGATCTGAATGGACCAAGGGAGTAGTTCTAACCAGCCAGTTAGCAAAGACCTGCAAGCCCCAGAGTGCTCACCTTTAGCAGGGCCTGCAGCCACGGGGCGTGCAGGAGGTCATACAGGAGGCACACTCCGTTCACGTCTCGGCTATAGAACAGGCTCAGCTCCTGCAGCACCTGCCTCAGGATTTGGGAGAGGCCTAGAGAAGGGAGAGGGCAGAGACTGGTGGGTGGGGAAGGCCAGAAAGGCACTATATATTTGAAAGCTGGTCATGGGGTCAACTTCAGAAAGGCCCATGACCACTGGAAACCAGTTTCCTTGTGGCCAAATGAGAACATGCTGGATTTCTTACAGGGTTGTGGCTAACATGAGATGAAACCAATCATAATATTCAGAAGTAAGATATCCTAACAGTAGTGTGACTGCTTCCCCCTCTTCCATCTTACTAGCCTGTGATGTATCCGAAATTATCTAGTTTCCTGAATCCCCTTTCTCACATTCAAACATGGAGTCATTTGTTTTTACCCATTCTGAAAACTCTTATTGAAAGTGTTATTGAAAACTTAATTCCCAATAGGATTTTAATACAAATCTCAGTATTCTACTGAGTAAAAAGTCTAAGTAGGTTTTAGTGAATGCTTGATTTTTCCCCCCACAAGTGTATTGATAAAAAATCTATTTTTAGTGATATTTTGAATGAGAACAACTTATGCAGTTCTCAGTTTTACATAAAGCATTGTGGGATGGTGGGAGGGTGGGTCTGAATTTGCCATGTCAATTTCTTTCCTTTCTGCCTTGAAAATTGCTCCCAATCTTATAACTAGCAATTGTAGTAGGGTGATTGAAAGTGTACAGCAAGGTCCCGGTGTGGGTGACGGTAAATTTGTTAGAATTCCTGCCTGTACATAGATCTTGTATCTACAGTGGTATTATGAGGCCTTTCCGGTCTAGAGAGGGAACCCTGGTGACACGTACCATTCTGTGGTTGGGTTGCAATGGAGAGCTTCCTGTCCCGGTCTGGTGGATCTGCTCCTTTGTCTGATTGTATCATCCTCCCTGCCAGAGCTTCCAAAAGGAGTTCGGAACTAGAAAGCGGATCATAAACAACTCAGAGTTCGCACAATCACACTGGACACACGCTCTCAACCTGAAGGAATATATTTGCAACATTTATTGAGCAAGCCAGACATTGTGCCACACGCTGGGTACACATCAAATAAAATGCAGTCTTCAAGACAGTGGAATGAATCGGACACAACTTTAAAATGTTCATATATGAATATACCACCAGTGAAACTCCACATCATGCACAACCACAGAATGGGATTCTAATTAGAATACGATATACTCCATGTGTGTATAATATATCAAAATACATTCTACTGTCAGGTGTATCTAAAAAGAACAAAATTAAAAATTACTAAAAAATACATAAATAAAACGCAATCTTGCTCTGCAGTAAATTAACCATTACCAGCTGTGTGAAAGAGCAAACTACTCTTTCAAAAAGTACTTCCACTATCCCCCCCACCTTTTTTTTCAACAAGTGGCAATATTATATTTACCTTCCACTGATTTGCCTCATTGATTTTACCCGTCATTCAAAACTCAGAAGGGTCTCCCTGACCTCACTGCATGTACGTGCCCAGATTCTTATTTTTTACCTTACAGCTCATCATTAAAAAATAATAATAACTGATCACAATTGTACAATGCAGTTAGAAGACCTACCTGAATCCATGTGTTACGGATTACTGCTGAGGCAGACTCAGAATTTACAGACAACATAATCATATGTTTTTCAGGATAGCCTTCCTGGCTTAACCCCATGATCTATCTAAATCCTAGACAACCCTATCAGATTCAGTCTAATCTTTAACAACTTATTTGAAACACTTAATGTTTATTTTCTATATTGCTTTAGGTGGGTTTAGTTTCAAGAAAGAGAAGCACAAAATAAGTGTCTTAGAGTAGTTTATATCTTGCTCATGTGAAAGTTCAGAGGCAGAGACAACCAGGATCGGCAGCCTAGCTCCACAAAGTCCTCAGGGAACAGGCTAATTCCAGCTCAGGTTCCCCCTCTAGGTGTGATATGGTTCTCATCTATGGGCTCCAACATGGTGGCTGAAGCTCTGGTCACCATGTCTACATTTCAGTCAGCAGAATGGGAAAGGATTAAGAAAATAAGGGCAGAGGGAACATGCACACTGCTCTTTAAGAAAGTTTCTTAGAAATTGTCCTTCAAAATAAGGAATCATCTCATGCCCCTTAGAATTTTCAGATGTCCCATTGGATTTCCTTGTCACTGAAAAAGACCAAAAAAAGTATAATTTCCTGAACCTAGAACCCAACTTTTCGTTACATATAAACACAAAAGTTTTTGCACCGTGAATTTGATGGAGTGCCACTACCATAATTGAGGAATGAATTCACTTGGTTTTGCTTTAACCTTTACTAAGTTGTTCACCAATTCAGAAAATCATGTCATTAATACTGCTTGTGTACACAGGAAATCACTATAGTTGCACCACTGTCAGGCTGCATCTGCACCTATGTCCAAGGCTGCCAAATCCTTTGTGGGGATTTTTGTAGAAGTGCACATATTTGTCAGTTCCTTTTAACTTTTGATGTAGTGGTGTCACCTATTTACATGTTGAAATATGCAATGCCTTATAATCAACTTTGCTTTTTTTGGGTGGGAGAGTACCAAGGATTGAACCCAAGGGCACTTAACCACTGAGTTATATTCCCAACCCTTTTTATTTTTTATTTAGAGACAGGGCCTCACTAATTTGCTGAGGCTGGCTTTGAATTTGTGATCCTCCTGCCTCAGCCTCCCGAGTTGCTGGGATTGTGAGCATGAACCACCATTCCCAGCTTGATCAGCTATTCTTTTTTTTTTTTTTTTTGTGGTGTTGGGAATTGAACTCAGGGCCTTGTGCTTGCAAGGCAAGCACTTTACCAACTGAGCTATATCCCCAGCCCATAACCTTGTCCTTTTAATCATTATTAGGGTATTATGTGGATTTTTTTCCCCCCAAATCATGTGTTGGTTTGAGTTTCCCCAGAACAATGAGCAAGGACTCTAGGGCAGGGAATATATTTGTAAAGTGACCCCAGGTAATACAGTAAAGTAGGGTATAAAAGGCAGGGAAGAAAAAAAAAAGTCATTAAAAAGTGTGTTATCAAGTAACCACTAGGAGTGGGCAACTGGATGGTAATCCCGTGGGGTAAGAAGGGACACAGGAATGGAGGTATTTAGACACCAGTGTTGTCAGTCCTTGGTTGAGAGCTGTTCCTGAGAGCATTCCTTCTGTCCTTCCCAGCCTACTCCAGGTAGACTTTCAGATAGCAAGGACAGGTGCTGGCATTTGGTCCAGAGTGTATCAGAATAGAAAGCACCAAGGTGATACGGGTAGCACAATAACATTTCTTAGAGTAGGATAAAAAGAATGAATTAGGCCAGGCATGGTGGCACACGCCTGTAATCCCAGCGACTCGGGAGGCTGAGGCAGGAGGACCATGGGTTCAAAGCCAGCCTCAGCACAGGTGAGGCGCTAAGCAACTCAGTGAGACCCTGTCTCTAAATAAAATACAAAATAGGGCTGGGGATGTGGCTCAGTGACCAAGTTCCCCGAGTTCAATCCCTGGTTCCAAAAAAAAAAAAAGAATGAATTAGGATTTTTACAAATAACCATTTAAAATTAGTTAAGACTGGAGTATTGAATTTGATTGGACCATCAACCACTGTCTAAGACAATCAGTTATAGGGTTGAGTCAGGAAGCCTGTCTGAAAGAAAAAATGGTCATTATGTTGCTCTAAATTCTACAGCAGTGAGAACAATTCAGAAATTCCCGTGGAATTTTCAGTTGCTTTCCCATACACATTCTTTTCCAGTCTCTCTGAAGTATTTTACTAGATTCCACCAATATCTGTGCCTTTCCCTTGCCTGCCTCACTCTAGACCCAGCTGAGCCAGGCAGGTTAAACCTCCTGGGCTTTTAGAGCTTCATTGAATAGTTTAGCACAACAGTTGCATGTAAGACTCACCTTCCTCCCTAGAGGGGAGTACTTGCAGAGGAGAGAATTGAAAAGGGAAAGGGAGCGCTTGCCAGATAGGCAAAAGTCACACCAGACAATGAGGCCAACACCAGGCAGCCTCTTAAAACCTGTTAGCCTAGGGTGTACCACAAATCATCCATCCTTGGTGAAACAGCACTGATTAAATAAGCCAATGTTGTTTGCACATCATAAGATGGACTGCATTTCTTCCATATTTAATGCCTAAATGATAACATGCTGAATGAGGCCTACCCATTCAGCAGACGGGCACTGGAGATTGCTGTTATGGATTTATTCTGAGGGAGATTTATAGGTAGACTGTGCTTCATAGATAGGTGGATGTTTCTATAGAGGAATTATTTAAATTAGCTTCTAATAAATCTACAGCAAACTAAAGGGCTACCTGGATAACTAGCTGACATTCTCAAAGGCTCATTTTGACCAAAAGTCTCTCAGCCATAGAGGCATAAACAGTAACTTTCATCTCTACAACTTAGAATTTTGAAAACTGCACTCCTCTAATTCATACACTGAAGCCCTAACCTACAGTGTCATGCAATTTGGTGATGGAAGCTTTGGGAGATAATCAGGGTTAGATAACGTCATAAGGGTGGAGCTCTCAGGAGCTGTTCTGTCAGGCAGCCATCTGCAAGGCAGGAACTCCTTGCTAGAACTCAATTATGCCGGCACCCTGATCCAGACTGTCAGTCTTTCAATTTGAGAACAATGTTTCTGTTGTTTAACCACACCATCTATGAAATTTGTTATGGCAACCCAATCTTAGGCAAAATTCATAAAAAGTCCAGAAAATGACCTCCTCTCTCTATAGGTAGCTAAGAAAATGGCTGCGATTTATTGTCCTCATGGTCTTTATTATTCTGCCCAACCTTCTTATTCTCGAACTTGCTCAGTGTCCATCTCCCTCACATGTGTCTGTATACGGAGCAGAGACTTCTCTTGTGCTGTTCATGCTGAGTTTCACTTGCAACAGTGCTTGGGCCGTAGAAAGCACTCAGTATTTTGAGTTGCTGTTGGCAATGGGTTAGCAAAACCTGAGGCCAGGATATATGGAAGCAAATGGCTGCTCCCTTCTCCAGAATCAGTGAGCAGCTGGGGACCTCGTTCTGAACTGTGAGGCAGCGGCTGAACTCCACAAGGCCAGTGCCTTCCTTCTCCTCCCAGGCCTGGTTATACTGACCTTAACCTTCTTTCCCAACAGACTTAAAAGTGGGCCAATGGGCATCTTAGAGAAAATAAAATACAACACTTTTATTTTCCAGATAAAGAAACTGATATTGAGAGAAATAGTAGAACTGGTAAATAGTAGAATCAAAAGTTCTCTTCTGTTTGCTTAGTCCTGAAAGGTGCTGGAACCTGGCAAAGGACAGAGGTCTCTACCTTACCTTGCTGCTTTTGACTTTTGCACCGACATTGTCAGCTGCTGTTTACCTGTTCCTGCTGCTTTGAGGATGAGAATTCAGGGTTGGGACAGTAAGGAAGTACATACCCAGTCACATGCAATTCTGCGTGATTAAGTAACAGAAGGATAACTAGTTCTTGTCATGGACTTAGAAGCTGCAGAACTGTCCCTTAACTCCTAAGACATGTGTCTTAAAATATTAAAGTATTTCTATTAGCTTTCTAAAATGCACTAATAGTCAATGATCCAACTTCCTACTACTATTATGTTTTTCAAAATAATGCTTTTTAGCTGACAAACCCTGAAAAAGCACTTGAAGAACTTAACAAGAAATGGTCCCTATGATAATGGCTGGCTTCCTGAGTCACTTGCTGTTGTTTAGGACTGGGGACAAATGTTCAGTTTTACTTAAGCTCCATGACAACTCATTATTCCATATTTAAGAAATGGCTTCCCAAAGCAGAACCTTTTCTTCCAAAGTCACAAAATTCTCCATATTTGAGTTGCTCTGAAACTCAACTATTTGAATTAGATTATCCAGAACTATATTTTAGCTGTTAAAAATGGACAGACAAGCTAGACAGTTATAGGAAGTATCTCTGGTAACCGAGAATTATTTGCAGTATCTTACCTGCAAGACTGAACATGCACTGTTGCTCCTATGCAGACAAAAGCTTGAGTGGAAAAACTAGTGGGCTATTAGCTGCCAAAGTCACCTCACTGCTCTAAATAAAACCTCTGCACATCCTCTTTGATTTAATCCACACAGACCTAACCCAGCCTAACCACTAACTCATAAGCCTCCCCGCCACAAATCTTAAAATATTCCTTAGACTAAAACATCTAATTTACATAATTTCCAACCTTCACCTAGTATTTCTTACATTGCCACAATAACAAAAAAAAAAATACTACTTTTGTTAACTATTTCAGGATAATAGACAATCCACAACAGAAGATGGCATTTTTATTTTAATGAAAAAAAAAAAAAACAAACAAACCAAAAATCTGTAGTTACCTGGAGTAAACTAACCCATTAGGCTTATTTTCTCATGTTCTGGTGGAAAAACAATGACTCTTCTGCCAGTAATAAGGAGCACCATCAAAACCAGCTCCTTTCGGTCTGTCCTGTCAAGCCTCTGTTCTGAATTTAACTAGGCCATGCTTAATTCTCAGATCAGAGCTACAGTAGGGAGCCCAGCAGTATCCATGGGGTTGTGGGGTGGGCATCATTTGGTTTTGTGTGGATATGTGAGTCTGCAGATGCTCAACTCCCTTCTATAAGGCAGCATAGTACTTGCACATAATCTATGCACTACTTTAAATCATCTCTAGGTTACCTTATAGTATCCAACACAACACAAATGCTATGTGGTTGTTATACTGTATTATTTAGGAAATAATGACAAGGAAAAAGTCTTTAAATGTTCAGTATAGATGCAATGCTTTTTTCCTGAATATTTCCCACCTATTGACTCCACAATGTGACCCACAGATAGAGGTCAACTTTCTTTCTTTATTTGAAAATTTATATTACAGGGAATAGTCAGTGGAAAGAGCACTTTTAAGTAGATATCACAAAAAAGAACAAGAGAAAGGGTAAAGAGCAAATGGCAATTATTAAGAGGTTTTCCAGACCTGTTATCTCAATTAATCACATGGTTTTCTTCGTCTCTTCACTGCAGAAGGAAATACATTTGTTTTGAGCACAGAATATTTAATCAAAAGCACTTAATTTTTATGTAGTTTTCATTTTCAACTAAATTTTTACTTTTGAGTACTGCCAATGCCTAACCCAGTTATGAAATACCATCTCTGGCAGCTGTAGCCAAAACAGGCACTGGGACTACAGGAGGGGAGTTTTAGGATGGAGTGCTAGCTCCGGAAATGAGCAAATCACAAGACACTCCTTGCTGAAAAGTGAGCCAATCACAGATAACTGAGGCCCAAGGCTGTTGTAAGCACTTGTGCAAGTGAAAGATCGCCATCAACTGTTGTGTGAGTGCTGCATACTCACTCATATTTATAGACACTGGCTGGAGATTTAGGGTTTCCCCCAAGAGAACTGAAAATTCAGGTCTCTTTTGATATGCTATCAGGAAATAAAATATAGAATGAAGTTATCTGAAGTGTTTGGATAGTTTCATTCAAGACTCCAGTAAAAAGATGAATGTTACAACATGGTTTTCTTAGAACTGAGATGGCCTACCATCCTTAGTCCATTTCCACATATTATCCCTCTCTCTTAATGAGCTACATATTCAATAATTTGTCTTTACCGGTCAAATGTGGCATTTGGGTGGTTGTTTAGAAAGACAAAACAATCCCCAGTGGAGATGCAAAGTGTTTAACATAGACAAATCTTTAAGAACTGGTCCCTTTCCAATAAGCAGGTACACTCCAGTAGAAAGTGTGGCAAGATGGAAACGTTACAATTAGATCATTACTTGATGCCTAATGTTTCTAACCAGAACTTTTACTCCTTACCCTTTCCATGAATCTATTTAGGAAAGAAAACAAAATAATTAGTAACTATCAAAATATGCCTTTTTTTCCCCCAAGAAATACTAGATTTAAGACTTGCCCTCAGATCTTTAGGATCAGAAAGTTAACTTGTTTTTTGCTAGCAAAGGTGCTGTAATTATTGGTTTATGTTTAAAGAAAGAAATCTCTAAAGTCCTGGAAGTTCCTCTGAGGTCAAAGAGGCACACATTACAATGTAAGAAAAAGAAATACTAAGCCTGGGTTTCTTTTAAATTTTTAGGCTGCCCTGTGTCATTTCTTCTGTAATCACAAAACAACCTCATAAAGATGAATGTCTTTTATTATGAAAATTGCTGTTACATTACAGCCAACATTCCAAAACTGTATTTTAACAAACACTTGTCTTGATTATAAAGTAGAGCAGAAACCATGATCCTTTTTCAAAAGTAATTAACATCTGCTGAGTCACTTCACATAAATCAGGACACTCCATATGTTCACCACAGTGGGTAGGAGATGAGATGAGGAAGAGCACCTATGTTATCGAAAACAGCGACTAGTGTTACTGGTACAGTGTAAACCAAAAAATTACAGTGAGACAGTTTTTAAAAAGCAAAACACTAAACTGATGAGGTGCCACAATACTTTAGAGATGGAAAAAGTCAAAGTATGTTTCCTTTTTCTTTCCATCTTGGGTTCAGTGTGAGGTATAGGGAAGAACCACAACACTAGGTTGGGGATCGATGCAGTTCTTTGCTTCTGTATTTCCCAAACTTCAGTGCAGACCAAAACAACTGCTTGTATGCAGAAACTCTTCAGGCTGCCAGTCACAGGCCTCAGAATACAGCATTTGCACATGAACAAATAAGGGTTCCACAGCAGCTCAGAGTGGTGTTTGAATTCCAGTGTACACAACTTTCTGCAGCACATTGAGGAATTGAAAACCAAAATTCCTATGTTCCTTTTACTCAGGAAGCAGAAGGCTCCTATTTAGATTCATTCTATGTTGTGGGTCAGGATGTGATGGTAGTCACTACATAGAATCTCTTCCATTATGAATATTCTGGTGGAAAAGCTTAGAAAAAGTTAAAATTGCAGTTTAAAAATTCTTCTTTCCCCTCCCCCCAGCAAAGAAGCATGACACATACATGATTGGAAGGGATCTAGGAAGGCATAGTGTGAATACTACAGTTTTAAGCACAATCTGCTCCTTGCAAAGAGATGTGTGATAACTAAAGATGGATTCAGGCAAACCAGAAACTCAAAAATATTCATCATCAACTTCTTTAATGCAAGAAGCTATGCTGGGAACTTGCTTTACAACTCCACGTGGCTGACAAACCCTTCACTGCAGGAAGGGATATCCTCTTTTTCCAAACAGATGCATGAAATTTCTGGAACTTAATACAGGCCAAGGACTGGTCTGATATGATTTCTACCTCCTTTTCCATCCTCCCTTTAAGCTACAGTCTTTCTTTTTTTTTCCTTTCTTTTTTTCCTGAGCTCAGGGCTCGAATTTTCAGTAAGGTTCAGAAATAACAATCAAAATAACACAAAGTCCTTTCCAATTTCAATTTCTTTTCCACCACTACAAAGACTCCAGATGGTGCTGTGACCCTTGGTAGAAGATAATCCAGTTTCCAAGCTATTATGCAGCCTAGTTAAGCTTCTCACGCTGGATCTGGTAGTAACATGCCTGGAGAAAAGTTCAAAATAATTTCAAATTTACTGTTAAAGAAATTACATAAACAAAGCAAAGCAGATGTAACTAAAGAAAGAAAATCCCTTATTAAAAACTGGTGGCTCAACAAATTCAGTTGCTTACACTTTCCCCTGTTCCTGTCAAGTCCCCCTACAATGGCTATTCCTTGTCTAGTTGTAATAGATAAAATTCTGCAATTTTTCCTTTAATTTTAAAACAAAAAACTTCTTACAAGCTGTATGATATTCTTCATCAACAAGAAACATAATGAACCACACTAGTGATTGAGCAGAATGTACTGATCTTTTAGTAACATACCATAGAAATGATTCCTGAAAGTATAGTCTTTGTACTGATCTTTTAAAGGTATACTAGAACAACTGTCATCAGAATCACCTGGGACATTTAATAAACACAGATTAAGCATCGCTGCAGACCTAGTGAGTTGGAATTTCCAAGAATCCATTTTTAAGAAGCATCCTCAATGATTCTGAAAGTGCCTAGGTATGGGAATAACTCATACTACAAAGAACACCACATTCAGAGACTATAGACCATTTTCATTTTAACTCCTTAGGATAAATTCCCAGGAGTAAGATTACCCCACCAGATTCAACCATATCTTTGATAATAACAATTTATAGTAATTGTAATTATAACAGCACAGGGTGACTAATTTACCCATTATCAATGTGGGAAATTATTTTGCTATAAACCCACCAGCACTGGGTATAATTTTAGCACATTTCTGCTAGTTTAGCAAGCACAAAATGATATCTTGTTTAAATTTACAGTACTTAGATTTTCAGTGAGTTTGAGCATTTTCCACATGTAAATTCACTAATTTAGTTTCTTTCTTTGTGATCTGTTTAGAGGTACTCTTCATGTAACGAATACTAACGATGCAAGTAATTTGCAGCCAATATTCTCCAAACTTTCTTCGCTTTTTCAGTTTGTTTAATTGAAATGTTAATGGTTTTAACTAAAAAGTTTTAAAAGCTGTCAGAAATCTGATATTAAATTCTACTTTTTTCCTCACTTCAATTCACCTGTTTTTCCTTCTCTTTTCCTTTCTCTATATTTAAACCCCAAAGCATCTGTAATTTGCTATTCTCCCCTTCCTCCAAAAGTGCTAATAAGCTATTCAATGCTTTATCATTTATTAAATAATTCTGCTCTTTTCCATTTTTGATGCTTCCATTTTTATTATAGTGCTGTCTATACAGGGGACCTTCTGTTTAGGTATGATTTGACAATAACATACAATTACATCTTTATTATAATTTTATGACATTTCACTAACCGAGTGAATCTATTATTCTCCCTCTTTTTTTTTTTTGGAAGTATTCTGGCCATTTTCTATCTGCTGCTCTTCTGATAAACTTTAGAGTAACTACCAAATTCCAAGAAAAAAATCAAGATGGGAAGTGAAAATTACTTCTAACAATCCCTGGAGGGCATCCAGATCAGAAAACCTCATGTAACTTACTGGTTACAGTAAATACAAAGGAAAGAAAAAGGATGGAATTCAAATTCATTATTTTCACACTGCCTTCTGTGTCTTTCCTTAGTTTCATTATATAGCTTTACTGTTGGATACGTTTTAGGACACTAAGAATTCTCTGTGTTTCTTTTCTAGAGTTATTTATATAAATAAGCATTCATGATCATTTGAAATATTCAATTTTAAATAAAACTGGATAGTGAATAATTCGCTACAGTATTTTGAAGAATAACTGACTTATCCTACTTTCTTCAATATATTATCATGCTTTTAAATATCAACAACATGTGCTTTTCTAAAAGTATTTAATGTCTGCAGTGAAATTTTCTATAAAGAAGAAAAAAGGTTAATGACAGGTTTACAATATGTTAAATGAAGGACAGTTTTAAGGAAAAAAAAAAGTTAGTAACTAATACCTACACTCACCTTCAAGGTGGTGAACATTATGCCCTGTTCCCCATGCTGAAGGTAAGGGTCCATCAAGTCCTCAATGAGATGCACCTCAGAGCCTAAATTCCTAATCCTGTCCCAAAGAGAAAAAGATGCTAAAATTATTTCTGCTTACAAGTCCACCCTCCTTTTAAATCTATGATGGGAAGAGAAAGAACAGTTCAATATGAAGGTAATACCAAGGCCAGGGATGTAGTTCAGTGGTAGAGCACCCACCCATGAGGGCTTGGGTTCAACCCCCAGCAACCCAATAACAAAGGAGAATTAAAAAGGTAATGCCATGGTGGAACTGATTAAGAGAGTGGATTGTTTTTTCTCCCTGGTGAGAGGACATATTCTTGGCATCAATTCAATAAAAGTAAAAAGCAAACTCATTAAATAATGATTTACTAATAATAAAGTCAGAAAAGATCAGATACCTGGCCCGTAGCACCACATATAAGAAAACAGGGAACAAGTCATCCATGGACCACAAAAAGTCTTCCTGCAGTGATGCCAGGACACTCTGAGAGATCTCCTCAAACGTCTGCTGGATGACCTTAAGTTTGTCTGATGGGGTAAATGTTGTGCTGTTGTAGGGGGAAAAAAATTACAAAAATATATGCTATCATTTCCTTAATTAAGTTATCTCTTGCTAATTTTTTGACAATGTTCCCTCCTGGATGTCACATGCCTCAAGCTGGACACATTAGGCATACCAGTTCACTGGGAATATGATCATCTCTGTAATCATATGGGGCTTTGAGAAAAGAAGTTGTCATGGCTCACACGGAAGAATTCATAGACCACCTATCACTTCCTTTCACCCATGTGGAAATCCATTCTTCTGATTTATGCTTTTCTCTATATTACAAGCTTGGGTAAAGCCCATTTGGCTAAGGATGTGAATATTTCCAGACAGGCAGCCACTTTCGAAAACACAGCACATTTTAGAGTAAAAGATAAGCTGAATGTCTCAAAAGTAACTTTCTGGTCTCCAGGTTGAGTTTGACACCATCTGGCAGTGAGAGGGGGAGCTCAGAGCTTAGCAAAGATAGATCTCATTAATATCTTAATGAACTAACCACTACTTTGTGTTATTTCTCCATAAATCACAGATTTATTACCTGATCTGCTGCAGACACTCTACTGCTGAGGCAAAGCAAGCATCTTTTGTGGTCGGCAAAACCTATAAAAAGAGAATTAACAAGGTTCAAAGACGAAAGCTCTTTTGTGACAAAAATAAGTGACACTGATGGCAGAGTGCAACTCACTGGTGGATAACTGATGTACTGTTCTATCAAAGGAGAATGAATTGTTTTTCCTATTTTAAATCCTTCATGGCAAAGAAAAGCATATTTACAGAGAAAAGTAAATTCTACTATACCTTTTTATTCTCTCCAAGAATTGACAAGGTCACTGGCCAAAATTTCCTAGAATGAAATTGTTAATATATAGTTACTGTGATAGAAAAATTCCCCCCCAAAACAACTGACAGCTATATTAGCTTTCTGGTTCTCAATGAAAATAACTTCCACAGATAGGCTAAGATTAAACAACATTCCAGAAGTGATTTAAGAGTTTCTATCAGCTGGGTATGGTGTCACACGCCTGTTGTTCCAGCAGGCTGGTAGAATGAGATAGGAGGATTACAAGTTCAAGGCCAGCCTCAGCAACTTAGTGAGACCATGTCTCAAAATAAAAAGTAAGCTGGGGATGTAGCTCAGTGGTTAATTGCTCCTGGGTTCAATCCCTGGCATTAAAAAAAAAAAAAAAAAAGTTTCTATTCTATGGGATTCGTTACTCTATACTTCAACAACCCTGTGCACTAATAGATACTGACCAAAATCTTTCCTTCATTCAGTTTTATCTTATTTTTACTTATTATTAAGTTATTCCAATATGGGGAGGCGGGTGTTGAAACTGTCCAATTAAAGTTCATTCACTTTGACAGTACAATACATACACAGCATGGAATGGATAGGAGATCAGTTTTATTATTGCAGGAGGAAGAGGTCATAATCATTTAACATTCCCCTGGACCAACAACAAGTTCCTTAAGACAAAAAACACATCCAGAATATTAAATTACAAATTGCAGATGGGAAAAGAAAGAAGAATGCCAAAGACTGAATACAATTCATTTTTTTCTGAGGAATGTGAATATAAAATGTATTTTGAGCTGGGCATGTGGGCTCACACTTGTAATCCCAGAGGCTGGGGAGGCCAAGGTAGGAGGATCATGAATTCAAAAGCAGCCTTAGTAACTTAGCAAATCCCTAAGCAACTCAGTGAGACCCTGTCTCTAAATTAAAAAAAAAAAAAATGTGTGTGTGTGTGTGTGTGTGTGTATAAAGGGCTGGGATGTGAGTCAGTGGTGAAGCACCCTTAGGTTCAATCCCTGGTACCAAAAGAGTACTTCATTTTAAAGAACTACAAAATAGGCAAGATAACTGATATTTAACCTATATATACAACAACATAATAATAAAAAAAATCATAAGTAGTTTCAAACTCAGCTACAAATACTCTCAGAAATAAGAATTATTAAATATCACTAAATAAGATATGCAAATAAGTATATAAAAAGTCATATATATGTGTGTGTGTGTAAATCTAGATACCAAAGTACCAAATTCCTGATAAAGCTGATGGAACTTCAACTGAAACCTTCCGTTTCTGCTTATAACTGTTGTACCTACCTTTGCACTCCAAGAAAGCCCAGGAGAGCAAGATCTGGCTGCTTGTTTAATCGCAGAACACATTCCCAGTAAATGTCTTCCTCGCGGTCATTGTCCAAAGCATAAAGCATGAACAGAGGTGGGTAGAGTCGAGGCAGCAGCACAGGAAGCAGTAATCCAGAACTTGTTACTACGTAACTATACAATTATTAGAATGGGAGGACAGGGACATACATGTTAAAACCAAATATAAAGTCAAAGAGAGCTCCACTTTCTAAAAGTCAAAAGCATGAATGGGAAATTTTAAGGAAATTATAATGCTATTCTCCTCTTTACATACAGAATTGATGTAGGAACTTATCTATGGCCCCAGAGCTTCGTCTTGGTCCAATTAAAAATTCTATTCAACAACTGGAAATCTAATTTAAAATCCACTACGTTTATAGTTTGAGACTGCTTTCTTTGGGGTTATTCTTGGTAGGGATTATTTATGGTTGCCCTTTCCTGGGGTATGGCTAATAGAACTAGAGACCTAAGAGGAACCTAGAGATCTCCTAACCCAATCACATCATTGTAGAAATGAGAAAACTGATCTAGAGAAAGTAACTATTCCAAAGACTCTTTGGATGAGATTGTTTAGCCTTCACCTCCTTTCTTAACCATCTCACCCAACTGCATTTACCCTGGCTCTGGTGATTCAGATCTGGAATCTGATTTTCCTGTGCAAAATGACTTCCTTTCTGACGGCAAAGGAGCAGAGAGAGGAATTGTGCTGCCCTCTTCTGGAAGCTCAGGAAATAAGAACCTACAAAAGAATGATAAAAACAATTATACTCTGAGTGGATGAAAAGAGTAATACATTTCCATTAGTTAATCCATTTCAAGGCCTATGAAATCAAACTTTATCATCAAGTAAGTACTTTAGTTCTTTGAAATTCTTAATTGATGCTTTCTACAGAATAAAATTAAGAGGGCAGCTAGTGCTGGACACAGTGGTGCATGCCTGTGATCCCAGCAGCTCAGGAGGCTGAGGCAGGAGGATCGAAAGTTCAAGGTCAGTCTCAGCAACTTAGCGAGGTCCTCAGCAACTTAGTGAGACCCTGTCTCAAAATAAAAAACAAAAATGGCTGGGGATGTGGCTCAGTGGTAAAGCACCTCTGAGTCAAATCTCCAGAACCAAAAAAGAGCAGTTAGTGAATAATATTTCTGAACCCTTTATTTGCTGTGCTTTTTTCCTGCCTAATTATTAAGAAATGAAAATTTATGGTCCATACAAGATATATATTTCTTATCGGTAAAGGTTATCGGAGGTCAATTTGTACTAACTCTGATCAGAAACTATTATTCTTAGAATACATGCAAATACTAGTAGATATTACTTATCTGTTCAACATTAAGAAAAAAATGGTTTCAAGTAAATTATAGAAAACAATGTAAATTTTGAAAGCAAAGCTGCTGAAAGCTAAATTTTCAAATGATCATGGGACTATAAATTACTGAGGTTGGTGTTATTCCCTAGACTTGAATTTTCCCCTAGTTACGTCTAACTTCTGGTATGCCTGTGGCCTCTATCATAAACAAGTTTATTGTCCTCTTTATTTTTACAGACTTAAATCTCAACCCTTCAAAGGCACTGTGTAGTCTCTATTTGTGTAGACGAATACCTTGCCCCTTCCTCTCCCCAAATTTTATAGTTGGGAAACTAAAAAATGTCATGAAATTTATCTTCATCGTTCACGTGTACCTAATGTCATCTGAATCACTTCTGGCTCAGAGATTTGTGTGTGAGTGTGTGTGGTACTGATGATGCTCTACCACTGAGCTACATGCCCAGCCTTTTCTATTTTTCATTTTAGACAGGGTGTTGCTAAATTGACCAGCCTGGCTTCAAACTTGTAATTCTGCCTTGGCCTCCTCAGTTGATGGGATTACAAGGCACAGACCACTGCACCACTCCAGCTCAGTTACCTTTTAGTGGACACACTATTCCCTCAAAACCTGAAACATTTTCCTACTTTGTTCAAAGTCTCTGCTCAGATATTATCTGATTATTTAGGCTTCCCTGACCTTCTAGAAAACAGCAACATCTTACCTCTAGCCATGCTCAATCCCATCCTTATTTTTCTCAAAAGTGCTAATCACCCTGACATACCATGTCTTTTATTTTCTTAGAGCAGTTTATTTTTGTTTTGTTTTGATGTTGTTTTACCTTGTTCACTGATCAATTCCCCCAAATCACAGAATGGTAGGTAACACAGAAATAATCAATGGGTATTTATTGAATAAATTAAGATATATGATGCCATTGTTAAAGGACAGGACATAAATACTCTGGGACAAAAATTTATGTTGAACCTCACCTACTTTGTGGTTAGGTTTTAGAGGCATGATTTTGCTTAGAAATTAAATCCAAATAAGAAGACAACTACATTTCATACCAATTGTAATTGAAAACAGACAGACAAACATACATTTACTTTAGTTTTCTCAAACATTTAGTGAGCAAGAAAACATAAAAAAGGAAATTAAGTAACAATGGCTAAGGTTCATATTTTTGATTACAGAATAAACAATAAAAAAATTTTTTTTGAGGTACTGAGAATTGAACCCAGGACTTCACATTTGTTAAGCAAGCACTCTACCACTGAGCTGTATCCTCAGCCCTTTTCATTTTATTTTGAAACAGGGTCTTGCTAAGTTACCCAGGCTGGCCTTGAACTTGTGATCTTTCTACCTCAGCCTCCCAAATAGCTGGAATGTGCCACTGTGCCCAGCTCATTATTTAATCTATTTAAGGACCTATGGCACAAAATCATTTTCTTGATGAATAATTTCCATGACAAATGGTAACATTTATGATTCTTCACAAAGTTGTTATGTCTAGATTTAGGGTGAAGATACCCAGGCATTAATATAAATGATTACTCCAAGGCTTTCAGACTTCAGTGAATGCATCTCTTACCTCACCAGCTGGAAGATTCGCTTAAGATAGGACTTAATCTCCTTTACAGCCTCCTGCAGTAGCCGGCGGTTGGCTCCCACACCCACATACGTCATTCTATACACTGCAACCAGTGTCTCCACAAGCCTGCCCAGGGGATGCAGAGGAGTGTCACAGGCCTGAACAGGAAGAGAATCAAGGAAGTCAGTCAGCACGCCTTAATAACAAGATCAGTCAGTCAATAACAAGCGATTAAGAATAAGCAATTTCATAAACAGTAAAAGATTCAAAATGTCAGGAGTCAATTTTTAGACCAGGAAAATTCAAATACTGTAACTTTCTCAAAGTATTAAATCTACCCAGTCTAGAGCTGGAGTTCCTAATCTTTTCCCTCTCTCCTTTTTTAACTGATAGATACTAATTGCATACCTGCAGTAAGCTTTTGGGGAGGTAGATTCACACACTGTATATTACATATTGATGTGTATATTGATACACATTGTATATTGAGGTTATCCATCATTTCCAACAATTATCATTTCTTTGCAATGGGAACATTCAAAATCCTCTCTTCCAGGGTGGGCAGGGAAGAATGAAGGATATTTGGATTATGCAGAGGGGAGTGGGGGCAGTGGGGAATGGGAAAAAAAATCTTCAATAAAAATAAATAAATTTTAATAAATAAATAAATAAATAAAAGAACTGCAGAAGAAAGTAGAGTGATACCTTCTATATTGGACTGAAAGACCTAAAAAAGGTTAATTTTTTTACTGTAAGTTCTGCTTCAAGGTTTTTTTAAGCATGAATTTAATGTCAGAGAAAATTGGCTTTTCTGGGCATATGCTTATTCAGTATGAAAACGTGGCTATCTGGTTACTATTTATTATATAGTAAGATGAAACAGTCCAGAGAAGTAAGAAATATATAGGTGTTCCTTGTTATCACAGATCAAAGAGTAAGTCAAAGAATAAAAAAAATTGTGGGATATTTTGCAAAAATAAAAAATAATTTTAAAAAGTCCTCTCTTCAGCTATTGCAATTATGTGACGCAATCCTGTTAAGCATAATTGCCCTCTGTGTAACAACACCATCCCTTACTCATCTACAAAGAAAAACTACTGAGTCATAAAAAAGGACAAAATTCTGCCATTTGTAGCAATATAAATGGACCTGAAAAACATAATGTTAAGAGAAATAAGCCAGCTGGGGGCAGTGGCACATGCCTATAATCTCAGCCATGAGGGAGGCTCAGGCAAGAGAGTCACAAGTTCAAAGCCAGCCTCAGCAACTTATCAAGGTCCTGTCTCAAAATAGAAAATAAAATAGGGCTGGGGCTATGGCTCAGTGATTAAGTACCCCTGGGTTAAATCCCTAATACCTCCCCAAAAGAAAGACAAATACCACAAGGTCTCAATCATATGTGGAACCTACATGAGTTGAAATGATAGAACTAGAGAGTAGAAAAACTGTGACTAGAGTTCCTATCTTCTTCATCGAAGAATCCTTTTAACATCTTAGAAAAAGAGTTTTGGAACTCCTGATCGGGAACACGACTGAAAGACTCTAATGTATTTTAAACTTGAGAAAAATATTATACGAAGTTATGTTGAAGAAAACCAAATACTGATCACTGATGCTTCAGTTCCTTTGATCCTGCACCCCCTGCCAATGTACATTGAACTCCAGCTGATCTTACAGGGCTGAGAAAGAAGTGAAGAAGTGAAGAAAGAAGTATCTCAGAGGGTGAGGACAATGTGCTTTATATGATCTCTAGTTCACTGATGTTAGTAACAAAAAGCCACTTTAGATTGTCTTAAGTTCTCAAGAACCCCCTTGAACACTTTATAAAACTTAAAAAGTCTTATCCTAATAATGGGATAATCTTCATGTATAAATGTGATCTTAGTACTCAGAGAATTTGCAAAATAGAAAGTAAAATCAGGCTTAGGTTAACATTTGCATGATATGCTATTGTAGTTCCATTGCTAATTCTCAAAACCAATATAACTGGGACTCCAGTTTACCTTTATTAAGTACTTCTTGATGTCATCATATTTCTCCACAGAGAAGGCCCCAACATGCTGTGGAATGAATTCCAAACTTTCCAGGGTCTGAGTTTGTGAACGACTTAGTATTTCTGGACTGTAAAAAGGGAAAGGAAAGCCCATTATGTATTTCACATTAAGAAAGCAAATAATAGGGGGCTGGAGTTGTGGTTCAGAGGTAGAGCTCTTGCCTGGCAATGTGCAAGGCCCTGGGTTCCATACTCAGCACCACACATAAATAAATAAAATAAAAGATCCATTGACAACTAAAAGAAATTTAGAACAAAACAAAGCCGATTGTAAATGTGCATATGAAACACAGTTACCAACTAAGGGTGAAGTAGAGCAATAAGCAAAGTACTGGGACCAGATAAGTTCAAGAACAGTAAACAACCTGCTGTTAGGTACCCTGTCAATGTAGCACTCATTCAAACTGCATTTAAGATTACTTCATACCAGCTACAATAAATTAATGATTTTGTTCCAATCTAAAACATGGTGTTGAGAAATCTATGACATTAGTTTGAAGAGAAAACTGATTATAGACCTGGTGAGTGATAAGAGGAAAATGGAATAAAAAGGTGAGAGCTGAAGAAAAAGGAAAATAAATCAAAGGGCAAAGGAAGAAATGAAAATGAGCTCGGGAAGCAAGGAGCTAGTGAAGGCATTCCCACAGGTGGCAAGGGAAGCCCCTAACGGTTAATGGGATGTTTGGACGGAAAGGCTAAGACAAATCACAGGCTAGGAACCAAGAGAAATTTTTGGCAAAGGCAATCTATCGTTAAATTACAACCAGTTAGAAACTGGAAACAGCACATAGTCATTATTATATTACTTAAGATAAATAAGGTCTCTGCGCTAGCAACATGGCTTTATTTACAAGTCTGTTCATTCTCAATTCTCAGGAATACCCAATGGTAGTTAAGCAAGGTTAGCTGGAGGGCTGGTGGCTAAGCTCTATGCCGACAGGCTATACAGTGAAAGCTGACCATCTGCATCACCCAACCAGGGCCTATCCATGGTTTTAATCAATTTTGGAAGTTTCAATTTTTTCTACTGACGGAGGAGAAGGTAATAATTATGAACTACATGAATGAAACATTATAATCAATACCTCTTTATCTCAAATATAGTACAAAAAAATTACCTTCATAGATTTAATTTCTTAAAAATTTAAACAGAGAACAGGGCACAGTGGGGCACGCGTGTAATCCCAGTAGCTTGGGAGGCTAAGGCAGGAGAATCTCAAGTTCAAAGCCAGCCTCAGCAACGTCAAGGTGCTAAGTAACTCAGTGAGACCCTGTCTCTAGATAAAACACAAACAACAGGGCTGGGGATGTGGCTCAGTGGTTAAGTGCCCATGAGTTCAATCCCAGGTACCAAAAAAACAAAAAAACAAAAACAAACAAACCAAAAAAAACCTTCAGAGAAATAGCAAGAAAAAAGATACTATCATTTATTTTAAATTCCAAATAAAAATTGAATTGCATACCTTTTGGGGCTCAAAGTATATACCTTTTGGGTATTCAATGACAAAATTAACCTCTCTAGGCTTGAATAACAATTACTACTTGTTAGACTTCTACCTCTAGAATTTAATTTCTATGTAATTATATTGAGCTTAGAGTTTGAGCTATTTGAAAATTGATAATTTATTCAGAGAATTAAGTAACTTTTAGGAAACCACAACATTTGGTTACTCTGAACAAACATTTATATTCTGAAAAAAATGGACACTTGATGAATTTTCTTTCTTCAATTCCTGAGTATCAGAAAGCAACTGAGGGCTGGGGATATAGTGCAGTTGGTAGAGTACTTACCTCGTATGCACAAGGCCCTGGGTTCAATCCCCCACCCCACACACACACACAAAAGAAAATTTAAAAAAAGAAAGTAACCGATACGTGTAAATGAAAGTTGGTATAAATCTAACAATAGAGGAGTAGCTCAAATAAATACTTAGAATTACAAGAGGTAGTTTAGTAAGGGTTTTGCCATAGGGATTAATAAATTCCTTAGGTCCAAATGCTAGCAATCTTTATGGGAGTGATTGGCTAAATTTAAAAAATAAGGAAATAAGAAAGGTAGTTGGAGAAAAACAAGAACAAGGAGAAGATTTAAAAGTTCATCTAGAAATTTTAGTTCAAAGAAATTGTACCATTTCTTTTTGGCCTCCAAGTTTTCTGATGAGACTCAACATGCAGTCATTTGAGCTGCTATTTCCCTGAGTGTGATGAATCATTTTGTCTAGTTGCTTTCAGGATGTTATTCTTTGAATCTAAATATGACACCTCTGCATAAAAGGATTTCTAGATTTTTCCAGGATGGAGCTTGCTCAGCATCTTGAATCTATAGGTTTGTGTGCTTCACCAAACTTGGAAGTTTTTCTATTATTTCTTTAAAAAATTGTCAATCCCACATTCTTTCTTGCTTTCTTTTAGAATTCTCAGGACACAAACTTAGACCCATAGATCTCAAGGCTTTATTCTTTTATTTCCCCACCACGCTTTTTTTCTCTCTGTTGTTCTGCCTGGCTAATTCCTAATGATCTATTTTCAAGTTCACTGGCTCTTACACTGCCATCTCTATTCTGCCTGAGTCCATATGATGAATTATTTTGGTTACTTTATTTTTCAACTCTACTATTTCTATTCAGTTCTTAATTTTTTAAAAAAATTCCTTTGCTGATGTTTTCAGTTCTAGTATTTGTTTCAAGGATTCTGTGATAGCTCATTTCAGAATTTTTATAACAGCTGCTTCAAAGTTCTTGTCAGGCACCAATAAAAAAATAAAAAAATAAATAATGAAGTTCTTATCAGGCAACTCTAACATCTATATCATTTCATTGTTGATGTCTGTTGACTGTCTTCCCTAATGAGTTCAGGTTACTATGGGTCTTGTTTATATCCTGTGGTGAATATTGACATAAATAAAAGAGATCTTTTCCCCTGCATTGTTATCTTTAGAATGACTTGTTTTTAAGGCTGGCCCTTGGCTGGAGCCTGGGAACTAAGCTTGCTAAAAGTTCCCTATACTGATAAGGGTATATGCTGTCCACAGACATATTAACAATGCGATTTACAGAGAACATCTGCTTTCTGTCTGTGGCTATGGAAGTTTGGTAGTTGCCAGACATAAGGTACCAATGTGACCAGTTACAGTGGGTACCAATGTGCTTCCCTGGGCAGAAACACTGTACATGTGTAATGCATTTTACTGCTGGAAGAGTGTGTGCCTTGGTGTGACCCCTCACAGAAAGGAGAGCATGGGAAGCTTACATGTGGAATCCTCTAGACTCTACCTGCCTTCCTCCCTTATAATGTGGCTATGTACTCTTACTGTGTTGCCATAATCTTACTTGTGAGTACAATTATATTTTGAGTCTTGTAATACATCAGTGAATGTGTAGGTAATCTTGGGAATCCCTACAACAGCCAGCATTTTTATGTTAGTTGTGTGGTCTATGGAGCTAATGACAGGTCACAACTCAAAGCCTCTGTAATCCTATTTGGGTCTGAACTGTGAATGTAGCACTTAATGGTCAGTTTGGAACTGACCTATTAGCTCAGTCCTCAAAGTCTTTGATAAACTAATTAAGATCAAATTCATGTATATGCAGGTCTGAGGGGAGCCCAGGAGTTCACAGACAACTTTATGGGATTGTTTCCAGAGCTCTTCTGTTACCTTTCTGGTATTCTCAGGTTCTCAGAACTTCCTGTCTAACCCCTCCAGCCAAAAAATGCTCACTTCTGTGAATGTACCACACCTAGAACTGAATAGTGGGAGTACAGAGTGAGGCCCACCCCCCACCCCCCAAAATGGGGTTTGTCCTGCCTCTTGGACCTGACAATCCATTAACAGAGGGAAAAGATTCCATTCCTTTGGAGTTGGTGGCTCCTGCAAGCTTCCTGTTCATGGCTGCTCTGGCCACAGCCATGCTACCTCTGCCACCTATAGGCTAGGGCATTCGAGACTGCAGAAAAGGAAGGAGAAGAAAGCCAGGTGCACAGGCTCTGTTGAGTTTTATAAGTCCTTATCTCACTATTTGAGCCAGAAGCAGAGAGTATTTTCTAGATCTCTGTCAGTACCATAGGGCTTACTTTCAGGTCCAGGTTGCACTGCGTTCAGGCTGAGAAACAACAGGGCAAAAAACTAGTAAACTCGACACTAGTTTGGTGGCACTCTGAATTCAGTTCTTCACTTCACTTGTTGATATCTACTTTTCAGAGTTCTCAAATAACTGTCCACATATTGTGGTCCAGGTTTCATTTGAGTTTGACAGACGATAAGAGAGGTGTGCTTTAATCCATCTTACCCAGAAGGAACACATGAGTAACCTTTTCTGTGTATGTGATGTTGGGGATTGAACCTAGGGCCTTGTGCATGCAAGGCAAGCACTCTACAAACTGGCTGTATCTACAGCTCATGATTAACTTTTAAACTAAATTATATTTTATAATTGAATGCAGAGAACCTCAACTACTTACTAACTCTAAGTTACATCTTCCTAACATTCTGTGTTCTGTGCAGGGCAGGCATTCACTCACCTGTCCCTGTGCTGGCGCCGATTGGTGGTCAAGGCCACAGCAATGTTGTCCCAGGCTTTCCAAACATCCCCTTGGCCTGGGCTCTCACAGCCCAGCTGATGCCAACATTCATCGAATACTGCTCTCCACTTCTCATCAGCAGCCACAGCCAGGTTTCCTAGCTTCCTGCTAATAAATCCACAGCAGCCACGAAATCACTTCTTTTGCGAAAAATCATTCTGAAGAATAAAAACTTTCTAATATACAATCGAGAATACTTCTGCGACCACAACTGCTTAGTTCTATTTTTAAAACGCTGAATGAAAATTTAGAAGGGATAATTTTTACTTAATTAATATTTATTAAAGTTTATGGATTTTTAAGCTTACACCACCATCAGAATTGACTCTTCTGCTTCCTACATTTCCACAGAATTGATTCTATAAAACTGACTCATGTTAAAACAGGGACTTTCTGTACTTTGCACAATCAGTGATGAGAATTGTGAAATGTATCATACACAGGGTTTCACAAAAAGCCTAAAAATAAGCATGGTACAGAAAACAGATCAAGCTCCCATTGGAACAAAGATTCTGAGATACTACCAAAAAATAAAAACAAACCTAATAAAGGAACAGCATAAGGCGAAACCTTGGAAGAACTGAGTTAAAGTTTTGCCTTTTTAACTCATATGCAGATGGTTCTAGTCCACATGGGGTGGGCACATCTATCTGTCTGCCTGATACTTACTTTTCAAATTCAAGTTGTGTAAGCATTCTATTTAAGAATGTTCTTTCAGTCCGCTGGACACCTGCAACATTAACAGCTGGATTTCTCTTATCCCTAGTAACTTTTATTTTAAACATCTATTACTAAGACTTATAATTTAAGCCAAGACCAGATTTAGCAAACTATACAGTGTCAGTTGACAATTCAGGTGTTTCCCTGTTTTGCCATGAAGACTTTAAAAACTTGATTTTTTTTTCTTTAAAAAATATTAACCAGCTTTGATGAAAGCAAAACAACTCAAAACATTCAATAATTAATCCAGAATTAACATCAGTTACTCACAAAACTTTGGGTCTGTCTTTGTCACTCTCATACAGACTAGGTTTGAAGTAGGTTCCAGTGATTTTTATCCCAGATCCCCATTCTCCACTAAAGTAACCTTCAATATAATCTCCATTGGGCATGGTCAATGTTCCCTAGGTAAAGTTAGAGGGAAAAAATGTAGACTTAGAGGAATTATTTTCAATTTTAAAAATTAAGAGGAAAAAACACTAAATTGTTAACAATTTTTTTTTAATTTGATTTCACCAGTCTCCAACTCTTCAATAAACAACAACAAAATGTGTATATGTGCAAGTCCAAAAACATGTATGAAAATAATCCATTGGTAAAAGAAAAAAAATCTACAGGAAAAATTGGAAAACATTTTCAGATGTATGAACATCTAAACCCTATTAAAATTTATGAACTGAGGCTAAAGCCGTGCTTAGGAGGAAATTTACAGTTGTTAACACCTGTCTAGGAAAATAGGAAAATCAACTATATTTTTATAATAGCAATGAATAGCAATGAATAATCCAAAAATAAAATTAAGAAAACAGCTCTCTTTACAATAGCATTATACCTAGGAATAAATTTAACCACAGAAACACAAGATATATACATTGAAAACTACACATTGATCAGAGAAATTAAAAACCTAAGTAAATTGTGAGATGTGTTCTATATTTATGGATTAGAAGATTTCAAAATTATTAATGTCAATTCTTCCCAAAACTGATGGATAGATTCAACAGATCACTATCAAAATCTCAACAGGATTTATTGCAGAGTTTGTCAAGCCAACCCTAAAATTTATATGGAAAGACAAAAGATCCAGAATAGCCAAAGCAATCTTGGAAAAAAACAAGGTTGAATGATTTACACTTCCTAATTTTACAACTTACTGGAAAACTACATTAATCAAGATAATGCAATATTAACACAAGGAGAGACATGTTAATCAATGTAATATAATTGAGAGTTCAGAAAAAAACACATTTTATGATCAATTAATTCTAACAAAGATGTCAAGAAGATTCAGTGGGAAAAGGTTTTGGACAATTGGCTGTACATAAATGAAAAGAATAATTGAGACTCAAATTGCCCACAACAGTTACCTCAAAAAAAACCCCACAGGCCAAAGGTAAGAAGTTAAAAACTATAAACCTTTTGTTTATTTTTGCAGTGCTGGGATTGAACCCAGCATCTCAAGTACACACTGGCTGGTGGGAATGTAAAATAGTGTAGCCAGTTTGGAAAATATTTTTGCAGTTTCTTAATATGTTAAACATCATTTACCAAATAGCTCAGTAATTTAAAATATGTACACACGAGAAGCTGTATTCAAATGCTTATAGCAGCATTATCTGCAACAGTTTAGAATTAGAAATATCCCAGGTCCATTGACTAGCAAAAGGAAAATATGTGGTTTTGGAATACCATTCAACAGTAAAAAGGAATAAAGTAATACACATGCCACAATATGGAAATACCATGATAAGTGTCAAAAGCCACAAAGAAGAAACCACGAGTATGATTCCACTTATAAGAAAGATCCAGAAAAAAGCAAACCTAGAGCATGATAAAGTCCACTCAGGATGCTTCAGCCTGGAGGTAGAAATAGGAGTGACTGTAAATGGCAGGAGGAATCTTTTCAGCCATTGGACATGTTCTAAAAGTAGGATGTGGTGATGGCTATATAACTATGTATTTTCTTAAAATTGCTATTACATACACTTATGTAACTTGTGCATTTTGTGGTATATAAATTAACTTATTTGAAGTCAAGAAAAATTAGCAAAAGAAATGTATTAGGGAGACAAAAAAATTCCAACCTTTCCACTAAGAGTCCAGTCATCAGAAAATTCTCCTTCGTAGATAGTATCATCTTCAGAAAGTAAAACCCCATTTCCCTATGTGAAGAAACAAAACAAAAAAATCAAATCACAACACACAAAAGGCAAGTAACAAAGCAAGTGCAGCCATATCCACAAAACTTAACATAATCTTAAAAGACAGAAGAATAGCACCAAGAGGGTAGAACACTAATAAAAAGACAACTTAAAAGTCAGCGGTAGCTACGTGTGAATGCTCCTCTCACCATCATTTTATTAAGGTGGAAGTTGCCTTCATAGTATAATCCAAACTGGGTAACAACCACACCATTCCCTTGACACACATCATCTTGCCACATTCCCATGTACTTTTCTCCCCTGCACAGAAATAAGAAAGGAAAAATCACCAATAATAAAAATAAATTTTTTACTTATTTGAAAAATTACAAGAGAGATCACAAACATCACCCCTAGGTTGGTATCAGTTCCATTTCTGTAGTTAAAGCAGTTAACTGTCCCCTCAAACATGGGACAATGTGATAGCAAAAGACATCTTACTCCAAGTAATGTTCTCTCTGGAATTTAATATTTTGTCCTATCTGACACAGATCTGTATATACACTATAGACTTCCTTGAGACCTTTAATCAAACAGTTTAATAAAAGCAGCAATTATTATGGAAGCTGTGGCAATTAACAACATGGGCAGGGTTAGTATATATTAAGTCCAAAGTAAATTGGGCCAAATCAAATATGGAGGCAAAAAGAATATATTCCTCCCCAAGGTTTAGTGAACTGAATTTTACTAGGCTTGATTCCCGGTTTGCCGGCACAATAAGTCTCTTACCTGACAGGAAGCCCTAAGAAGAAAGTTGTTCTATCTTTTCTTTAGGGTGAGGGGGGTACTGAGGACCAAACACAGGGGTGCTTATTCTCAGTCCTTTTTTTATTTAATTTTTTTTTTTAGTTGTAGGTGGACATAATACTTTTATTTATTTATATGTGGTGCTGAGGATCAAATCCAGTGCCTCACATGTGCTAGGTGAGTGCTCTACCACTGAGGCACACAACTCCAGCCCCTATTTTTTATTTTATGACAGGGTCTTGCAAAGTTGCTGTGGGTCTCCCTAAAGTGCCGTAGCTGGCCTTGAACTTGTAATCCTCCTGCTGTAACCTCCTGAACTGCTGGGATGGCAGACGTGCATCACCTTGCCCAGCTCCAAACCATTCTACCTTTAATCCCTAAAGGTTATCCATTGGTTCCCTCCAACCTTTTGTTCCTATTTTCTATTGACTGCATTAAAAACTTTTTCGTAGCTGGGTGTGGTGCACACACCTGTAATCCCAGCATCTCAGGAGGCCAAGGCAAGAGAATCACAAGTTCAAAGTCAGCCTCAGCAATTGAGTGATGCCCTGTCTCAAAATAAAAAATAAAAAGGACTAGGGATATGGCTCAGTGGTTAAACACCTCTGGTTTTAATCCTGGGTACCAAATTTATTTTTTTTTAAAGTTTTTTTTGGTATAATAAAGACGTGGTAACTTCTTTTAGAGCGAGACTTGTGTGAAGCTTTAGGGGAAATAGTACAAACATAAATTTTTAATTATTCTGATCTCATAAAGAAGTAATCTATTGTCTGGCTCACAAGAGAATAGAAAAGATTATGCCTGATAACTCTGCTACCTTAAGAAAATTCTGTTAATGTTGTTGCATGAATATGCTCAGCCTTCACATAACTGTCATTACTTTTGGAGAAGTATAAGAACCTTATCCTCTCACATACTACGCTTGAGATTAGAAGCAGAATATCATACCTAGTGATATCATCAAAGACACCATATCCTGCTTTCTTATCCATTACCCACTGGCCAATGAACATACTGGGAGAAGAAGAAGTCAATTTTCCACTTCGAAGGAGACCATGACCATGACGCATGTTATCTTGAAAGCAGCCTTCAAATACTTCACCAGAAGCATAACTATGGTTGGAAAGAATGAATAAAGATCAACATACATTGAATTCTGATGCTTACTTTAGTCTAAAAACTCTAAAATTATACTCGGTCTCAGTGGCAGCTATATTTACTTGATTATATAGTCATTTTTCATCAAAAACCTCATTTTTCAATGATTGAGCCTAAGAAGTTAAAGACATCATGGGTGGTTATTTTACATTATTAACATGGAGAAAAATTATGTTAGTTCCTTTTGAGAAAATGAAATATTGAGTTGTCAATGAAGAGGGAAGAATATTAAAGAGTTTTGAGTAATAAAATTAAATTCATAGATAAGATGTAGGGAAAATTATGGTTAATATGACACATACAATTTAGATAAGAATCAAAGTTAATAACTTAGAATTTCATCTTGTGATATATGAGGGGTTACTCATTAAAGAAAAATTTTACACAGGGTTTCAGTCATTAAAAGAGGAAATAAAATTTACTCCTTAGAGATTCTGGCTACATAAACTTTAGGTTTACATAGTTCTTTGAAAAAGTAATACCAGTCTAACAACCTTTGCAATATTATTACCTATAGACTCCTTGACCACACATTTTTCCTTCTTTCCAATGGCCCACATAATGGTCTTCTTTGTTCAGAGCCTTGTTTGGAATTCTGTATTCTCCATACCTACCAAGGAAAATTAAAAAACATCAGAAGACGCATTTGTGACATATTCACCTTTTGCTGTATATGTCAGGAAGCATTTCAATATGGGCACAGAAGAGATTTACCTACAGGAAGAAAAGCAGAAATGGGGTCTTGGTTACGCTATTAAAGGTGACTGGTGAACCTTAGAAGAACGGGACTTCAAGCTTACACTGTACTTATACAGAATACTTCTGTACTGACAGAATGGATGCTTTATTCCAAGGCCAATGAAAAGCAGAACCCTGTGCTCCAGGCCTATCTCTGTAACTAATAAGCTGGATCACCTTGAGTAAGTCTGGGCATCCAACTTCTCTCATCTGTATAATAAAGTAGATTATTATAATAAAGTAGATTATCTAAAGCGTTTATTAATTTTAGATACCTATTAAAAGGAGATTAAAAGACATCACAAAATTTGTATTAGCACCTATACACAGTCAGCTACCACACATACATAAATCACTTCTTTAGCATGAGACAAAATGTCACCACCACAAATTTGTTGTATAAATATATTTACAGTGTTAGAAAATATTACAAGCTCATGAAAAAATATATGAAGAGCTTATGAAAAAGATGTTATTAGAGAGTTATTAAGATAATACATCACTTGCAAAATTTCCTTTTTTTTTTTTAAGGCTTTCTTTACTTTGCATATACTTTGTGCCTTGTGCCTCATATTTCCCATGCATTATCACCATGTCTCCCAGCAACCAAATGCCAATAAGAGTCTAATGTCCACTTAGTAAATCAAGGCATATAGCATTTAAGTAATCTGCCTAAGTTCAGAAAGCTAGGTGCTGGAACTGTTGGGAATTTGATTATCAACACTAGTCCCAGATGCTTGAGGTCAGCCTACTAGGAGAGACATGTACACAGATAATTACAAATTACAATACAAGGGGCTGGGGATATAGTTCAGTTGGTAAAGTGCTTGCCTCATGTGCACAAAGCCCTGGGATCAATCCCCAGCATCGCAAAAAAAAAAAAAAAAAAAAAAAACCACACACACAAATTACAAGATAACTGGCCACTGTGATAAAGGAGGGTGCAAAGTGCAATGGGGCTAGAGAAAGGAAAACCACATAATGGCAGAGGGCAGGGCAGGGCAGAACTCCTCAAGATTGCCCTTTAATACCACAAAAATTAAAGATGATTTAAAACTAAATAGAAATTTTCTCTTTTCTTTATGTAAAGGGGACACACTACTGTCTCAACAACCTCACCATCAACATTCCCCAAGGTTCTCAATCTTCACAACTGAGAGATGGATGGAAAGCATGGCCCTATTTTAATAGATGGAAAGCTATGTAACTGAGGCCACGTGGCTATCAAGGTAAATCAGAGGCTGTACCCCATGTTCCCAGCTCCCTTTATGGTCAGACGTCTGCAGCGTAAGTATTAATAAACTCTAAAAGATAAAACGAAAATCTACTGCATGTTTCAAAAGCAACTGCGAACATAACTTGTGATCAAATTCGAATTTACTCTCATGCTTTAAATAATTTTCTTACCCATCTTCCAAACCATTCCTGAATAAGCCAGAATACATCTTTCCATCAGGCCACTTCAAGACCCCTCTGGAAGGTGTAAGCAAAGAATAATGCATGTCAACTAATGTTTCAGGTAATCAATACTTTTTCCATAATGTGACTTGAATTTGTCTTCATCCCAAGGACAAATCTTAAGAATTTTCACCTGCCATGAGGCTTCCCTGAAAGCCAGCGCCCATCGTAAGTGGCATCCTTTAGGCGAGGATCCTTGTAGAAAGTATATTTGGCACTGCGTGAAATGGGTGGTTCCTGCCTCTGAACACTGCTCCCACTTCCGTAAGGCGGAAGATCAGATGTCCCCCTTAAAGCATGATCCACAGCTTGGCTTATGGCTCGCAGCCACTTCGTCTAGGAACAGAAAGTAAAAGTAAATGTCATCAAAGTCATCAAACACTGTTGTAATTCCAGTTCTCTTTGGTGTAATTTTTCTGTCTCCTAATGCTTTTCTTATTAGTGAGTAATACTAATTGGCTCTTGGAATTCACTGCTATGCTTACGATTATGTTACACTGAAAAAACAAAAACAAAAAACCCCATGGTTTAATGAAGAATTATATAACTGTGGATTATTAGTCAAGCAAGAACAATTTTTATTTTTTCTTTGCTATCATAAGAAGCAGAAACAGCCAGGCCAAAGACTGAAAGAAAATACCATAATGGACTAACCTTTTCCTGGGGTGTTGATGAAATGAGAGTGAATTGCTCTTCAGGTGTAGTTATCTTTAGACCATTCCTAAAATGTTCACAAGGATAAATACCAGAAGGTATGACAAACTGTCATTATAATATCAATCCTCAAGTATGAAAAGCAGTCTTTATTTCAAAAGGAGCAGAAGTCAATTAAATGTAAATGCTAATGCTCTGGTTTTGAGTCCCACGGTAGGGGAAAGGATACAGAACTACTTTGCCCTGTGTTAATAATTTGATGTGAGCAATGGTGATACTCTTCTACTTTCTATCGTGATTTGACATTATTTTCACAATGGGCCATTTTATCATCAACAGGCCACTTTACCATTGAATGTGTTAGGAAGTAAGTCTGATTACACAGCCTTCCAATCTCTCCCTCCTGACCTTTTTTTTTTGAAACATGTAAGGAAATGACCTGGGTAACAGAGGGAGAGCATTGGCAGAGGTGAGCTGGGAAGAGGAAATGCACTTACACATTACCAGCTTCTTCAGAAAGTGGTTCCACCCACAGTGTGGCCAAAGGGAATACATGGTGTGTGGAGAACTGAAACAAGAAAACATGGAGGTAGGTTGTGAAAGTCCACATACACCTGGGGTCTTTGCCCACATTCTCCGCATGCCCTTTGCCCATATGGGCCTATCTCTGCTGCATAATCCCCTTGCAATGGTTAAGTCCAGGTGGGTGCTACCATCTCTGCCACTGAGTTCTCATAACATAGCTAACCCCATGAGCCCTGCCATCTCTGCTGCTGGGACCTCTGCATATGGCTGACACTCACTCTCAAGCTGGAAAACAAAAACACTCTCTGTCAGTGACAGAGCCCAAGCCTAGTGGCACATAGGGTTGTGGGTTTGTTCCCTGACACCAAACAAACACATATACAAAAGCTCACTGAAATATAGTCCATACTACAAATGCAAGTTGTAGCTAAACATTCTCTTTTATTCAACTTACAGAGAAATCACAGAAGTTTTTAACACAAATTGATAGTCATGTACCATCTACTGACATTCTGGTCTATAGTGGACCACATACATGATGGTGGTCCTGTAAGATTATAATAAAGGTGAAAAATTCCTATCACTGCACAATACCTTACTCATGTATTTGTGGTGATACTGATGCAAACAAACCTGCTTAGATACATTTAAATATACAAATACTTTGTGTTGCATTATAATTTCCTATGGTACTCAGTATGGTACCTGCTAGACAGGTTTGTAGCCAGAGAACAACAGGTGTGTTAGTAGGCTACACCATCCAGGTTTGTGAAGCACACTCTGTGTTTGCAGAACAAGGTTACCTAACACATTTCTTAGAATGTCATTAAGAATAGGGCCTATCAGTGGTAAGAGTGCCCACCTAGTACCTGTGAGGCACCAGGTTCAATCCTCAGCACCACATACAAATAAATAAATAAAACAAAGGTATTGTGTCCATTTTCAACTAAAAAATAACATAAGAAAAAAAAAAAAAAGAATAAGGCCTGTTTTAAGGTTAGGAATCTGGCCTACCTGGGCATGGACCAGAGCATCATTAAACAGAATGAACCAATTCACAGAAAACCTCCCAGCATGCTGCAGAGAGAGGGCTCGGTTACTACTTTCACACAGCAGTCGACGCTCTGGCTTCCTCAAAGAATCCTAGAATTAAAAACAAACACTATGTTAAATAATCCAAATCATTTTAACACACAAGGAAAAAATGAAGCAGAGGGACTGGGGATGTGGCTCAGTGGTAGAGCACTTGCCTAGCATGTGTGAGGCACTGGGTTCAATTCTCAGCACCACATAAAATGAATAAATAAAATAAAGGCATTGTGTCCACCTACAACTAAAAAAATAAATAAATAAATAAAATGAAGCACACAAAAATCACATTAAGGGAATCTACTGGTCAGAGCTCAGCATGGTATTAGACTTAAATTTACATGGGATCCAAACACTTCATAAAATTAGAGCCCAAAGGCTATTAGAAAGAAGACAGAAACAAACTGAAGAAGGTAAGCCTTCAGAAGAGTCCTAGAAAGGAGAGAGGTGTTGGTATTTAAAGCCCTCATTGCTATGATGGGATCATTAAACACTTTTATTATAAACAAGTGAGAAACCAAGAAAATGATGGCAATTGTTATGGAAATGCCTGCTGTGTGTTGGGGGTAACGAATGACAGTTGGCATGAATTACCGTCATTTTTCCAGGAAAGGTCTTCCAGAAGCCGAGTGTGTACTCTGCTTCCTTCCTTTTCCTGCCGAGATGGAGAGCAAGAGACTCATAACAAGAACTGGAATCCTGCAGTTTCTGATATTCTGGAGATGTCTAGAGGCCAATAATTAAGAAAAAAAAGAAAAGAATATAAAACAATTGTCCAGAATCTGTGGTCAAAGTGTGATTTAGACATGTAGTATTTAACTGGGGGAGAAAATTCAGCCCAAAGACAAAAGTGTTACACCAAAGGGAATTGGGAACTTTTTCCAAAAAAAAAAATGTATTATGTCACTATGTCCATATGAGGTTGCGGAACAATGCAGGGGGTGGGGAAGAACACATGCTGGCAGTTGTCAAAGAGGAGAGGGCTGAGGACAGGGGCAGGAGGTCTCAAATGTTTTATTTTCAGTCTCTTTAGGTATACGTATTGATAACTGTCATTTTGGAAAATGAGAATATTTTGAAAGCTATTTATTCATTTCAAATAAAATTAAGATTTTAAATGACAAACAATGGTGTTTCCCAAAACAAGTATTTTTAGAGAGAAAAGTGGCATGGACTTTCATTTTTTCAAATCCCTTCATTATCACTTAAAAAATAATAGCCAGATTTTTTTTATATCTATTTCTGCTTTGTTTGGTTGAAATATATGAAGAAAATCTAGCCTTATAGATAATTGGAAAAGGGAGAAATATTTTAATACCCATTTAAAATAATGGAAGATATTTTCCTTTGATACACATTAAAACTTAAGAAAGTTTCTTAAGTGGGTAGATACAAAGTAGAATCTGAAATTACAGCAAGAAACTTTCTGTACTATTAAATTAAAATCCACTAGGGTATCTTACACTTTAAGTTGTTTTCATCATATATATTGTAACACTGTAGATGGGGCAAATAGAAAATATTAAGTTACACAGATCACTAAGTTACCCAGGTCTTCCAAATGTGGATACATTTTATATACAATATTAAAGATCATTAATATTACCATCTACCTTATCAGAAAAAGTCCTAAGTATTGGAAAACTGTCAGGCTGATGTCTGACATTCTAATTTTTGCTTATAAAAGTCCAGATTTGCTGGGTGCAATGGCACATGCCTGTAATCCCAGCAACTTGGGAAGCTGAGGCAAGAGGACCACAAGTTTGAGGCCAGCCTCATCAACTCACTGAGACCTTGTCTCAAAGTAAAAAGGGCTGGGGATGTACTTAGTGATAAAGTGCCCCTGAACTCAATCCTCCATACCAAAAAAAAGAAAAAAAAAATTCAGATTTTACCATTGGCAGCAAATATCATAAATTGTTCTCCCTGAAGCAACAGGTTCATTTACTCATATTTGAGAAAATAAAAACCATAGTTTATCTGTCCATTTAAATTGTTCATTCAAGTTAAAAAAAAAACAAAAAAAAAGCGGTTCTCAACTCAATCGCCATTGTGCTTTGAGAAGACCTTGGGGTGAGAGCTGAACTGCTCTATGGGTCCTTCCCCTTTCATCACACAGAGCATTAAAAAGACATATACTCAATGGTTGAGGTTGAATTAACTGCTTCTTCATTCTTAAGGGAAACTGGAATTTTTATTTTGGTTTTAAACTGCAGGTACAAGGCTAGTACAGAGCGCAGTGTCTTACCACTGCCTGATGTCTGCTGAGGGACCAGCAGCTTGAACCATCTTTATTGTTCCACTATTAATGTAAATCACAACATGGAAAAAAGGACAAATGCATGTCTTACTATAGTCACGGAACAGTTTTGACCTTGCAAAGCCAGCTCTGAGAACCAAATGCAGGATACAGCTGCTATGCTACATGGTGAATGAGCAGAAGGTGAGAGTCGCTCATATTGAGATCTGCTCAGTGCAGTGGCACATACCTGTAATTTTAGGGACTTTAAAATGCACTTAAGAAACATTTAATGAGTATCTAAATGACCAAAGGCATGGGACTTGCCTTCTAGGAGCTTATAAGTAGGCAAAAAAAGATTGAAAAACATACACAGGATAACGCAGATTTTTTTAATTGCTTATATATCAGGAGACAATATAGGAAGTAAAGTGGTTAAAAGAAGACTGTCAAGTCAGAGTGCCTGAAATGAATTCTAGCTCTGGCAATATTCTCTGATGAGCCTCAATTCTCTCAGATGTAAAAGGGGGAGAGTGGTATAATAGTAATACCTATTTCACAGATTTGATACAAAAGCTAGAACATGGGCTGGGATATAGCTCAGTTGGTAGAGTGCTTACCTTGTATGCACAGGCCCTGGGTTCAATCCTCAGCACGCCCCCCACCAAAAAAAAAAAAACAAACCCAAAAAACAAACAAACAAAACTAGAACATGAAATGCATTAAACAAACATTAAGTATTACTAACTTTCATGGGGACATTTAAAAATACACAAAATGATGATCTAGGTTGTACCTTAGACTTACTAAATTATAATTTACAATTGTAATTGTAATGGAACACAGGTGTGTGTTTGAGAAAACTTCAGATGATTTTGCTATACTGTGATAAGAAGCACTGATAAAACATAATGGAGAAATGAAGTGCTGGCAAAGCACAGAGGAGGAACTTACTAACTCTTAAGAGCTGGGAATGGGAGGAATAGCAGGATAGGCTGAAAGGGCTTGATTTTCAAGAAAAAATAACTTTGGAGCCAGGCCTTTAAGGTTTCCATAATGAGGATGATGTTAAGGGTATTTCAAGAAGGAAATATAAAGCACATGACTAACATATCCGATATGGGAGAAGATAAGACTAGAACCAAAAGAGGGTTAGATTATGCAAGGCCTTGAATGACAAACTAAACAGTCTTGATTATTCCACAGAATTAGGCCCTTCTGGAAATAGTACACCACCAGTTTCCCTGAACAATTCTAAGCTGATCTAGGAGACAAAATTCTTGATCAATTGAGGCCATATTGATGTGAAATCTCTACATTGTTGGATTATTTATTTGGTGGCTCAAATCTGCACAGCTAAAACTAGATCAGTCTGGGTTAAAGTGAAGCTAGGCTAAAGGAAAGACAGAGATCACACAAGGATCAAATATAGAAATCCTCTGTCAGTTCCTGGGTCACTCTGGGACTAAAATCTGTCCAGATCAGGAAATATATTCCCAAATTAAAAAGGTTTTCAGGAATTTTGGAGTCATTATGGTTTCTCTAGAATCCTTCAGAGTGGAAACAAAATGAAATCACACATTTGAGTATAATTTCAAAAGTAAATATCTCAGTTTCAGCTCTTACACCCATATCTTGGAGTGCTGCTAATTTCCTGCAGCTCCCAATTGGTGAGCTTTACACAGAAAATACACTGGCTAACATTTGAGAAAATCCTGTAATAGTGATTTCTCATAGCACTTGCTACAGTGACCCAAACACCTGGTATGAGTCTACCATGAATTCAGGCCAGGTGGTAACTCCGCTACCTCACAAGTATGTCCCATTATACAGAAGCCAGCGTTTCAAAAAGTTCCATGTAACTCACACTCACTATGCATTCCACAGACATCGACAACTACTGAATGAGTAGCACTCATAATAGGGTCTCAAATTTAGACTCAGTTTCATAAAGTGAATACAATCCATTTGGATATGATCCTGAAAGGAGGCTGAATCCACAGCAAAGAAAACTAGATTTACCTAGTTATACTCTTTCACGTTCCCAAAGAAAAAGAAATTTAATTAGACACATGTAAATACTAATGAAGTTTTAGATCTTATCGTAGCTTAACCCAAACAAACTACTACGATCCTTAGCTTCATAAGTATCGGAAGGGGGTGCATAAGGGAACTTACCACTTCAAAACAAGTAGCAAGCTTTAGCAAAACTTTTGCATAATTATGAAGCCGTCTGATTGGCAAGAAAAACAATGTATTGAGTATTTCCATCAACTGAGTGCTTTCATCATTCACTTCTGATAAATCTTGCAACAGCTCTTGGTTTTTATTTAGGAAATCACTGCAGGAAGAAGAAAAAAAGTCAGTTAATAATTTTGGGATTGGATAATATGCATGATATTGCGTAGAAAATTTTATTAGTACCTTTATTCAGAATATACATGTTTAGGTGCTAAGGTCTAGAAAATGAATCATATATTCCGTAATTTGGGGGAATAACTGAGACCAAATGACACCATTACCTGTTATTTTCAAAGCCAAAAGTCTACATTTTAATTCATTCAGTAAAATGATCAAGTCAAGACTTTCCCTGGGCACTTAAAAACACACAGCACTATAAAACATAATCTTTGGATATTCGAATAACTGGAGGAACACATGTGCTTACATGGCAGGTTTAGCAAGAAGTTGGAATCCTCCCATAACCAGGAAATTTGTAATTGATATGCAATACCTTGAGCAAAAAAGAAAACACATGTATATTAGTGGTAAAATGTAAATAACTATTTCTTCAGAGTTTTCAAGCAAGTATCTGGAACAGATGCTTCTTGAAATCTCACCAATGAGTTTCAGAACTTCTGTGATGTCAACATTCAGAAGCTGTAAAGGAACGAAGAGAAGAACAGATCGTGTGATAATTACAAGAGGGTGGGGGCAGTAAATACCATTTTAGTGAAAGATTAGTAAACAGGAAATTTTAAAAGCACTTGAAGCTGTGAAGATGTTGAGTTTACTTGACAGACAGTAAATGGTAACAAACAAACTGGAAAAAAATATGATTAAAGTTGTTGAATTTTTAATGAAAATTTAATCTTCACTTCAGGTTTCCCAACTATCTTCAGACAATGAATAATAGTGAAGGTAAGAAAACATGTTTAAAGAGCTTGAGTAAGAAAGTATTGGAAAATGTTGACTGCATGCTGATACTGCTAGAGATGAAGACAAAGTTCTCTGAGCCAAGTACATTAAACCTCACACTCATCGTGGGAGAGAAGGAATACTCTCTCTCTCTCTCTTTTTTTTTTTTTTTTTGGTCATAGTGGGAATTGAACCCAGAGGCATTCTACCATTGAGCAATATCCCAGTTCTTTTTTTTCAAACAGGGTCTCATTAAGTGACCAAGGCTGGCCTTGAACTTGAGATTGTCCTGCCTTCATCTCCCATCACTGGGATTTCAGGTGTATGCCACTGCACCAAATGAGAAGGGAAATTCTGATTTTTATTTTATTTTTATTTGTATTGGGGATTAAACCAGGGGCACTCTTCCACTGAGATACCTCTTCAGACCCCCTTTATATTTTGAAACAGGGTCTCATAAAGTTGTCCCTGCTGGTCTTGAACTCGCAATTCTCCTGCCTCAGCCTCCCTCTCTTCCCTGAGATTACAGGCATGTGCCATCATGCATTGGTAGAATGGACTTTGTGTGTGTGTGTGTGTGTGTGTGTGTGTGTGTGTGTGTATGTGTGCACGCATGCAAGAATATTCTTAACAGCTTTATTCATAACATACCCAAACCAAGGGGAAAAACCCAACAGGTAGCCATCAAACAGGTAATCAGACAGACTGTGGTATACCCACTTAATGAACTACTAATCAGTTTTAAACAGGAACAAATTATTGATACACATAACAAAATGGATGAACCTCAGAAGTATGCATAGTAGCTACTTGTGGTGGTGCATGCCTGTAATCCCTGCAACTCAGGAAGCTGAGGTAGGAGAATCGCAAGTTCAAGACCAATCTCAGCCATTTAGCAAGAGCCTCAGAGACTTAGACCCTGTCTCAAAATAAAAAATAAAATGGGCTGGGGACATAGCTCAGTGGTAAAAGCACCCCTGCGTTCAATCTCCTGTAACAAAAAAAGAAAATATATAGTAAAAAGTCTTATATGTACTTTATGACTCCATTTATATGCAGTTCTGCAACAAGAAAACTACTGTACGGTAGGGGAAAAGAAGGGAAATTCTTAATAAAAATAATTATTCTTAATAAAAATAATTCTTAATAAAAATAAGATGTTGCAGACTTTAAAAAAATGATTTTGGTGGTAAATTTTAGGTGATATGAATTTCACCACAAATAAAGTAATTTTAAAAATTCATAAATATGCCAGGTATGGTGGTGCACACCTGTAATCCCAGTGGCTCAGAGAATTGAACCCAGAAGGCTGAGGCAGGAAGATCACAAGTTCAAAGCCAGTCTCAGCAACTTAGTGAGGCCCTAAGCAAGACCCAGTCTCAAACAAAAAATAAAAAGGAGTCGGGATGTGGCTCAATGGTAAAGCATCCCTGGGTTCAACCACTGATACAAAAAAAAAAAGCATAAATATAGTTACTTTTATCCCATCTATAGGAATAAAAATAAATTCATGGATGAGGTACAAATGAATAAAGAATAAAACCAACACATACTTCAGCATAGCAGCATAAACTAGAATACATTAAAATAACATTTAAAGTATGCCCCAAATCATAATTTCAAAATACAAATCAAGACAAAAATCAGAAAATTTCAAAGTTAAATTTTCAAATATACCCAGAATATTTTACTTATAAAACATAGAAACAACCTTCCATAACTATTCTGTTTTATTGAAGAAATATTTTTATGTTAAACGCAGTAGGCCTTTTAAACCCTCCATTTACATAACAATAAAAGCAGACATCAGAACAGCTCCATGTTTACAATTGGTCTTAAAATAATATGAGTTTCTTATTTCCTCAAATTTTACTACAATTTACTTAAGTAAACAAAATAACCAGATTTACTATAATACATTTTATGTAAAACTATATACACTATCAATCACTCTGCCAGAATATAGAAGGAAATAAGAGAATTTTTTTCCCATTAAAGAAAACTGAATTTTAGCAAGGCAGAACTACAGTTGGTTTAAGATTAAAATACTGCTTTTCAATTTCTATTACCTTATATCACTCTCCCTAATCTAGTCTCTTCTGATTAAGGAGCTGTTCTCCTTGGCAGAATAACCCTGCAGAGATTGAACATGACACGGGACTGGATACTTGCTCTGTATAACTATCCAAGAAGAGACTTGCATGTTTCAGAATGACCAAACTCCTGGCTTCCTTTATCCCCTGAAGGAAGCTGCTCAGGGAGGCTCCATGCTGACCAATTAAGTAACACAGCTTGCTGAAACGGCCTGCCACCTCCTGTAACAGCTGGACTGTAGGCACAGTGCCCAAATTTTCTGCAACAAAATAATGATAATGATGACAACAACATAGAGACTAAATGCTTTCTTATGATTATAGATCAAGATTATGAGTTTCACTTTTCTAAATATACTTAACATTCTGAGATGTATTCTCATCTATGGAACCCAAATAATTACAGAAAATGTTACAAAAAGCAATCTCAGAAATCATGGAGTCCAGTCACTTGAGGAATTTATTAAAAACAAATTCATAGGAACTTTTAAGTTCTGACCCAGTAGATCTAGTTTTAAGATTCCAGGTGGGGAGGTAAAAAAAAAAAAAAAAAAAAAAAAAACTCCTTTCTAGCTAAGTTTTGAAGATTAGCCAAATCAGAACCTCTGAACTAATCCAATACTTCTCAGGTTTTGAAAACACATAATAAGAAGCTGAGACAGGAACTGAACTATTAATGTCATACAATTAGTGACATTCAGGAATCCAACTCACTTCTATAGTTATATCTTGATTAACATTTTCAACTTCTTATACTAATTTCTGCTCTACTTGCTGCTTAGATAAGTTTAACTCCAGTGCAGAGGGGGTAAACTAAAAATCACACTGCCAAGATCACTTGGCAGTGTGATTTTTAGAAGGCATCAGGAGATTTCTTGCCTTCTCCTAGTCCAAAGTTCCCCATTTCTAGGACTTCTTTCCAAGAAATGAAGCAGATGAAAAGATCAGATAAGACCAACACAGAAATTGGGAACGGGGGCAGGGGAAAGGTAGTTTCACTTTCCTTCCAGAGCAATCCAAGAAGCTTCCAGATTGGATTGCTTCCTTTCCCTTACCTAAATCCTTCAGTGTTAGGCCCACCCAAGGGAGAGAATTTACAGAATTGGAACTGTGCAACACTTAAAAATATAAAGCATACTAAAAACAGAAAGAAAGAAAAATACAGATAGTCCCCAATTTACAAAGGGACCGTATTCACAAAGAATAAGGTAGTTGTTGAAAAGCAGATGTTTGTCTAATAGGAATAACAGGCTGACCCACATAACTTGATGTCATCTTTAAGTAGGAAAACTGATATGCTAGAGATCAGCCTAAATTCTGGGTCCTCAAAGGGGGATAGGAATGCAAGAGAAAAAGAATCTTCCTCTCCATTTTCTGAGATATTGAAAAAGAGGGATGGTTATCTTCAAATATTCCCCTGATCTCCCCACCCCACATTCCTTCCTAACCTCCTAGAGACTAAGGTATCAGTTAATTCTGGAAAGTAGCATCCTACTGAGAACTACAGTAACCAGTTTCTCCATATCACAGCTGCACTTCTAATCCTTCTTTGTAGCCAAGTAAAGAGTAGAAAAATAACAGATTTAATCAACTTGTGCTAATGTGGGATAAGACCCTTAACAATTTTGGTGGGTGGAGTGAGGTACTGGTACCCAGGGGTGCTTTACCACTGAGCTACATCCCCAGCCCTTTTTGTTTTTTTATTTTGAGACAGGGTCTTGCCAAGTTGCTTAGAGTCTTGCTAAGTTGCTGAGGCTGGCCTTGAACTTATGATCCTCCTATCTCAGACTCGAGAGCTGCTGGGATTACAGGCATGCTCCGCTGGGCCCTTAACAATCTTACAGATCATTTGTAAATCCAAATGAATCTACTTAATATAACTAAGAACTATAGCAAAGAAAATGAAAATTCAGAGTATAATGGAAGATATCTTAGCACTCGTGGAGCTGAAAGTGTTGCTTGAAGTCCAACTTGTAGGGCCAGTTCCCTAAAGCTGTTCCTGCTTCTCTGTTATCAATGCTCTAAAAGTTCCAATTTCAACCTGTGTAAGTAGAAAGAGCACTGGGAGCAGTAAGATGCTAGGGACAGCTAGGCTAGTGACAAAGTGAAAACAGTTTGAGTTTTCTGTGTCAAAAAGAGAGAGAGAGAGAGAGAGAGAGAATGGTAAGAAAGAAGTAAACCATAACTCAAAGGCTTTCATAAAGCCAGGTAGGGTAGTATGTACCAATAGTATCCATAGTACCCACTATTTGGGAGGCTAAGGCAAAAGGATCACTTGAGCCCAGGAGTTCAATGCCAGGTTGGGTAACATAACAAGACCTCATCCCTTTTTAAAAATGTAAAAACAAAACAAACAATCAACAACAAAAACAAACCACAAAGACTTATTTATAATACAGGAAGAACAGATAAAACAAGAGTCCTGATGATTTGGAGTTGGAGGTGGGGAGAGGTGTCAACTTACCTAAACTGAGAAGAGGCCTGAGTATCTGAGACTTGATATCACTTAGTTTTGAATAGAATCGTCTTTCTGTAGTAGCCAATTCATGGAGACTGGCAATATACCCCATAATGTTTTTGTCCACCAAGGCTAGGTAGCTGTCTTTTCCTGCTGTTACTCTGCTTATATATCCAAGCTGAAAAAGAAGAAAATTTTAAAATTACAGAGAAAATAAAATTTATGAGAAGCAATCTGGTGGGCTGAAGCTGGTTTATGTCAGCTAGCAAATGATTAAATATTCAGGAATTTTTTAAGCAGGTGAGTAAACCATTGTAGCTTCAAACTGACGGTAGTGGAGATCTGCAAACACTACAGATCAGGACCTTTTTCATTTTTGTTTTAATTTTAGAGTTAGTTTGCTATATATATCTGGACCTAGGTATTGCTATATTTATCTACTTTTTCTCTAAGATACCTTTTCATATTACAAGTGCTTAGAACCAAGGACACCCTCGAAATACAGATCCAAATGACAGCTATAATAAGTCTCAGTAACCCCTTTTGCATGACAAAACATTAATGAGAATAGTGAAGAGTCTTATACTATATATGAAGGTAGTAAGAATCTAGGAATTATCTTGCCTTTTTGAAAGTACAACACAAAGGAATTTTCTTTGAGAAAACAAGGAAAATGTTTCAGGATGTTGCTCTGGGCAAATATTTTTTTGGCTATCATCCAAAAAGTACCAAAGAAAAAAACTACCAAATGGGATTATATCAGACTAAAAGGCTTCTACACTGGAAAAGAAAGAACAGAATGAAGACAAAATACTAAACCTACAGAATGGGAGAAAATACAATCATTAGAGGATTAATAATATCCAGAATAGGTAAGGAACTCAAAAAACTCAATCGCAAAAATCTCCCCAAAATCCACTGAGCAAATGACCTAAATAGACTTTTCTCAAAAGAAGATATACAAATGTCTAACAAGTATGTGAAAAAATGTTTAACATCACTTGTTCATCAGGGAAATGCAAGCTAAATCATAATAAGATATCTCACCCCAGTTAGAAGAGTTATCAATAAAAAGATAAAGGATGTGAAGGGAAAGTCATACACAGGTGGTGGGAATGTAAATTACTTCAGCCATTAGAGAAATCAGTATGGAGGTTCCTCAAAAAATTAGAAATAGAGTTATCATAAGTTCCAGCAATCCCACTCCCGAATATATATTCAAAGGAATTAAAATCAGTATGTCAAAGAGACATCTGCACTAACATATTTATTGTAGTATTGTTCACAATAGTCAAGATACAGAATTAACATAGGTGTTCACAGAAAGATGAATGGATAAAGAAACAGTAGTATATTTACAAAATGAAATACTATTCAGCCATAAAAAAGAATGCGATGCTGCCATTTGTACCAACATGGATGGAACTAAAGGACATATTGTGCCATTTGTACCAACATGGATGGAACTAAAGGACATATTGTTAAGCATAATAAGTGTAGAAAAACCCATAAAACATGTTTGTGCTTACAAATGGAAACTTTAAAAGTCAATCTCATTTAATTAAAAGATAGAAGAGTAGTTACCAGAAGCTGGGAAGGGAGTAGGGGCAGGAGTGATGGAGAAAGTGGTCAGTGGGTACCAGGGTACAGTTAGGAAGAATAACTTCTAATGTTGTACAGCAGGGTAGGATAACTACAGTTGGCAACGACTGAATATCTCAAAATAACTAAGAGAGGATTTTGAATGTTCTCAACAGAAAGAAGAGATAAACGTCTGAGGTGACAGATATACCAATTACTCTGATCTGATTATTACACATTGTATACAAGTATTGAAGGTCACACTATACTCTGTAAATGTTTAATTAGTATGTGTCATTAAAATAGAAACTTTTTTTTGAGGGAAAAGGGATTTCTTTAAAAGAAACCCTTTGTCATTTACCCATGATACCACTGAACAAAAACATTCAATGTCTTTATTCACATCCTTATTAAACCAGGCAGGCAATGGTAGGTTAACATTCCATGGTAACCAGAGATACATATTGGAGTCCCATCCCTTTCACCATCCTATTTCACCCTTTATCTAAACTGTGGAACCTTTGGAGGAGAATGTGGTCAACAACTATAGCCAATCAACATGCCTGCAAAAACAAGCTACATGAGAGTCAAACCTTGGTCAGTTGCTTCTAGCAGTAAAGATCTAACCCTAATACATTAATAGCTTACTAGCAGAAAAAGAAAAATAAAAAGCTCATAATACTTATTTTTCAACAAGAATAAGAAATACAGAATGTAGTAGCACTGAGAGTTAATTTTCCTGTGGCATGTCACTTTGAAGATGTGAGTTATTTGAGTGCGGAGCATAAAAACAGAAAGAGGTCAATGGCTTACATTTATAAAAAGAGACATCAAAAGTAGAAACGCAGCACTAAGCAATGTGCCCAAATGCAGAAAAGATGTAGGAGTAACAAGAAATCCCATGTTCAGCTTTTTAATTTGTAACTGGATTATTTTTATAAGTAGTAGGAAATAAAATGAAAAGAAAAGATATCAGGGGAAACAATGGGAAATAGCACTGTTAATGGTCTATAAGTCTGTCATTGTCTGCCACCAGCCCTTCTTGGGACCCTGCTGCTTTTACTTCCCATGGAGAGAAATTCATCTACTCTATTTCTATTATAATTCAACTGAGGGTTCAATGAAACACAGTCAGGACATACTGTGAAATGTGCTTGTCAATATACCGACATGAGGATGTTAATCCAACAAATACTTATAAAGTATGTACTACAAGAATAAGGACACATCAAGGAAAGAAAACTACAGACCAATATCCCTGATGAACTCACGATGCAAAATTACTTAATAAAATATTAGCAAATCATATTCAACAACATATTAAGAAGACTGTACATCACAACCAAGTTGATATTATTCCAGAGATGCAAGGATGGCTTAACATACGCAAATTAATAAATGTAATTTATCATATAAATAGAATTAAAGACAAAAAACACTTAGTCAATGGAAAAGATGTAGAGAAGGCCTTAGAAAAAAATTCAGAACCCATTCATGAAAAAAAACCCCACCAAACTAGGGATAGAAGGAACCTACCTCAACATTTCAAAGACTATATATAAAAAATCCAAAGTTAACCACAAAGTAAATGGGGAAAAACTGAAAGCATTTCCCTTAAAATCTGGAACATGACAAAGATGTACACTCTTACCACTCCTACTTAATATAGTGCTAGAAATTCTAGCCAGAGCAATTACGCAAGAGAAGGAAATAAAAGGGATAAAAATAGGAAAGGAATAAGTCAAACCATCACTGGATTGTCTATACATAGAAGATCCAGAAATCCACCCCAAGACTGCTAGAGCTAATAAACAAATTTAGTAAAGTAGCAGTTTACAAAATCAACATACAAAATCAACAGTTTTCCCAACAATGAATCTGCTGACAAAGAAATCAGAAAAAAAATGGCATCAAAAATATTTTTTTTAATCCAAACAAACAACAAAAAACACCCTAGGAATAAATCAATCCAAGGAGGTGAAAGACCTCTACGATGAAAACTATAGAACACTGAAGAAAGAAACTGAAGACCTCAGAAGACAGAAAGACCTCCCATGTTCATGAATAGGCAGAATTCATACTGTTAAAATGGCCACATTACCAAAAGCAATACACAGATGCAATGCAATCCCTATACCAGTTAACACTCTTCACAAAACTAGAAAAAAACAGTTCTAAAATTTATCTGGAAGCCTAAAAGACCCAGAACAGCCAAAGCAATTCTAAGTTAAAAATCAATGCTGGAGGCATCACGATGCCTGAGTTCAAATGATACTACAGAGCTATTGTAACAAAAACTGCACAGTACTGGCATAAAAACAGACACACAGATCAATGGTACAGAACAGAAGACACAGAGACAAACCCACACATCTACGGTCATATGATTCTGAACAAAGGTGCCAAAAATATATAATGGAGAAAATATGTGCCTTTTTAACAAATGGAGGTAGAAAAACTGGTTATCCATATAGAAGAATGAAACTAAATCCTATTTCTCACCCAGCACAAAAGTTAAATCAAAATGCATCAAAGATCTAGGAATCAGACGAGAAAATATACAACTCTTAAAAAAAAAAATAGGGTCAATACTAGCAATTAGGTAGAGGCAACAGCTTCCTCAACAGGACCCCTAAAGTTCAGGATATAAATGCCAAGAACTAATAAATGCAACAGCACCAAATTAAAAAGCTTCTGCACAGCAAAGGAAACAATTGGAAATGTGAAGAGAGAACCTACAGAATGGGAGAAAATCTTTCCTCTTCTGACAGAGGACTAATATCTGGAATACACAAAGAACTCAAAAAACTTAATACAAAAAAAAAAATAACCCTATTAATAAACGTGCAAATGAATTAAACACTTTTGAAAAGAAGAAATATAAATGGCCAACAAATATATGAAAAAATGCTCAACATCATAGAATAATGTAAATCAAAACTTTAGAGATTCCATCTCACACCAGTCAGAATGGCAGTAATCAAAAATACAAATAACAGTTGGGCAAATGTGGGGCAAGCCTGTAATCCCAGCGGCTTAGGAGACTGAGACAGGAGGATTGTGAGTTCAAAGCCAGCCTCAGCAATGGAGAAAGCAACTCAGTGAGACCCTATCTCTAAATAAAATACAAAATAGGGCTGGCTGGGTGCCCAGAGTGCCAAAAACAAACAAACACACACCAAATAACAATAAACGCTGGAAAAGATATGGAGAAAAAGGAACCCTTTCACATTGTTGGTAGGACTATAAATTAGTACAACCATTATGGAAATCAGTATGGAGGTCCCTCAAAAGACCAGACAAGGAACCACTACAAGACCCAGCTATACCACTCCTTGATATTTATCCTAAAGAATTAAATTCATCTTACTATAGTGATATATGCATACCCGTGTTTATAATCAGCACAATTCACAATAGTCAAACTGTGGAACCAGCCTGTCTATCAACGAATGAATGAATAAAGAAAATGTAGTATATACACACAATGGAGTTTTATTCAGCTATAAATAAAAATGAAATTATGTTATTTGCAGGAAAATGGATGAAACTAGAGACAATTATGTTAAGTGAAATAAGCCAAACTGAGAAGGTCAAGGGTATTATGTGAAAGCTAGAGAAAAAAAAGGAAAAGAAAGGTGGTGGAGGTGGTGGAGATCTCATGAAAATCAAAAGATCAACAGAGGAAAGGGACCAGGGGGTGGGAGGAGGGAAGGGAGGGAAGAAATGCTGGGGAGTGATGCTGGCCAAATTACACTGTTATACTGTGTATATGTACAAATACAGAGCAAGAAATCCCACCTTTATGTATAACTATAATGTACCAATAAAAGACGGTGGAAAGATTTTTTTTCAAAGTATGTTCTGAGGATACAGCAGTGAATAAAAACCTAAATCCCTTCCCCTCGTGAATCTCACATCATCGTAAGGATAGACAGCAGACAAAGCAAGTAAATTACACAGTGTATTACCCAGTAACAGGCACTGCTATATTATAATAATATGCATACATAAAAATAAAAATGGAATCAAAGACTTCTTCTGTTACAAAATGTGGGCCTAAGATCCAATTACTGTTCACCTTACTACAGGAGAGAAGTACTGGAGTCTTAGTACCACTGGGATTCTCTGGAAGGTTGTCACCTTCTGCAGGGTCCTGCCGGCCACTGTAATACAACCCAGGCTGGAAGTCTTCTGTATCCACTAAAAACAGGGAATAATCCTGGCCCGCAGCTACACTCCAGACTCCATTTTCACCGTTTACCTAAAATGATTGAAAGATGCTATTTGAGATGAAGGTAATCAGAGAGAACCTCAGAGGCAGCTATGCATCTGAAGAACCAAAATGTGAGGTTACTTAAGTAGGCATGGCACAAAGTCAGTCATATCTCAGAGGATAAAACTCAGTCAGCAAAGTGGGCAATCAAATGCAGAACAGATAAGTAAAAAGAAATCCCATGTTCGGCTTTTTAATTTAGAACTGGATTATTTTTATAAAAATCCAAAAACTGGTATCTGAAAAGTAAACACCATAGATCTAATTTTTCAAGTTATTTTCTGAAGTCCCCAGGAATAATCTGTGTTACAATCCAGAGGCCCAGAAATGTCTAGAGCCCCACTCTAAAAGTAACAGCTAAGATACACCTTTGTCCATCCACATTTGACTGTGTGCAGAAATACCAAGGTAAAAAGAAAAAAATCTTTAAGGCTATATTCTGTTCTTTCCAACTAAACCCCTTTGGTGCTAAAATTCAGTTTCCCACTTGTAACTCACTACCTCTCTGATGTGAATGCTCTATGCCAACTCCAAGGGTGCTGAAATAGGCAGGCCCTTGAGAAGCCCATCTATGTGGACCTAGACCAGTGGTTTTCAAAGAGTGATCTTTGCTGTAGCAGAAGCAGTAGCAACAGTCACATGGAAACAGGTTAGAAATGCAAATTGGCCCCAGAGTTTCTGAGGGTGGGATCCCACCCTTCTGGGTAATTCTGACATATGCAAAAGCTTAAGAAACTCTAATTAAACCAATGATTTTCAAACCTGAGGGTTCCACCTAATGATTCAGGAACTACCATGGAAATACTAGTGCCAGGAAATTCCCCCAAACCTTCAACGAAAGCAATTCCACCATGATCTGTTTTACATATGAAATTCCTCACAAATTTAATTCGAAGACAGTGTACTGCTGCAAAACTACCTCCCTAAACCTCCAGACCCAGCTTGTGTCTTGACACCTACCCTGATAAGCAAAAAAAAGACCAAAAACAAAAAACAAAAAACCCTAATCTGTTGATCTTTTATGCCTACCAGCTTCAGTCTGACTCCTGAGATGATAAACAAAAAAACAAACAAAACCAAAAGCAATAACAAACAAAATCCTAATCCAATAGCTACTTCCTGTCCACAGGCTCCCAGCACTAGGTGACTGTGCAAGGAGTGATGGGGGTGCACGCATGCGTGTCTCGACAACTTCAGAGCTATCCTCTTCCTGCATGACACTCGCCATTCAGATACCTGACTCCTGGGTGGCAAAGAAGGAACTGAGATTTTTATAGGAAGAAACAATTAATCATCTCAGTCCTCTAATCAAAACTAATTCAAATCTTAATCTGTCTTTACTTTTAACTTTTCCAGAATAATCAGAATCATTTCAAAAATCATTTTTACTGGGCTGGAGCTGTAGCTCAGTGACAGAGTGCTTGCCTAGCATGTGTGGGGCACTGGGTTCGATCCTTAGCACCATATAAAAACAAACAAATAAAATAAAGGCATGCTGTCCATCTACAACTACATTTTTTTTTAAATCAGTTTTACCCTTCCCCAAATTTAAAAATAAAAGAATGATGCTATAACTTTTACATGTGCAGTTAAAGGGTTATGAAACTGAGACCTAAGAGCAAATTCTATTCTCTTCTCTGACTCTAAAATGTTAAACAGATGTTTGATTTCCAGGGTCTCCAATGCTATACTTTAAAACTTTCCTTAGTATGAATAAGTATACTTTCTATGCTATTCAAGTAAGCAAAAAACAAAAAACCATGCTTTGCTATAATTTTGTGATGACAGACGGATGGCTTACTACTATGATGTTATACACTGGAAATACTTAAGATTAAAGCTAGAATATCTGTTCTCTAATATTTTATTAAGTTCTTTACATTCCAGTAAAATCAAGTTCACTGAAAGGAAAAGCAACATGGAAAAGTGATAGATATGTGAATTATTGGAATATTTATTAACTATAGTTTACATTTGAATCACGTTCCTAAAATTGAGTTAACTATCCTTTTTCATTCTCTATTACTCTCAATAGAAAGAGGATGCCTTGGGATGGGGGAGCAATACCAGAATCAAACTGCATAAGGAAATGAGTTCCATATCCCATTCTGTTACAATCACCATGCATACTACCTTGACCCCAACCAAAAAACCCAAAACCCTTCTAAAAGGAACTAATATTATTAATGAGAATTTGATATTTCCTCAGGGTATTAAAGTAGGAAAGAAAGGTTGAAAAACACCATTCCAGATTTATACAAAAGGAACTAGAAGCTACCACCCTCTTAACAACATTAAAAAAACTAAAAACCATTCATAAAACAGTGAAAACCCTCCTATACTTTTTAGTTTGATTATAGAAACTGAAAAGGCTTACAAAAGAATTTCATTGCTGTGTATGTTATAAAACACACACACACAACACCACAAAATATATGAAAAAAGTCAAATATGAGTGAAGTCAAAGAGTAGACATTTTAAGAATAAAACTCAGAAAATATCACAGTCCTAACATTTGTTTTAAAAGAAAGCACTTTTAGCCAGGCATGGTGGCACATGCCTGTAATCCCAGTAATTTGGGAGGATGAGGCAGGAAATCTTTGATCAAGTTCAAGGTCAGCTTCAACAATTTAGTGAGACCCTCAGCAATTTATCAAGACCCTGTTTCAAAATAATAATTAAAAAAAAGGACAGGGGATGTAGCTTAGTGGTAAAACACCCTGGTTTTGATTTCCAGTACCAAGAAAAACAAAAAATTTAAAAAAAACTTTTTCACTTTTTGATTTTTTTACCTTAAAAAATGACAAAAGTATTATAAATACTCAATGAACAGTTAAGGTTAAGAAATTAAAGCTAACATGTATGGTGGGGAGTACTGGGGATTGAACCCAGGGCCTCATGCATGCTAGGAAAGTGTTCTACCACTGAACTACATCCCCAGCTCTGTTTGTTTGTTTGTTTGTTTGTTAGAGTCTGTTTGGAGTTGCCCAGGCTGGTCTCAAATTTGTGATCCTTCTGCTTCAGCCCCCAAGTAGCTGGAATTATAGGCACATTCCACCATGCCCATATAAAACATATTTAAAAAGCAAATCTATCTTGAAAAGTGGTGGCTTCATGTTACTCAAAAAAAAAAAAAAAAAATTTTTTTTAAAGACATCAAAACAATTTTAGGCTACAAATATACAATTCCCCTAATTTTTAAAAAATAAGAAATAACAAACATGAAAGTATTGTAATTTAGAAGTCTGAAGTAAACTGCTATCAAGCTTAGAAAAGTACCTTTGCAAGACGAGGTACTGTTGTTGGAAAATCGGAATGCCCAAGCTGGCCGAAGGTATTGCTACCCCAAGAATAAACCTAGAGAAGCAAAAGAATGGAGATGATAATTGTGAATCTGATCTTGCATGTCAACTCTGAACCTTTCAAATCATTAATATGTATCAATAATTATGCTAAATTACTTATATTAATCTTTTACTCTTTAAAATGACATTTTAAAGTACCATCAGAAGTCACTTGCAAAGAAAGTGATAAAAAAATAAAGGTAAGTGCTCTGCAGAAGGGAAACTATGGAATGATTAGAAAGTCTTTTATTTATGAAATTCAGTCACTGCAGGAGAAACACAAGTATCTGTGCTCTACTAGAGATAATGGAAAACTGGATCACAATGACTATGTTAAATGAAAATGGTTTTTGTTTATTGTGACTATGAAAATAATTCATGGTCATTGTAGAAGACTGTGACAGTTCAAAAAAAAGGAAAACATTGATGAATTAGCCTCTTAAAAGACAACTATATTACTTCCAGAAATTGTTATGTATGTGAAATCTAAAAGAAAAATCAAATATTTAAAGAGTTCAGGACAACAGGTTCCCTCTTGCCCTGTGAGAATTCTCTTTTCTTCTCACTTGAATAAATCCTACTCCTTTCAAAATAGGGGGATGGGAGGCTATAGTTCTTCCCTGGCTTCTTAACAAGATAAGAGAATTTGTGAAGAAGCCATTATTTGAATATCCTTAAAATGACTTATTTTCTTAGGAAGGTTTATATATAAACAGGAATGGTTTTAAGTAATGTCAGCATTCACTTTCAGGTCCCAGAGTCTCAAAAGAAAATGACTTCTTTTCTTTGTGTCTTACTATGGATTTTTTTCATCAAAGAACAAACCAACAATATAAAACAATATTAAACAAATAAAGCTCCTTGGTCAGGCAGAGCAGTGCAAAATGCAAGCTCTACTTCCTGGCATTTGTACTTTAAGAATATCTACAGTTACAAAATTTCTCTTAGCTTACTTTCTTCAAGTGTGAAATGGAAATAACACCATGTAACACATTCAAAAGTTTAAATGAGATGTGACATTTTTGCCTGACACAGCAGGCACTCAATAAATCAGGTTGGCTTCACATGGAATAGAAATAAGATCAACATTAACAGTCTGTCTTTTACCTGCGATTTTGCAGTAAGTGCAAGAGAATGGTAACCACCAGCCTCCAGGTGAATCACTTCTTTACCGTCCAGACACTTTACACACAATGGCTGAAGCCTTAAAGAGAAACACACACACATTACAAAATCAATGTATTTTTAGCAAGAATTATGGCCTTTCTCAGATTACAGATAAGTGCTCTTCAGTAAAAATAAACATTAAAATAAAAATATCAGATGTTCATACTACTACTAAATATTATAAATAATTTTAGAAGGCTTTAATTCAATTTTTGTCTATCAAACACTAATGAACCCCCATAATTCAGAATCTGTTAAGAGCCACGGAATTGGGGCTAGGGTTGTGGCTCAGTGCTAGAGCACTGCCTAGCATGCATGAGGCCCTGGGTTCTATCCTCAGCACATAAAAAGAAAATAAAAGTATTGGGTCCACCTACAACTAAAACAAAATATTTAAAAAAAAAAAAAGAACCACAGAACTACAAATGATTCATTATAGCAGAGTATACTAAGGACACACTAGAATATAACTATAGAAGTGGGTAACTTTTTAAAAATTTTATAGTATCCTTAACTCTGCTAAGAACAGACATTTATATTAATCCACTGCTTTAGACAATCATTCCATTTACACACCTTCAACTTCACAAGTATCTAATTTTTAATATAAGAATTCCTATTAAACAAAATGATAGTTTTTCCCTGATGTACACCAACATAGTTTAATGTTTCAGTTATAGTTATTTTGACATGGCAGAGAGACATCTTTTGGATTAAAAAACCTTGGCATTTCTTCATAAGTTAAAAATTTTCACTCTTCAAATGTTACAATGAAATATCATCTTATCTCTAACATTACTTTTAAAAAAAATTTTTTTTAGTTGTCAATGGATCTTTCATTTATATGCAGTGTTTGCTGAGTATCAAACCCAGGGCCTGTACATGCCAGGCAAGTGCTCTACCACTGAACCACAACTCCAGCCCCCTCACTGCTTTTTTTATTCCAAGATAAACATACATGAAAGAAAACAGGGAAAAGTACACCATGGATAGTCTCATATTGGGAGCAAATTCAAAGCTAAAGGGACAGTTTTTTTTTTTTTTAGCAGAGTTAATGGTGCATAAAAACCTGATTTCTTCTAAAAGGAAATGGACATGTAGAGAAAGGTCTTACAGGCGGGAACTTATTTGTTTAAGCCAATTTCTATCAGAAAATGCTGGCTGCACTTACCTAGGCAGAACATCGCCATGCCCCAACTGCCCTTCCTTCCCTTTCCCCCAGGTCCACACCTCTGTTCTCAGAGAAGGCAGAAGTGCATCTGCTTCTCCACTGTATGTGGGAGTCAAAACCACTGTCCTGGTTTTCACCCGTGCAGCTTTTCTTAAGAGCCTGGGGGAAACTAAAAACAAACCAGAGAAGAGATAAAGGAACAGAGAGCTAGGGGAAAGACACAGCTGCAATAAACTGAGGATTTTTCAAATAAACACATAAACATGGTATTTTTAAGCATATTTTTATAAGTTCACTGAAAAAGGGAGAATTTAATAGTCAAATTTAAGTTTGGTAATTTCTATCCTCTCTGTCTCATGCAAAGATACACATTAGCATGCGAAAAATGCTGGAAGTCTTGCAATTAAAAGCTGTTTTAGGGCCTGAGCTGTAGCTGAGAAAAAGCCGTTTTAATTGGTTTAGCCCAGTCCCACTGGCAAACACTTAGCCACAGAATCCTCTTCTGGTAACATCTAGTGACATCCTGCAGAGCTTCTATTCTAAAGGACAGACTGAAAAAACACTACACTAAGGCTGACAAATACTTTGCCTATTTCGAAGCAGAGTTAAAAGTTAAGCCTTTCTATGCCAAGGTCTGAGTTCAAACATGTAATGAACATTCCTAATAAAGGACTTTAGATAAAAAAATATCAAAACTTCTATAGTAGGAAGAAGCTTAAAAAAAAGTTAGTATTAAAAAGCTTTTGCAATTTGTCTGTATACCTCAAATTATTTTATAGAGAAATTAAATAATCTTTTGAAAGAATGCTCCAAATTATAACTAACATATATCACACTATGTAAATCTTATATACCAATTTGATGGCAAGATAAATTTTGAAGAAATCATCAATGTCACTAAGTGCAGACCTATTCACTCATTAACTTAGTCATTAACTTGTGGGCCACCAAAAAGCGATCATCATTGCCTAAGATCTTTTCTGATTAATGTACAATTTGTAAGCACAGAGACCAAATAAACTACTTGAAGCTTCTTCAAAGATGTATGCAGATAATTTTTTTTCCTGGTACTGGGGATTCAACTCAGGGATACTTGACCACTGAGTCCCACTCCAGCCCTATTTTGTATTTTATTTAGAAACAGGGTCTCACTGAGTTGCTTAGTGTCTCACTGCTGCTGAGGCTGGCTTTGAACTCTCAATCTGCCTGCCTCAGCCTTCCAAGCTACTGGGATTACAGGCTTATGCCACCATGCCCAGCTTAATTTTCTTTTGGTAGTGGGGACTGAATCCCAGGGCACCCTCTTGGTCCACCTTCAAAGTCAGCAATATCAACATGAGCCTTCACACTGTCCTTTCTCTTGCTTTCTTTCCATTTCTCTCTCTCTTTTTTTTTTTTTTTTTTGGGGGGTGGGGTTGAACCCAGGGACACTTAATCAATGAGCCACATCTCCAGCCCTTAATAATTTTGATTTTGAAACAGTATCTCACTAAGTTGCGTAAGGCCTCACTAATCTGCTGAGGCTGGTCTTGAACTTTCAATCCTCCTGCCTCAGCTTCCTGAGTTGCTAGGATTACAGGCATGGGTCACAGCACCCAGTTCCACAGATAATTTTTAAAGAGAGATAGGAAAAAGTACAAAAAATTTTTCTAGATATTCTTTAGATTACTAAGTAAAATTTAACCTTGGCATGTAAGTTTGTGAGTGACATGACAAAACAAATATTCCACATCTGTGGGTCAAAGATATCTCAAAAAATATGTATACTTAAAAAGTTAAAGGACATTTAAGAATGAGAAAATTTTAGCAAAAAATTCTCCTTCAGATTTAATAGAACCCAAGGGCTTTCTTATATATCTTATGAAAATAAATTTAAATAAGTTGGGACTAAAGAGCTTTATTTGTGTAGATTAAAATTTGGTGGCAATGAGAATCAGGAGATAAGAGAGGTACTCAGTGGTACAAAAAACTGCAGGAAAGAGATCAAGTGTAGGGATCAAGGGCAAAGCAGAAAAGGTAAATTATAATAGAAGCTAGGATTCCTAATTTTGGAGCTTTGTACAAAATGATATAAATCAGAGGTTGGTAAATTATAGATCATAGGTCAAACAGGGCCCACTGCCTATCCTTGTAAATAAAGTTTCATTGGAATACACACTTGTTCAATCATTTATAGACTGTCTACAGTAGCATTTATGTAACAACAGCATAGTTCAGCAGTTATCACAGACTGTGTAGCCCACAAATCATATTTTTCTTTGGCTGTTTCCAGAAAAAATATGTAACTCCTGCTCTGATCCCATGCTTCTCAAATGCTAATGTCACATTAATCACCTGGGTACCTTGTTATAATGCATATTTTGGTTCAGTAACTTTGGAGAGAAGTCTGAGATTCTTCCTTTCTACCAAGTTCCCAGATAATGCTAACACTTCCGGGAAGCAAAAGGCTACACGACTGAGATTAAAAAACTGATTCAGAAATGTAAAAGAACCAACTGTGTAATATTTTAAATACTCTGTAACATTATTAATGGTTACAGAAATAAAGTTTTCTCTTATTGAAGCTTAAAAATTCACTTATCCAGCCAGGTGTGGTGGCGCACGCCTGTAATCCTAGCGACTCGGGAGGCTGAGGCAGGGGGATCGAGAGTTCAAAGCCAGCCTCAGCAACTTAGCGAGGCCCTAAGCAACTCAGTGAGACCCTGTCTCTAAATAAAATACAAAACAGGGCTGGGGATGTGGCTCAGTGGTCGAGTGCCCCTGAGTTCAGTCTCTAGTTCCAAAAAAAAAAATTCACTTATCCAATGCTCATATCTGCAAACTCATCAATTTGGAGTAGAGGTCCCAATAATGAAATAAGGTTACTGCTACATTATAGAACAATTAAGATTCATAGGTTCATAAGCAGAAGCAGACATCAAAAAAGTTATGTTCTATAGTTATTGCTAAAGCAAAGGATATAAATGACTTTTTTTTAAAAGCCACCATTTTAGTAAAGCTATTAAAGTTTTGAGTATGTCAGCTTCCATAACCAGGAAACCTAATTTATTATAATATAGCATATGATACTGACAGCATCTAGGCTTCACCAGAAGTCATTTTGCCCAAACTGGTTATTTCCTTACCTTGTGACAACAATCCAGGGAGGGAGAGTCTTCGACTGCCTCCCTCTGATTCTTCTTCCCTGATATCCACAAGACTTGAACTTTTCTTTCCTTGCATTGACTCCTGTTTAACCTGTTCTTCTCTGCTGTCTTTCAGACCTTCTGGGCCTATGGAACTACTACCTGCCTGAGCTCCAGTTTCACAGGTGGCTGTACTATAAAAGTTCATAACTTTCTTAAGAGACAAGGCCCCAGCCTCATAGGTAGCAGCCACTCTCACACCAACAGCAGATGCACAAGAGACCACCAGGCTGTTGAGGGCTGAGGTGCTTGTGGTTGGTGGACTGTGAAGACTAGGAACTGCTTCTTCTATAAGAGGCTAAAATATACACACATAAAAAAAGAACATAAAAATAGAATCCCATATAAAACAAATAATCAATAAGAAAATTTAACCTTCATCACTATTTGCATATAAAAATTTAAAATAACAGAAAGTCTTCATCTCCAACTTAAAGGTATCCCCTCTTGATCACAGAGTTAACATAGTCAATGGACTCAAAATACACTTTCTTATGGGAAGTACTTCCTTCTGTCTGGGTGTTGTGTTTTTCCATGGCATTTAAAAATAAGCTATAGCTGTTTTCATAATTAAGTATAGGAAAAGGGGAAAGGGGAAGGAAAGATATAAAAAACACTGGCTTCAATATAAGGTACACTGGGACAGCCTGGGTATAAGGTTGAAAAAAATCCAACCTTTACTACTCATCACTTTTAGGAAAACTTACAGATTACTACTCAGAAGTAGCAGAAAAAAATCAGATTTTAAGAATATTTTATAAATGGAAATTTAGATACAGGATATAGAAGCAGAAAAATAAGTTAGATCCCTGACCTAACATCCTCCAAATTATGTTAAGTTCAAGGCTTTCTGCTACTTCATCAAAGAGTTATTTTCCATGACCCACGAGTTAGACAAGTTAAAGGATTACCTTTGCTCTTGTTACCATGGTGAAAATGATATGTTAATAATTAAACATCTGGAACCAATGTCCTTAATACGATTCACGGGTGTATTAGAAAGTCAAACCAAAGTTTTCTACTATCTTAATAACAAATGAGCTGAAACCTAACTCTAAGCTAATAAATACCATTGTTCACTAAAAAGAAAAGTCATTAAATATACCTAGTTAACACAAAAAAGCTTTTGGCATATAAGCATAATTATAATGAAAAAAAAATCGCTTCTTATTTTCTCCAAAGATCCCAAAGGACATCCACACATTCCTTAATTTCTCCTGAATTAAAAAACAAACCAGGGCTGGGGGTGCTGCTCAGCACAGCAGAATGCATGCTCAACCCAACTGCCCAAGGTTTAATCTCTAGTACCAAAACAAAACAAAACAAACACCAAAAAAATATTATTTAACTTTGGCTTCTGATTTTCTTAAATAATTCCTGGTTCCTGGTATAGTTTCTGAAGTGTAGCAGGTACTCAATACGTTTCATTGAATTAAATATTAAATTCAGAAGAGCTATTTCTGCACAAAATGAGCAGTCTGTAGTCAGTCAATGAAATAAAAAATATACCACATAAAATGAAAGATAAATAAAAAGCCTTCTACTTCTATGGTGATAGAATTTTCATAACTTTCTGCACGCCTATAATCCCAGCAACCCAGGAGGCTGAGACAGAAGGATCTCAAGTTCAAAGTCAGACTCATCAACTTAGCAAGGCCCTAACCAACTCAGTGAGACCCTGTCTCTCATAAAGTATAAAAAAGGGCTGGGGATGTGGCTCAGTGGTTAAGCGTTCCTGGGTTCAATCCCTGGTACCAAAAAAAAAAATTCTCATAACTTGCTCAGAAGAACTAACCTCAATATTCCACCCTTTATGAAGGCTCATTTCAGAAGCAGTGATATACTTAGGGGTGGCTATTTTAAGGAGTTCTTACCACTAGGTAGAGGAAAAGTCACAAAATGGTATCTTAGGACTGGAGGTTTGGCCCTGGGGTACAGCACTTGCCTACTGTGCATGAGGCTCTGGGTTCAATCCTCAGCACTGTCAAAGAAACATACACAAAAACAAACAAAAAACCTGTACCTTATATAAACTTAAATTATTGTTCTAACTCAGTCCTTCTACTTAATTATATTAGCAAATATAGTAAATGAATAAATAAAAACAAAACAAAAAATACAAGACCAGCAATTTTGATGAAAGATGATTTTAGGAGTACTGGTCAACCAATAACATTTGATTTACTTCACATAAGTAGGAGACACTTTCAGTTGTATCTGGCCAGAGGAGAAAAACCCTGCCCCAAAGCACAATTTCTAAGTTGGACATATGACTGAAATGCTGTTTATGAAGAATGAATTAAACTTAATAGGAACACACATTGCCAAAACTAGCGTAACAAAAACTTTAAATATTTAACAAAATAAGTCCAAAGTAAAACGCTATTTCAATGATGGCAATTTAATAAACAAATAAGCTGTAGATAACAAACTTTAAACTTCAATAAATTGGAGGAATTGACTTTTTTAAAAAAAAAAAAAAGACCACACTTTTTTATAAGCATGTGCAGTCTAAGAATGTTCTTTTGGTTTTTGTTTTGTTTTTGGCAATACTGGGAATTGAACCCACAACCTCACACGTAATAAGTGCTCTACCATGAACTACAATCCCTGGCCCTTTTTATTTTATTTTGACAAAAGGTCTCCTTGCTAAATTGCCCAGGATGGCCTCAAACTTGCAATCTTCCTATCTCAGCTTCCTGAGTAGATGGGATTACAGGCATGAGCCACTACACCCAGTTAGAATAGTTATTATTAGATGCCCATCAACAGATGAATGGATAAAGGAACTGTGGCATAAAAACACAATGGAATATTACTCAGCCATAAAGAAAAAATGACTTTATGATATTCACTGGTAAATGGGTCTAGAAACTATCATGCTAAGTGAATTAAGCCAATTTCCAAAAAAGTCAAAGGTCGAATGTTCTCTTTGAAACGTGGATGCTAACCCACAATAAGGGGTTAAGGGAATAGAAGTTCAGTGGATTAGACAAAGGGGAATGAAGGGAAGAGAGAGGGGATAGCAATAGGAAAGACAGTGGAAAGAATCCAACATAACTTTCCTGTGTACATGTATGAATATATCACAGTGAATGTCAATATCCTATACATCCACTAGACTGGGATCCAATTAGAATAAGATATATTCCATGTTTATATAAATATATCAAAATAGATTTTATTGTCCTAACTAAAAAATAAGTAAAATGCCAAATAAAAGTTGAAAAAAATCCAGCTATTTTTAATATTTTAGAAATCAAATATAAACATGGTGTGTTGAACAGATTGTGAAATGTGAAATAAAGATTGTTTCTAAAAATACCTCCATGTTCTCATTCTGACAGAGTAACAACAGAAACAAAGAATCACTGGCTGTGTTTTTTTTTTAATTTTTTTTAGAAGTTGATAGACCTTTATTTTATTCATTTATTATATGTGGTACTGAGAATCAAACCCAGTGCCCCACACACACTAGGCAAGCTCTCTACCACTGAGCCACAACCCCAGCCCTGCTATGTGGTTTCAAAAGCCTGAAAAAATACCACAAGCCAGTTCTTTTAGATTTTTTCCCCTTAATCTTAGGGTTTTGGTAAAAGCAGAATCAAAAGGCAATACCTAAGTAAAAAGCAGAAATTATCCTTTTGTACATTTTGCCCCAAGTTTTCAAAGTGAGAATGGTTTTAATAAGATAAAGAAAACATTACCCCCAACCCAAATGAAGTTCAGTAAGGACCACAGCTATAACTAAAAAACTCAAACCCCACAGAATGCATCTGAGTGTCTTCCTGCCTATAACTAAAGGATCTGCCACCCAGAAACCTTCCCTGTTAAAGAAGTAAAGGACTTCCAATAGAGAACTCAGAAAAATCTGTGCATATGTAATTGTTATATTAAACTACTCAGGGGTCCACCAAAATTCAGTACCTTAGCCATGGGGGGGGCACTAATGAGGGGAAAAAAGGGGGCGGTGCTACTTCCAAAATCGGCCCAGCAAGACATCTTTCAGCATGATAAAGAGCCAGAATGTGAACATAGTGATTTTTAATTAATACAGGTGCATTTCTTATCTAGGCTCAACTAATAAAACAGAATTATAGTCAACCTTACAAACTAAACCACACCACAAAATCTCAGCATTTCAAAGTTTCTGAAGGAAAGTGCATAGAGTTCAACTCTAGTAATACCCATAGGTTATGAAATTTAGCAAGTACCTGAGGTGGCATTGACTTTTCACCCTTCTCTGAATCCTCCCTTATTGAATGATCTGACAGTTTCTGCAAGTATTCATTTACCGCCTGGGTGTCAGGGTATGATGGTATGTTTCTGGCAGAAGATATTTCAGGTGTTTCCTCGATGTTCTGTTGAGGGGAAGCAGTATCGCCACTTGGAATCGGGGCACTTTCAACGTTCACTTCGGTGACAAGAGGCAGATCAGCTTCTGCAGGTGTGTTCTCAAACACTTCTCCCTGACTGTCAAGTGTCACCGCGGAGGGGCCGATGGCAGTGCTGGTGTGGTTTTCTGCCTGGGATTCTGTTAGTGTCACACCTAAAGGGCAACAGTGACTGTCTGATATAATCACATGGTCTTCTTTGTCAGTCATGGTAATGAGGAGCTGGCTGCACTGGTTGCATCTTTCGGGCACTGGCTTCAGGTCCTGGGAAGGGAGGCACTGCACAAGTGCCAGGCTGTGGAAAGCACCACAGGCCACTTGTAGCACCACTCGCCCAGCAAGATGTTCTACCTTTTGTGGCTTTGTCACTGGGAAGGTAGTGGTGATGAGACCCAACTGACAACCGGTACCCCATGCCCAAATCTCTCTGCTTATTGACAATGCCAGAGTGTGCTCCTCGCCACATGCCAACTGCAAAATCCTGACTGCCAACAAAGGACTGGTGTCAGAATCAGAAATGCTGACAGGATTCGGTTCTGGCACGTACTGCTGGTGAGCTACTGCACACTGACCAGCAGAATTCTCTCCCCACATGTACACGACACCACTTTCTGTCACTGCTCCACTGTGGAAGCTCCCTGTTGCCACAGTAACAACATGTTGCCCAACCAAGGCATTTTCTAGAATGGGACTATTTGGGCAAATTTCTGCCGGTTCACTTCTCCAAGGAAGAGTCCCAAAGCTGTAGACTTCACCATCTGAAGGTTTAAAAAGAGAAAAGGAGAAGGTTAGTGAATTAACTGAAAATTTTATCAGCAAACTTCTAGCTCCCCCCCTAGACTTAACAAAACAGGATTTTAAAAAATTATTTCCAAAGGACAGTTGTAGAGATTTGGTTCAAACATACAGTATTTCACATTTATTCATCTTTTAACAAATAACATACCTTTCAACAAATAAACATTCTGTACTGTAGTGAGAATTTATAAACTGCAGCAGGTTACTTTCAATCGAAGGGTGTTATTACCCTTTCCTTCAGCCCATCCTAAAACTCCTAGCATGAATCTACTACTGAAGTCTAGTTAGTGTCACAGCCTAATACAGAAGCAAATTTCAAGTACTCAGAGAGAAAAAATAACCATAGGATAAAATAAGCAGAGGAAAATAAAAGACAAATTTGCTAATGTTTAGCAAGAAAAAGAAGAAAATTATAAAATGGCATAAAAATATTAAAGATTCATTTGGGCCAAAACTAGGAAATTGGTTTTATGCCTCTAGGTTGTTCAGAAAGCACCAGTCTTAACAAGACATGAGAGTCACATTATGTGTAATTTTTAGATGTTACATATATACTGAATGTCAGATACCAGATAGCCTTTCTAAGGTAAGATTTATTTAAAAAGCAAATCATCACAACAAAATAAACATAGCAGAAAACAAATAAAACTAACATGTGACTGGCTAACTTTAGAATTAAAATGAAAAGCAGTGAGATGTATTCAAAATGACAATAACTTACATATATCCAGGTAGCTACAAGTCTTAATTTTATTGCTATATTGTAGGAGTTTGGAAGCATGTACATATGACCCAGGCTGGCTAACAATTCAAATGGAACAAAGACTTGACCATCAGTTTTAAACAATATTGAATTAAATTCACTATTCCTTCTTTTCTACATGAACAGAAACTTATCCTTATTTTTAATTAATGAAGATATAAGTGCTATTTTCCCCCACAAGGCAGAGATTAAATTGATGACTGAAAAAAAAGCAAACTTTATCTCTGACCTATTATATGTGCCATATTTACCTCAACACTCCAACTCAGCACAAGAGCTATACAGGGAAGAACACAATGGTGGCTAGAGGGAATGTAGAAACTTTTATTATGAAATTTAAGTTTGGATAAAGAATAATGGGAAAATAAGCTCACTGATTAAGACTCTTTAAACTTTTCTCCAAAGGGATAAAACAATAGTGCACTAACTCTTTCAATTAACATTATTCTACTACCAAGAGCAATATTGCAAATAAATGGATATATAGATCTCCAACTATTTTATTTTTATCCTGAAATACATAGTAACAGTATATCAATGAATTATGAGCTGTCAAATTTAATAGAGACAAAGAATCTTGAATCATTCTAACATTTAATCAGAACCATTCATTTTCTCCCCTGAAAAGGATATATTAGAGATCTTTGTGCTAAAATACTTCATGTTGTGTGAGATGAGGTTCTTTTACTTTGATTGTTGGGGGGGGGGTTTTGACACTTATACCAGGATATTGCTTAAACATGAGCAATGATAGGCCATTTATATATATTTGAAGTTTTCCCTCAATTGTCCCAGCTTTGTAGCTATGAATCTAGATTTTAAAGATACCATGTTCATAAAAGGTTTACAAATATCTTACTGAAGATTTGCAAATATCTTAATGAACATATTCCAAGTTTCTCATTCAAAACAACAGTATTCTACTTTTATAAGCTTGAGAAATACATATTTTGAAGCCCATAGGACAATTATTGAATATAGTTCACATCTTTAAAATAAGACTTTTAGGACTAGGGATATAGCTCATTTGGAAGACTGCCTGCCTCATAAGCACAAAGCCCTGGGTTCAATCCCAGCACCGCAAAAAGAAAAATAAATAAATAAATAAATAAATAAATAAATAAGGACTTTTATCAAAGTCTTGAACAATATATTAATAAAAATGATGGATTAGAAAAATATTATGTTTACCCCATAAAACCTCCAAAGCCAGATTTAATCTTTATTTCCTAGAGTTTATCTTCTCTTAGTTCCTTAAAGGAAAATACCAAAGCAGTATTTAATACTTAATAAATGCTTATACAGCAGAAATGTATAAATTAGTGAAATCAGTGGCAATCCTAGCCCAAATCAAATTTGCCATGATTGAGTTGATAAACTGCCATCAAGATTAAAGGCAACTCTGCTGGGCACAGTGGTGCACACCTGCAATCCCAGTGGCTTGGGAGGCTCAGGCAAAAGGATCACAAATTCAAAGCCAGCCTCAGCAAAAGCAAGACACTAAGCAACTCAGTGAGACCCTGTCTCTAAATAAAAAATACAAAATAGGGCTGGGGTTGTGGCTCAGTGGTCAAGTGCCCCTGAGTTCAATCCCTAGTATCAAAAAAAAAAAAAAAAAAAAGATCAAATGCATAGCACACACATATAATCCCAGCCACTTGGAAGGTGGGGGGGGGGGGTCAATCACAAATTGAAGGCCAGTTTTAGCAACATAGCGAAATCCTATCTCAAAACAAAACAAAACAAACAAAAAAAGGGTTGGGAATGTAGCTTAGTGGTAGAGAACCCCTGGGTTCAATCCTCACTGGGGGCAAGGGACTAAAGGCAACTCTACATTAGCACTTTTCTATTTTAGATGTACAGATTTTTATATGATATGCTCTTGTGAGCTGCTCCCTATACCTGAGAAAAACTGTAGTATAGTCCAGTGACTTAAAAAGTAGGCTTTGAGGGGCCAGGCACTGTGGTGCACACCTATAATCCCAGTGGTTTCAGATGCTGAGGCAGGAGGATCACAAGTTCAAAGCCAGTCTCAGCAACTTAGCAAGGCCCTAAGCAACTTGGCAAGACCTTGTCTCAAAAAAATTTTTAAATAAAAAGGGCTGGGGATGTGGCTCAGTGGTCAAATACCCCTGGGTTCAATCCCCAGGACCAAAACAAACCAACAAAAAACAGTAGGTTTGAAGTCAAACTGAGTTCCAATCCTGATTGACACTTTAATTAGCTATGTATGCTCAGAAAAATTATTTAACTTCCCTGACCTTCAGTTTCTTTATTAGTACCTTCATTCAGTTTATCTATAAATACTAATAGTAGCTACCTCATAAGGTAAAGATTCAAAGAAAAATGTGGAAAATGGTTAGTGTCAATTCTGGCACACAAATGTTTAATAAACATTAACTATTATAAGCAGTATTATTCAGATATATTTAATGAACAAAAGTTACAGTAAAGGGTCTCCAAATAGGAAATCTTTTTTAAAAGTTCATTTTTTAATGTATTTACTACTATAAAACTTAAAAACCATAACTCTCCCCCTTATTATGGTTAATGGAATCTCTTAACTTTGAGAACTAACATAATTTCTTTTTTTTTTTTGGGGACTGGGGATTGAACCCAGGGGCACTCGACCACTGAGCCACATCCCCAGCCCTATTTTGTATTTTATTTAGAGACAGGGTCTCACTGAGTTGCTTAGTGCCTCGCTAAGTTGCTGAGGCTAGCTTTGAACTCGCGATCCTCCTGCCTCAGCCTCCCAGGTGCTGGGATTACAGGCGTGCGCCACCATGCCCGGCTGAGAACTAACATAATTTCTAATAAAAGAAGAAAATATTTGGAAAACAAAAGGGTGTAAGCCCAAGCAAAGTTTACTGAGAACCCCTTACATTCAATAATTCTCACCTGATCTTACACACTGAGGCATTTATTAGCATTTAGTTAGTATTTGTTAAGACATTCTTTTCAATACCTTCAGTCAAAAGAACTCCATGTTTCACTCCAAGGGCTGCTTGAAGAACAGTCTTTCCTCCCCAGCCTGGCAATCTCTCTGGTGTGATGGAAAAGGATCCCGCCTGCCAGACATGGACCAGGCCTCTTTCTTTGGATCCTTCTGCCTCTGTTGAACTATAAAATTTAAAAAAAAAAAAAAAAAAAAAAAAAAAAAAAATTGTTCTTACAATTCAAAACTGTATCTTTTGTTCTTAATATTTTCCATGAAAGTCTTTAATCAGCATTTATGGATGACTGGGTTATACAGTTTAATTAGCACCTACATTATGCTTTGGATATGACACAAGAGACAAGAAAAAACAACTGTTTACACAAAAAGCTGGAAAATAATCTAAACCCACAAATTATTTGTCTCTAAGCAGGAAAGAAAAAACTAGCTATTTTTGGACATTTTATGATTTGGGAGCATAAAATTTCGACATTCTAACTTCTCAATACGTTAACACCTTGTTTAAATAGTAAAGATATGATATAACCCCAAGACGAAGTCTTATTTTAAAATTGGTTTATAATTGATGAAAAGTTTTGATGAGAAAGATTTGAGGAACAGAAATCCACATTTCACTTTATGCCAAGTTTTAAATCTATAATTTGCTTAAATTTTTAAAATAATTTGTGCCAGGCATGGTGGCACATACTTGTAATCTCAGCATTCAGGAGGCTGAGGCAGGAGGATTCCAAGTTCAAAGTCAGCCTGAGCAATTTAGCAAAGCCCTAAGTAACTTAGCGAGACCCTGTCTCAAAATAAAATATAAAAAGTGCTAGGGAGATGGCTCAGTGGTTGATTTTTCCTCAATCCCTGGTACCAAAAAAAAAAAAACTTTTGATTTGTAACTGAAACATAATTGTACATATTTATGGGGTGCAGTGTCATTATTTCAATACTTGTCTATAACGTGTAATGATCAGATAATAAGATCAGGGTAAATGGCGTATTTATCACATCAAACACTTAGCATTTCTTTATGTTGGGAACATTCAAAAATTCTCTCTTCTAGATATTTTGAAATATATAATTTTTATCATTCATATTTACCCTACTGTGCTATACTGTACCCATTAACCGTCCTTTCTCCATCCCCCACCCACCCAACCCTTTCCAACCTCTGGCAATCACTATTCTACTTCTATGAGATCAACTTTTCAGCTTCAACATGTTAAGTGAAAACATGTGGTATTTACCTTTCTGTGCCCGATTTATTTCACTTAACATATGTTCTCCAGTTCTATCCATATTGCTGAAAATGATAGGATTTCAATTTTTCATGGCTGAATATATTTTCTCCCCCACTTTTTTTTTTTCAGTACTGAGGATTGAACATTAAACCCAGGGCCATTTTACCACTTAGCTACACATCCAGGCCTTTTTAATGTTTTATTTTGAGATAGGGTCTTGCTAAGTTACCTAGGCTGGCCTCTAACTTGTGATCCTCCTGTCTTAGCCTCCCAGTAGCTAGGATTATAGCAAGCCCACAGTGCCCAGTCATAGCTGAATATATTCTGTTGTGTATATATACCGCATTTTCTTTATCTGTTCATCTGTCAACAGGCATGTAGGCTGATTCCATATATTGGCTACTGCAACAGAACTGCAATAATCAAAGTGTTGCAGACATTTCTGCAACATTCTTGTTTTCTTTCCTTTGGATATATACGCAGTAGTGGAATTTCTGGTTCATATGGTAGTTCTCTTTCTAGTTTTTCAGATTCTCTATACTATTTTCCATTATTTACATTTAAGAAAAATTTATAACAGATGTCAGTAAAATCCTTCATGCTTTATTCATTTCCAGCCTAAGAATTCTATCTAATCTGATGACTTTAGTTCAAACAATACAAAACTCACAGCTGCAAAATAAGGAACATAACCTAACTACCATCCCTTCTAAGAAAAGCTATTCTGTTTCCTTTACAAAGTTTTCCTACATGCCACACTGATATTTTTTTCCCATTTTCTTTTCTCTAGAACACAGATGCTGAAATTTTAGTGGGGCAAATTTGATTGATATGTGGAACAATTCTTTTGAATGGCTAGGAATTTCTCTACTTTTGCTAAGCCATTCTCCCTTAAATTATTGTGTAATACCATGATTCTACGGAAGAAAAGTCACAAATTAAACCTTTGGAAATATCTTTCATGACTAATTTTCTAAGGACAAAATCTGATCTCAATTAGTAAAGATACCTCTGAAAACTTGAAATTATTTATGAGAAAAAAATGCCTATTAGGGTTTTTAAATGATGAAATGAAGCTATTTACGGCCTTTACAAGCATAAGAAACTAGCAGCAAAGCTTATTACTAGTCAGATTTTAATACTGCTCTATCTTTACCAATAAACTACAAATGTCACTAACTATTCCCACTTAACAATCATCAACAAAAAAAATTAAACTGAAGAAAAGTTACTGGCATGTGATTGTTTGCTGTTTTCCTAGAACAATGGAAGAGAAGAAAGAAATGATTTTACCTTCTCTTCTTTGAGTCCATCGGTCAGTGGGAGCACTCCATCACCAAATCATTCCCTCTTCAGAAAGAGTATATCAAGACCTAAATGGGAAAAAACAGGGTAAACACAAAGAGAGTAAGAATGCTTTGCTGTTTTATCCCTCAGACTTGAAAATGGAGCGGGGGAGGGCAGCCCACTAACAAGTGTACATTCACTGGGCAATAAATACACAGCAAAACTATTTAAACTATTTCATATCCTGCCTGCCAAAGTCAAATATCTAGACTGAGCCTGCCCACCAAGCTTATAAAAAATGCCTGTTGACCCGCCAAATGTAATGTCAAGGAAGAAAAGACAACTACAATTAAGCTGTACTGTTCCAGGCAACTGATTTTTTGTTTGTTTTATATTATGAAGAAGGTAGTTTAATCCAAAAATCAACGTGTTAAGTTCAAAACTTATACACACTTTAAGGTTACTTTTAAAATGTTTTTGGAAAATATAAGGACTTAAATATCAACTAAGAAAGATTTGCTAAAATTAGATTCAAGTACTTTTAATTTGTATATTTCAGTAATGTACAAAAACTACATTAAAAAAGGAAGTTTTTCATTTATTGGAACTAGTAGTATTTTCCCCAAATCAACTTCAATTCAAGACTAGTAACATGCCTCTTTATCTAAAGGACTAGATATTTGAGTTTTAAAATAGTTGTTTTAAAATCTACTATTCAATGGAAAAGAGGTACATCAATATTACTGTATAAATATCATGACCCAACTCTTTAGAAACTCAATGTTGAATAAATATTAAGATATAGAAAAATAAATAAGCAGAAGAAATGCTGAAGGCATTTCAATTCAGATATTTACATATTTAAGGTTACGAAAGTTTGTGAAAAATAAAAGCAATGAAGCCTTTTTATGTGTGGACCACAAAAATACTGGGCACAGATTTATGATTTTTCTGCAAAAGGATATGGGTCATTGTGCACTGGAAACAGCCCACACTGGCAGGGGTAATCTAAGGTCCATCTGTTTACTCCAGGTTGCCTGTGAACTCTTACTGTTTTCCATCTGTATATTTAAGGAAATTACTTTCTACCTACTGCTTATTTTAGAACAGTTCAAATTATTCTGAATTATTCAAAATTGGATGAAGGATACTATGCAAACAAAAAGTAAATCTGAATAAATTTAATAAATGTTATTAATTTTAAAAATACAAGCATTAAGTGCTACTACACTTTGTGCATAATAGTAACTAGCTTTAATAAAATGCACATTCCATGGTGTCCAGCGAAATTTTGAAGCCAGATCTAATCTGTGCTTATCTGTTGCAGATCAAGCAGTTGCTATACCCTTGATTAAATTCCAACAGTACCCTGCGGAAGCCAGAAGTCCTCTGGGAGGAAGTGGAAGTGCATGAGCACACCACACTTCTCACAACAGATTTCGGCGCATGGAAAATGCCTCAAGAATACTGAATATCTTTTGGTAAAGTGAAAAAAACCATCAATCTCTACCTTAGTGTCAGAGTTTTGAATAGTTTCTCTTTTCTTTTTGTTTTTGTTATTTTGGGGGATGCATGCTAGGGATTTTAACCTTGGGGCAAATTACCACTGAGTTACATCCCAGCCCTTTTTATTTTTTTATTTTGAGACAAAGTCTCACTAAATTGTTTAGACTGGCCTTGAACTTGTCATCCCCCAGTCTGAGCCTCCCAAGCTGCTGGGATTACAGGTGTGTGCCACTGCACAGAGTTTTCTTAAAAAACTGATTATACCTTATTTATCATCACCCCTTTATTTCTTCAGCCCAAACTGAATTAAAACTCTATGTATGGCTTTGCAAAGCTGTTGTTGTTGTTGTTGTTTTAACTTTTCTTATATGGTAGGCAGAATAATGGTCCCCAAAGATATCCAGGACCTGAGAATGTTAGGTTACATGGTACTAATCAGCTGACCTGAAGAAAGGTATACCCAAGGTAATCACAAGAGTTCTTCAAAGTGGAAGAGGGAAGCTGGGTGCAGATGTGCCAGTACCATGGTGCACTCCTGTGATTCCATTTGATAGGTAAGGCAGAAGAAAGGCAAGTTCAAGGCCAGCCTGGAAAACTTAGGGAGACCCTGTCTCAAAATAAAAAAGGACTAGGGATGTAGCTCAGTGATAGTGTTCCTGGGTTCAATCCTCAGTACTGGGGGGGTCGGGCGGGAAATAATATTGGAGTATCAGTTAAATAAGAAAAGCTTGTTATAAAGTTTTACTCACATGTGTAAATGAGGGTGGAATTTATCAAGACATTCTTTCTCAATTTTTTTTTTTTTTTTTTTTTTTTTTTGGGTTTTGGGGATTGAACCCAGGGGCACTCCACCACTGAGCCACATTCCCAGCCCTATTTTGTATTTTTATTTAGAGACAGGGTCTCACTGAGTTGCTTAGGGCCTCACTAAGTTGCTGAGGCTGGCTTTGAACTTGCGATTCTCCTGCCTCAGCCTCCCAAGTTGCTTGGATTACAGGCGTGCGCCACCGCGCCCGGCTATTCTTTCTCAATTATATATTCATATAGAAAGGGAAGTAAACCAAAAATTTTTCTTTTTCTAATACTTTTATGATTGCCTCTCCAAGATATCTATAAGATTTTCACTTAAGCTTCTTTAATTTCTTTCATTGCTGTACATTTTAAAGTTTTATAAAACTAATCATGGGGCTTCCTCTGAACTTAAAGATACTTGCCCTATATTCTTTTGGGGGAAAGATCCCTATACTACTGCTTTTCTTCTGTTAATAATAACTTTCTTCCAGAGACCTGTTTTACATTAACCAGTTCTCATAAAGAAGCTGTGTGATGCTGTATAAGCATCACTTAATTGCAGTCAGAAAATACAGGCTTCCCTTGCCTTTTCACCTCTCCATGGATCCATGGCATCTCCAAAAAAATGAGTAAACTACACTCTAGCATTCCTTGTAGCTATTGAGTTCTATGACCCAAAGAACAATGCTTGATCCACTTTAAAGTATACCACCTTATACTTTAAATTATCTCTTTCACAGTCAAATGTAAAGTAATTAAACTCTCAGATGGCCCTTTAAAAATAAAAGCAAACAGTTCTTAATGAACTGATGACATTTTTGGACTCCACTGGATACACATCCTCCTGCTACATTTAACAGAGAAAGGAGCAGGCATATGCTTGAGGACACCATTTTAATACCATAATCTGGGAGTTCCCTAAAAAATAATCTGGTCGAGATGTCCTAATTACTAGAAGAAAGAAGAGCTATGAGCCACCTACCATTCCACAATATCTTAGCCAGAAATCCAAAATCCAAAAAGCTTTAAAAACTATTTTCACCAAAAGAATTATGACCTGACCTGAACTGACAGCAAAATCTGACCTGAACTAATGTGAGGCAGTCTATCCTTTATATGCCTTGAGCGCAAATATTTGAGTCTCTTGCTGCTTAAGTATTAACATGATTGTTACAGATAATAACATTACAGATCCTACAGAAAGTATTATATAACATATGGTTTACATACCTTATTCTGAAGAGAAAAAAAAAATCTAAATTCCAAAATACATCTTGCCCTAAGGGTTTCAAATAAGAGACTTGGATCCTGTATTCTAAAACAACTATCATTTTTGGTACATGTCTCCTAACTTTTAACTATTTTTATATTTCATTCAGTTTATGTATGTTGGGGAGAGTGGGGTGGCGGGCAGGGGGGTCTCACTATGTTCCCCAGGCTGGCCTCGAACTCCTGCTCTCGAGTGATCTCCCTGCCTCAGTCTCAGCAGTAGCTGGGACTACAGGCGACAGGGACCCAATTCTTCTGCGTACTTTTAACTTCACCTTGAAGGGCACAGTAGGAAGTTGCACTGCTTACAGCAAGACATTCTACAAATGCTTTGATGATTTAGTAGCAATGATTTACATTTTTTTAAAAATTTTTTTAGTTGTAGATGGACACAATATTTTTTTGTGGTGCTGAGGATCAAACCCAGTGCCTCACACACGTTAGGCAAAGCACTCTACCACTGAGCCACAACCCCAGTCCTATGATTTACATTTCTTTTAAAACATTTAAGTCAATTTTACACTGAACATACTTATAGCACCCAAATTAATTTTGCAAGGAATATCCTGCCTGTAAGTATTCCCTTGGTTCATATTCTCATTGGAGGGAGAAGATCTGGGCTCTTCAGTTTCACACAAGTCACAATTTGGTGGAGATGAAAGAGATAAATAAATGACAGGTTTATTGGGCAGAACAACTATTTAGGATTTGGTGACTAGACACAGGTGGAAGATAAAGGAAGAGATACTGAGTTTGGGCTCCAGGTTCCAGCTTGAACAGCTATATGTTAATGGTTCTTTTTTGAGTTCTGGGTATTGAACCTATGGCCTCTCACACATGCTAGGCAAGCACTCTACCACCCAGTTACATCCCCCTAGCCCTTTTTAAATTTTATTCTGAGACAGGGTCTCACTAAATAACCGAGGCTGGCCTGGAACTTGCAATCTTCCCGCCTCAGCTGGTTCTATTTACTGAAATGGGAAAGAGTGAGAGAGACAGGATCCTCAAGTGAAATACAATACTCTGGTAAGATTTTTGTTGCTCTTCTTGTTAAGTTCAAGATGCCTGTAAAAAAGCGCACATCAAATGAGCAGCTTAATATAAGAACATGGAGTTCAGAAGACATATGGGAAGACTTATGGATAATATCTGAAATCAGTGCAAGGGGCAATTGTATTGAGTGTGTGCAAAGAGAAAGGAAAGGCACAGGACCGAGCTGTACAGAGCTCCTACCCATAGAGCGTGGATAGAATGAAGACCCAACAAAGATGACCGAGATGAGGAGCTGTCTGAAAGGAGAAACATGACCATATTGTGGGCACATGAAAACAAAGCAGAGCGCATTTTAAGGAGGAGGCCAATTAGGTCAAGGCAGCAGGGTCTCATACAATGAGATCTAAAACAGTGCCCATTATATCTGCCAACACAGATATCACTGCAGAGCTTGGTCACAATTTCAGTGGTCTATTTGGGGACTGAAAACCAGATTGGAAAAAAAGTGAATTTAAATGGGAAATGAAGGCACGAAATAAAGAACTAGAGATGATTCTTTTGAAAAATGTTGACATGGAAAACAAAGAAATGGAGCAGTAGCTGAAGTGGAACGTGAGGATCAAGGGTTTTGTTTCCTTTTGTTTGAAGCTGGGGAGATAAGAGAGAGTTAAACATGTTTGCACAACACTGGTTATGATCCTAGATACAAGGGAGATGGGGACAGAGGACAGAATCAAAGTCCCAAAGGGAGAGAGAAAAAATAAAACAAAAATTTTATAAAGCAACCAAAAACCAAACAAAAAACAAGAGATGGCATCCAGAACATGTACAGGAGAATTAATATTTCACAAAAGGGTCTAAGAAGAAAGAAGATTCTGAGGTAGGATGACTCCCATGGTTCTTATAAGTGACTAGGACTTCACAACATGCATATTGTATATTCTAATTTCAACTCTTGACTTCATTTTTTCTGTTTCTTTATTTTACCTTATATTTACATTTTTGTAAGCTGCCTTAAATTTGGAGGGGATAGGGCAGGATGTGTTTAAAATGTGGTAGAGGAACATTTTAGTAGCTATTATCTCAAGTGCAAAAAGAAAAAATTATATAGGAACCTATGTATTTATCTCTAGTAAACTTTAAAAATACATACCTCTTTTTCCTTAATAACTTAGTGACAGGCAAATTTCTGAGTCATAGCAAAAATTGTAAATGCTTAAGCTTCAACATCTAAGTTGCATATTTTAATTTTATTACTATATTCCAAGTACAATGCTAAATCTAAAATTTCCAGGGATGCAGGGTGCATACTCCAGCTGCTCAGCACATTTGTAATGTATGACAGGTACTTAATATCCACAGACAACATATATGTATAAATAATATTAATTTCTGCCTTAAAGAATTTCCATTCTACAATAGTCTCCCCTTATATACAGGGGATACGTTCTAAGTCCCTTAGCAGATGCCTGTGATATCACACAGTATCAGAGTTAAGCTGTCCTTCCATGTTCTATGTCCTGGCGCCTTCTTTGCACCACCATTCTTACACTTTGGGGCCTTTATAAAGAAAAAGAAGTTACATGATGATGATGATGATGATGATGATGATGATAATAATAATAATACCACCAGCTACTCTGGAGGCTTAGGCCAGAGGATCACAAGTTGGAAGCCAGCCAGGGCAAGACCCTATCTCAAAACAAAAGAAAAAGGTCTGGGGTCACGGCTCAGTATTTGTCAAGCAATGTGTTAGGCCCTGGTTTCAATCTCCAGCACCCCCCCCCCCCCACACACACACAATTCCATGTACCCACTAGCATTTTCTTTTTTAAAGATTAAGTTGGTCATATTTTATTATAATGTAGTAAGCTAGAGTCTATGCTGTAAACACAATAAATAATAATTTAAGAGTATATGGAATTTTACACAGGGTAAATGCTTAATAAATATTTGTTTCAGCCAGTATGTTTACAACTGGATTAAGGCAAGCTTGAACTCAAACACCTGACTTACAAATAACCTATATACCAACAACTGCTACTTCCTGGACATCCTGCCACTGAAACCTTCACCAAGCACTACAGAAGGCTAGGGAAAACACCTAACACTGAAGCCTTGACAGATCAACCACCATGGAAGGTCAAAGTCACTTAAAATCCCAGGCCTCTCAACGGTATTTGATGCACAAGGAGCACTGCCTGACACAATGCTAACTAGCCTTTAAATCTTGCAAAGGGAGGGAAAGGGGTGTGGGGGTAGGAATGAAACAGACATTATTACCTCATGTACATGTATGACTGCATGACTGATGTGATCCTGCAATATGTACAATCAGAAAAATGAGAGATTATACTCCATTTATTTCTGATCTACCAAAATGTATAAATGCAATCTACTGTCATGTACAACTAATTAGAACAAATAAAATTTTAAAAATTAAAAGTTAAAAAAAAAAAATCTCAACCCAGACGAGGAGCTCAGTAAACTAATGCATCGAATAAATTCAGTAGCTGATCTAGAAAGCTATTTATTTACAATGTTGTTACCAATAAGATAATGCGCTTACGAAGTCATTCATTCATGAAAAACTCCTCAAGGTCAAGCCAGGCATATCATGCCTGTAATCCCAACTACTAGGGAGGCTAACACAGGAAGATCAGAAGTTCCAGGCCAGCCTGGGCAACTCAGCAGGACCCTGTTTCAAAATAAAAATATTAAAAGGGCAGGGGAAATAGCTCAGTGACTTGCAAGACCCAGGGTTTGATCCCTAGTACTGCCAACAACAACAACAACAAAATACCTGAAAGTAAAAAACTATAACTTATTCACTGGTACAGTCTTGTACCCATAGTAACCACTTCATACATGCTGGCTACATTATGTGAGTACTTGAGTGGAAGACACAGTCCTTAAACTTGAGTTCTAATCAGTCTTTCGAATGCTATAGATTTCTAGAGCCTATAATAAAAGTCTGTATCAGATACAAAAGTAAAATGTCTTTCATATTAGAAATTCTTGTACATAACTTGCTAATGGTATTTCCTAACTGTGAAGACACTTTTATCTCATGTCACTTTGCAAATATTACACAACCCAAGAAAGAATAATACCTTTCTCCTTAGTACAGGGAGACAACTTTTGGTGCAATCAGGGACATGAAGATTTCACAGTGTGTTTTTTGATGCCTTGCTAATTTTATGCTGAAACCTAATAAACCTGCACTCTTCGGATCACAGGAATCATCTAAAAGGAAAAGGTATGTAAATGAAGCACAATAAATGCCCCAGGCTCATTTAGCTCCTTTTGTAACTACTACATATTTTTAAAATGAATTTTTCAGGATTACTAAAATTCCCATGAAACATTCTGTAATACTGCCATATAATAAGAAGCATAAATTGTTGCAGTACGTGGGAATTTAAAATCCAATTGCTAGAATTATAATACTCATCAGAATAACTAATTAACAAACCCAAACTTCACAAAACTCTTAAAAACCACATGAAAGCTGCGGTAATTTCATATCTGAGTTAGTCTATACCCAAATTCCTTTTATGGTATTACGATTCAACTTGTTCCCCTATGCTTTGAGAATTCATGACCAGTATACGCCTATAATTCCCAAGAATCTCTAGCAGTTTAATTCCCCTGCAGTTCTTCAAGAGGGATCACTCCTCATTTCCTGGAAAAAAAAAAAAACATTTCCCAGGACACAAAGTCAAGGTCAAACTGCAAAGTAAAACTTAACCAAAGAACTGGTCTGTCTCCTCTCTTCACAACAGCTTCACACAGTGGAAATGCACTGGCACATACCTTCTTCATTGCAGGGAGAAAAGTTATTTTTCATTCTACTACTTTGAGGTTACAAAGTAAAATAAAGCATGCTGGAAAGAACCCTGACTATAAAATAAAAAATTTTAAAGTGTGAGTTTCACAAAGCATCTCAGCCACACATAAAACTATAAACATATATAACAAAATCCAAATATTCATCACTCAGTTTTAACAGATTCATGAATATATTTCCAAATTTGCTTCAGCTTTCTTTAAAAACAGAAGAAAAAGTTATATTGAGAGCTGAAGGAGCTCTACTCAGTAAAATTATATCTCATTCCCACACAGATACTTACACCTTTAAGTACTTTAGATACATACATGATACATACATATTTTTATCAATAGACAAAGTATGTGATTGTATTGGTTTCAAACACACCTTACTTTAGATATCCTTTGGCAACTTGACTTTTTCTGTCAATATTATGTACTTGAGGTGTATCTATGCTGGTAAGTACAGACCTGGTTCATTTTCACTAGGGGATAAGTACTCAATTGCATGCATAAACCAGTTTATCCATCTTCCTACTAAAGTATAGTTGGGTTATTATTATTTTTCTACATTATATTGCTACTTTAAATATTTGTTACACATTTGTTTGGGAAACTACCCCAAGTTTAGTTAAGAAACTGATTCAACACAAATTTAGGTTGTAGGAGAAAAGAACCCTGAAATGCATTATAGCCCATCCAGATGCCACCTTCCAAATAAGAAGATCATGTTAACTGCAGAACCATGTGATGACTCAGAAGAAAAATATTTAAATAGTATGTGATAATTAAGGGAAACAAAAAGTTGGTCAATTTGTGGAATTAATGAAACCAAAGCTAATCTCTCTGGGCATATTTCATTGGCAGCAAAATGAACCTCTACCTAAAAGCCCCAATCTTTTTCTCCTAAGAGTTGAGAAACTACATTTTCTTCAAATTTAAAAGAAAAATGTGATAGGTAGGCATAGTGGTACACACCTGTGATCCCAGAAACTGCGGAGGTTGAGGCAGGAGGATTGCAACTTCAAGGCCAGCCTCAGCAACTGAGCAAGACCCTGTTTGAAAATGGAAAATAAAAAAGGACTGGGCATGGAGCTCAGTGGTAAAGCGCCCCTGGGTTCAATCTCCAGTACCAAAAACAAACAAACAAAAACACTATTCAATATCCCAAAAAAGTATTCAATACTGACTGATTTAAATATGTTTGCTCTACCCTGCTTGAATCAATTAGTTCATCTACATACAGGCACACACCAAGACATAAGCTAAAGACACCACCATCACATATCCAGAGGAAAAGGAAATACAGATAGGAAAATGAGTACAATACTACAAAAGAATCAAGTCATAGTATATTGCTATTTTATTTGTGATTACCAAGCATTTTCTTAAGGACCCACACTTAGAAAATGTACTACTTTCTTATTACCGATAACTGGATTATTTGGTTATCAATGGAGAAGGGTTAAGAGAAAAAAAACTGTTAAAAAAAGAAAATTCTATCAAGAAAATCCATATCTCTAATACAGTGGGACTACGTGGTAAATTTAATACTGTAAAGTTATAAAAAGATCTAAATGATTTGGAAAGCACTAAAATCTTCCTATCATTCCTCAAAGTGACTAAGAAAGGAGTTCAACTTCCTACTATATCAAAGCAGGCCTTCTTAAACAAATCTCAAAAATCACCACTCCAGCCTCCTTTGTAGTTTTTCACTCACAGCTTACCTAGTCTCATGTTAATAAAGAATTTTAGAAGGTTGTTCCTAGCCCTTGACATTCTTTAAAAATGCTTTAGAAGGAACTCAGCAGTTACTGCTTTAAACCCATGTTTTCTGTGAAAGGCAGACTAATAGTGTTCTTTCCACCTAACCATACAAAAACTAAAATCAGGACTCACTAAAGTTCTTAACACGCCCATGGCTTCTTTAACAGTCAAAATGCTCAAAGTAAGGATTTCAAATGATAACCTAAATTGTGGGAGAAAAAAAAAAAAAAATCTTGTGAGAAAGGATTGGAATTCATTCCTTATCATTTTAAGAAGTGGCCTGAGGAATGGTACTGAATTGTTTTCCCCAAAATTACCATTTGGTACTTTATTTTCTGGACCATTATTTTTTCAAATCTTAGCATCACAAAGTAGCTTTAAATTTTTTTTTATGTAACTATGAGCCTTCAATATGCCAATACCAGTCACTGTTTAGGAAATAATAAAGTAAGTATAGATAAATCAGCATCTTTTACACATTAAAATGCCCTATTTAATAACAAAGTTACTAGAGATCAACCTGAAATCATATTTTCTCTAAATGTTAAGTAAAAAAAGTGAATTATAGTTGTTCTATTAAAATATAATCTTTCTCATCACTTAGGGGAAAAAATTCATGATGTACTTTGGATCATGATGTAGTGAAGAAATTAATAATTATAAAAAGTTAATATATACCAAATAGCATGAGCTGGGCACTGTAATAAATTTAATACATGAACCATTACATGTAAAGGTAACTAATGTCAGGAGAGCAATTTTATTCCCAATTTAGTGATAAGGAAAACAAGGTGAAGAGGTTTCAGTAATTTGCTCAAAGAAAGAGGTAAGCAGATGTAACTCAGTATGCCCAAATCCAAAGCCATTATGCTATATTATTAAGGTTAAAATAGTACGATTTACTACAAAATAAAATTTTCACAGCTTTAAATTCTGAAAGTAACCAGAACAGTGACACAAGACGATAATTTCAGCTACTCAAAAGGCTGAAGCAGGAGGATTGCAAGTTTGAGGCCACCTTAGGCAACTTGGCAAGAGCCCATCTCAAAATAGAATTTTAAAAGGGATGGGTTTGTAGCTCAGTGGTAGACCGCTTGTTTAGCATGAATGAGGACTTGGGTTCAATCCCCAGCAAAGAAAAAAAATTTGTTAAGTATTAACCTAAAGATCAAGTGGTCACTCCAAGTCACACTTGTATACAATGGGAAAAAAACGTGTGACCAATTGCTTTGCTGAATGTTGTACCTGCTCAGATAAACATACATCACACAATGTTATTTCTTACAGCACTTTAAAGAACATTTAGTCACCAACAAATAAGGGCAACAGAGTAAGGATCTTCATTTGGATACAAGTTATTTCCTTCATCTCCCTAAACCAAAAAGGAAATGCTGTACTGGAATATACCACTTCAACTTAAGATACTTCTCAATTTAACCTCTCTTCTAATGGATCACTTGACGCACTAAGACGACTTGGCTAAACTACTAATTACTAATATCAAAGTCATTTTCCTTTTTCCGCAATAGCCTTTTCAAAACACCAAAGCCCTCGGTCCACTCTTCACCACGATTTGCACCATAGGGCAAACCGGCCTGAGACACGCACCATGGTTCATGGCCAGGGACCCGGGTTTATCTGCTCTCCACCTAGCGTGGGCAGTCAATAAATCTTCAAGAATGAATGGTTGGAAAGCAGCGTGGGTGCAGGCGGGAAGAGGGGGCTTGAAGGAATTTCACGCCGCTGAGACCACTGCAGGGGAGGCCAGACTGGGGAGGGTGGGATCTGGGCTAGAGAGACGCCCCGGGGCCAGGGCCAGAGGGCAGGGGCCGGAGCTCCTCGACAAGCAGGCGCCGTCTGTAGGACACAAGGTGGGAAGACCCAGGCGCCGTCTCCGCAGGCCCCCGCAGTGCGCTCCCGGGCGTCGGCCTGAGTCTCTGCCTCGCTCCCGAACCCCAGACTCCCGCACTCAAGAAGTCCCGACCGATCGATCAGTCCTCGGAAGCCAAGGGCCACCCCGGGACGCGCGCTAACTCACCTGACGCTCCACCGGCAGCACAGCGTTCAGCATCCGGCGCTAGCCCAGCAACCCCGCGGGTCCGAGAGATCAGCTGATTCACGGGGGCGGGGCCTCCGTATAGGGGCGGGGCCGCGGGCGGTGAGCTGGTGTAGGGCGGGAGGGGATTGTACCCGAAGTAGGTGGGGTGAGACTAGGAGACTGGCGACGGCGCCTGGTAGGGATCAAAATTATTGAAGATGGGTTAGGCACTGAAAACAGCGTTCCCTAGCGGGCCTCCCCTCCCTAGGCCAGGGCGGAACCACCAGTTCCCGGGCGCGCTTCAGCCATGACGTAACATGGAGTCGTCTGGGCCTAGCTACCCAGCGTTTCCATGGCGACCGGCGACCGTGAGGGAGTGTCGTTTTGTTACCACTTAAAACTGCAAGAGGTATAAAATAAAAAGCTAGAAATGTCTTTAAGCTGCCTTTGTGTACTGTACCCTAAGTGATCGCTTCCCGCCCCCTCGAATGACGTCATCGCCACGCGGCGTTGGTTTGCCCGGGTGTCCACACTGTTTTTACTACTTAGTTAACAACCCCGAGGGCTGGAGTGAAGTAAGAAATGTACTGGTCTCCCCTGTGATTCCTGCAGGGCTCCCAAGTCTACGCCCGCAGTTTCACAACCATCTGCTCGTCGCAGCCTCAGCCCCTCCCCGCCGGACCCCGAAGTCCGCCACCATCAGTCTTGGTACCGCGCAGTGGATGCGAACTCTCTCCTGATAGGCGGTGCGCTGGGCCTGCAGACATATTTAGACAGCCAGCGGTAAATGTGTATTCAGAGTCTGAAGCTCCAGGTATGAACGGTATTTCACCAAACCTTGCCTCAGTGCTCCACCCAATTGCAAACCTGTCCCGAAACTTCGACCAACTCCATCCACTCCTGCGCCAGTGCAGGAAATCACACGGCCCTGCGAAGTGATACCACTGTAAACCAAAGGTGTCCAACTTCGGTCAGGACTTTCATGCGGCCAGGTATTATTGGTTGAGCCTAAAATAGTCACAATTACATGCTTCTCAAACTATCTGCTTTTCCCTCCCAGCTATTCCCAGCCCTCTCACACCTAACCTCTTTCTTAACCCCCAACCCCTTTAGAAAAATAAAAAGTTTCATCTCCTACATTCCTAAGGAAAGTGAAGCCACTAGAGGTGAATTTCCTCAACTCCACTAGCCACTGTTCCAAAGTCTACCTGAAACACTAGCTTTCCTTTGCATCTCCGTTTGGATGTAAGAGTTATGTTCTGTCCTCTCAAGGTTAATCCCTCCACTTGAACTCAGGAACCCTTCTGAGATAGGGATTTAGGATAAAAAGAGAAATACTGAAACTTAAAAGGAAACACGCACAAGCCATTGAGATACAGAAAACATTGTAAATTTTGGCCCATGCCCTTGTAAAATGAGGGAAATACCCCAAATTGTACAGCCCTACCCTGGATCCACCTCCAGTCCTGCCCCTAAACACCCCAGACCCCAAACCCCGGCCCAAGTCAGGACAGCCTGTAGTCTCCCTTGAATGTGTGCCTACCTTCCTAAATAAACCTCTGTCTATGCCTTTTCTGGCTCATGCTGAATTTTTTTTCTTTCACCTATTCCAAGAACCCTGCTGGTCCTGAGTTGAGTTCCCCCTCTCCTCTGGGAACTCCTGGACCTTCTCCAGAGACGTCTCTTCTCCCGTGACACTTCCTGTTCTTTAAGAGGCTTTGCTCTATAATTTATTCCTACTTTTTTGTGTGTATTTTCGATCTTCACCTCTCTTAATCTTTCAATATATAAGGTTGCTCCCCTCTCCCTCCTTCTTCTCCTACTCCCCCTCACCAGTCCCATAATGGGGATTGTACCCAGGTGCACTTCACCACTAAGCTATATCCCCAGCCCTTTTATTTTTTATTTTGAGACAGGGTTTCACTAAGTTGCTGAGGCTGGCCTTAAAGTTACAACCCTTCTGTCTCAGCCACCCCAGTAGCTGGGATTACATGCGTGAGTCACCACACCCAACTCTGTCCCATTTAAAATTTTTCTTCTGCCTTATTTTCTTTGCAACCTAATTTTATACCTCTACTTTCTGATCTCCCAGTCTTCCCCAGGCTGTAATCCAGGCATTTTCAAATCTACTGGAAGCAGTAGCCACCACCTCATTGTGGAATCTAATGATATGGTCAAACAAGGAACCACTCTAAATAAGAATGGATGGTCCGGGCAGTCAGAGTAATGGGCCCCAGCAAGGCCTTTTTCAAATGTAAAGACCATGGGGCTAACAGGTGGGAACATCCAGTCAACTCCTTTGTCTCAGAGTCCAGGGAAAATGGAAGGTTGGGGGTGAACCCAGATGGCAGTGACAGGAAGGATTGGAACTCAAAAGGCTAAATAGCCTTGATACTTTTTCAATACCTGTTTAACATGTATTTTGACCAATCGCTTTGATACTTTTTTTTTTTTTTTTTTTTTTGGTGGTGCTAGGGATTGAACCCAGGGTGTTGTGCTTGCGAGGCAAACACTATACCAACTGAGCTATATCCCCAGACCTTACTTTTTTAATGCCTATTTAACATGAATTGTCCTCAGTTTTCAAGCCCAAAACACATATAAGTCCCTTGGTAGCATATCAAAAGGTTTTCCTGCTATCAGGTCCCTTCCTGCATCACAGGAGTTCTACCTCTTCTCACTTAAATAAATTCTACTCTTGCCTTTCGTTATTGTCTGTGGATTTCATTCTTCAAATTTATGAGACAAGAAACCGGAAGGAAATCAGGGGGGCCTGCACAGAACCCATCCACCAACAGAAGCAGAGAATCGAGTTTCATCTTAAACTCTGGTTTCAATTCTGTGCAACCATCTAAAAAGAATAAGGATGATTTATACAAAATGATCTAGAAGTCAGGTTAAGAGGGGAAAAAAGATGTGTTACGTATGTGGCTTTTCAGGAAAGAGGCAGGTAGGTTGGTAAATAGCTATTGTAACAGTGGTCCACATTATGCTTTGAATATAGCCCTTGCTTCTCTCTAAAACTGACATTTTTTTTTTTTGCTTCTTTCCAACCTTCTCCTCCCCAACCTTCTCCCCCCTGATCTCCTTCCTAATCTCCTCCCTGGTCTTGGGAAACAGAACATGTGAAAGGTAGCTTTTAAATCACCTCTTTAAAAACCCCTATCCCAGCTGGGGACATAGCTCAGTTGGTAGAGTGCTTTCCTTACATGCACAAAGCCCTGGGTTCAATCCCTGGCACCACAAAAAAAGGGAGAAAAAAACCACTCTGTTCCTCCCGATGGAGAGAATCATAATCTTGGGGATAGGAGTCCCCTGTGCTTCTCCTTGCTAGCAAAATTTCTTCCTTTTTCTCAAAACTGGGTCCTCGTTATTGGATTGGCATCAGGGACAAGGACAGAGCTTTCAGTCACACTATGACATATATCCTTACCCTTGATTAGCTCTAAAAGAACTAGGGGAAGGGATTGGGAACAAGAGAGTGAGGAAAACCTAACTTTCACTCTATGCCATTTTGTATGGTTTGATCTAATCATATGCTTTTTTACTTATAAAACTTTTCAACATGAGAAGAGGGCATGGGGGGCGTTGAGGATGTAACTCAGTAATAGAGCACTTGTCTAGCATGAGTGAGACCCTGGGTTTAATCCCCAGCACCACAAAGAAAAAAGGGTATAAAAAGAACAAATCGGGAGGCATTATACTGGTCACTTCAAAATATACTACAAAGCTATAATAATCAAAACAATGTGGTATCATCATTAGAAAAGACACATAGACCAAACGAACAGAATATATAACATAGAAATAGACCCAAGCATCCATAACCAACTGATTTTGATAAAAGTACTAAGAACACCTGTTAGGGTAACTGGTGCAAATATCCACGAGAGACGTAGCTCTGAGTTCAAGCAAAGGTTTATTGACAGAGAGAGTCTGTCAGGCTGCCTCTCTGCAAGGAGCAGCAGCCTGCAGGAAAAACTTCTAAATGATATAGTCATGTACAATGGAGTAGTTTAAAAATAACCTGGCTAGCCCTGTGACTGTTACTTGATGTCTTTACTGCGATTTCGGTAGTTAGGGACTCTTTCAGGGTGGGCCTACTGGGAAGGTCATGCCTGGGTGGGCAGGTGCTGATTTTCAAAATGGCGTTACTTTGGCCTAAAGACCTAACAACACCCATTGGGGAAAGTACAATCTCTTCAATAAACAGTGCTTGGAAAATTAGATAGCCCATGCAGCATAATTGAACAATACCTCTTTCTCCCACCAAATCAACGCAAAAGGGATTAAAGACTTATTATAAGACCCCAAAGAAAAAACTCTAAAAGAAAACAGGAGAAACACTTAAGGACATTGGAATGGGCAAAGGTTCTTGGTTAAGATCACAAAAGCACATGCAACAAAAGCAAAAATAGACAACTAGATCATATCAAACTAAAAATCTTCTGTACAACAAAGAAAATAATCTATAGAGGGAGGATACAACCTACAGAATGGAATAAAATACTTGCAAACTATACATCTGACAAGGAGTTGATATTCAGAATGTATAGGAAACTCAATTCAATGATAAAAAACAAACACAAACCCAAATGATCCAATTTTTTTTTTTTTTTTTTTTTTTTTTTTTGGTACTAGGGATTGAACCCAGAGGCACTCCACCACTGAGCCACATCCCCAGCCCTATTTTGTATTTTATTTAGAGACAGGGTCTCACTGAGTTGCTTAGGGCCTCGCGAAGTTGCTGAGGCTGACTTTGAACTCATGATCCTCCTGCCTCAGCCTCCCAAGTGCTGGGATTACAGGCGTGTGCCATCGCACCCGGCTCCAATTTTTAAAATGGGTTATAGGCCTAAACAGACATTCTAAAAAAAAGACATATAAATCGCCAATAGGTACAGGAAAAAAACACTCAGCATCACTAATCATCAAGGAAATGCAAGACACAATGAGGTATCCTCTCATCCCATTTAGAATAGTCATCATCAAAAAGACAAAAATAATAATAATAAATGCCAGTAAGGATTTGGAGAAAGAGAAAATCTCATAAACTATTGGTAGGAATGAAATTAGTACAACCATTATGGAAAACAATATGGAGAATCCTCAAAAACTAGAACTACCAGCAATTCCAATACTGGGTGTAAGTTCAAAGGAAATCAATATATCAAAGATATGTCTACATGACCATGTTTATTGCAACACTATTCACAGTAGCCAAGAAATAGAATTGACCTAACTGTCCATCAACTGATGGATGGACAAAGGAAATGTGGTGTACATACAATGGAATACTATTCAGTCTTTAAAAGAATTTTGTCAGTTGGGAGAACATGGACGGAACCGAAGGACGTTAAGTGAAATAAGCCAGTCAGAAAGACTAGTAGTAGAGAGTACCACAGTGGTTACCAGAGACTGGGGAGTGTAGGGATGAGGGAAGGATGTGGAAAGTTTGGTTCAAGGATAAGGTCCAAGGATAACTAAGTAGTTACAGTTAGATAAAAGAAATCAATCCTGGTGTTGTATTGCACAGTAGGGTGGTAACTGCAGATAAAGATAAGGTACTGTATATATTTCAAAGAAGCTAGAAGAAAGAATTTTGAATATTTGTATCACAAAGAAATGATGTTTGAGGAGATACGTATGCTCATCCTGATATTGACATTAAACAATGTGTTCAGGTACTGAAACATCATATGTACAGTTTTTAAAGTGTCAATTTAAAAAGGGAGAGGAGAAAGTATAGTTCTCAGCCGGATCTTCCTTTCACTTTCTCTTTGACATGTGGACACACCCCTTTCTGGTTTTCCTCTTACATCTTCTGCTACCTTTGCAGACTCTTTCTTTGACATGCACCTTAAATTCATTAATGAAATAAATATTTATTGCATACTTATTATGTACCAGGCACTGCTCTAAGCACTGAAGAGGCATGATAATGGATGAAATATCAACAGTCCCTGTTCTTATGGATCTTACACACTAGTAATGTGGAAGACAGTCTCCTGAGATTACATCTATCAGTTCCTCCCTCCATGTATACAAATGCCACTCTGAACATCAAGAGATGGAATCTTTTCCTTCTCCCCAAAATATGGGTCAACCTTGTGATTTTTTTTTTTTTTTTTTTTTTTTTGGTACCAGGGATTGAAACCAGGAGGGCTTAGCCACTGAGCCACATTCCCGACCTTTTTATTTTTATTTTGAGATAGGATCTCACCAAGTTGTGTAGGACCTCACTAAGTTGCTGAGACTGGCCTCAAACTTGTGATCGTCCTGCCTCAGCCTCCCAAGTTCTGGGATTACAGGCTTGTGCTATGATGCCTGGAAATTTTTTTTAAACTGATACATTGTGCCAGAAATTAAGTTCTGGGACTTCTAAATCAAGAGTTTAAGCAAATTGACAACTTCCACATCCCTCTCTGGGAACCCAGCTGCCATGTTCGAAAGCTAGCTCTAACCCAGGTCAATAAGAAACAAGGGAAGAGAGAGGCCACGCTGAGGAGCACTGAAGTGCCAGACATCTAAGGACAGCTTTCTGAGACCTTCCAGGCCTACTCAGTCACCGACTAACTGCAACTGAGTAACATAGGCCAATGCAAAGTAGGTCAGAAAAACAGCCTAGTCAAGCCTTGCCTGAATTCCTGACTCAAATTCCTGAGAAATGATAAGTTATTGCTTTGAACCATTAAGTTTGGGATGACCAGTTGTGCTAAAGTTATAAAACTGTGAGATAATAAATATAAAATAGGTAGTGACTAGAGCTATTAAAAAAAATATAGGGCAGTAAATAAAAAGAGCATGCTGGAGCCAGAGAGCATGCTTTCAAATTTCAACTCCAGCACTTGGTTTTGTAACTTTGGCACAAGTTATTTAACCTCTGTATGCCTTAGTTTCCTCATCCATAAAATGGAAATAGTAACATTGTCCAACTAGGGTGATGTGAGGATTAGAGGATTTATTATCTGTGACGTGCTTACAATGATACCTGGCACATAGCAAATGCTATATGCTATATGTGATGTTGTTGTTATTAGAAAGGTATGGGGATAGAAAAGAAAGGGTGCTCCTTTGTATTGAATAAAAACCTTTCTTTTAAGAAGACATCTGAGCGGTGGCACACGCCTGTAATTCCAGCGACTGGGGAGGCTGAGGCAGGAGAATCTCAAGTTCAAAACCAGACTCAGCAACTTATTGAGACTCAGTGGTTGAGTGCCCCTGGGTTCAATCCCCAGTACAAAAAAAAAGACATTTGAAAAGAGACATGTGACATGTAAGGAAGTGAGGACATGAACCCTGTGGACACCTGGCACTCCAGGCAAAGAGAGCAAGCGATTCCAAAGACAGGACAGTACTGTGAGAGATGCATGATAAAGGTTCAAAGGGGCTGAAGGAGGCTAAAGATAAATGAAAAAAGGACAGAAAGGTAGGAGATAAGATCAGGTTGACAATGATCTGGTAGTCAGGCAATCATTTGGGCTTGTGGGTTTATCTAATATGTGACCCTTAAGAGGACTTTGAGCAGAGGGTGCTATTGTCTGGCTTCCTTTTTTAAAGGGATGACTCTTCTGCTGTGTGGAGAGTGAACAGAGTGGAAGAGTAGGAAAGTGAAAGCAGGGACATCAGTGAGAGATTATTGAATAGTTGAGGCAAACAGTTATGATGGCTTAACCCTAAGTGGCAGTGGAGAAGGTAAAAGTGTTACAGACCTGGGCACGGTGGCAAATGCCTGTAATTCCAAGAGCTCGGGAGGCTGGGGCAGGAGGATTGCAAGTTCGAAGCCAGCCTCAGCAATTTAGCGAGGCCCTAAGCAACTCAGTGAAACCCTGTCTCTAAAAAAGGGCTGGGGATGTGGTTCAGTGATTAAGGCCCCTGGGTTCAACACCCAGTACCAAAAAAAAAAAAAAAAAAAAAATTGTTACAGAGCAAGGACCTGCAGTAGAGCAAGGCAGTCCTTAGCTACTGGTTCTTATAATTACACCAGAAAGATTTCAGACATATCTCTCAGAGTAGCAGGCGGAAGGAATAGGAAAAGGGACAAAAGGGACACTTTCGAAGGAGAGAATGGGTCCTCTCAGAGAGGAAAAGTATGGTGCACACCTCCTACCCTCCAGCTTTATTGGGGAGATCCAGGGAAATTTCCAGAGAGTCCCACAAAGGGACTTCTGATTGATAACAGGATTACATCAGACTTTTAAGTCCCCACTTCACAGGGCTTCGCTCATGGAAGAGAGATCTTATTATTAAGATGGCATGCTAAAAATCCAAGGCAACTTGGTCACTCTGGCCCACACTGACAGGTTCTTATGATCATCTTTCCCTGAATTCTGAAATCTGGTTGTGTAAAGGTCACAAAAGTCCACCTCCTTTGGGGTAACTTGTGCTCTTCTTATCAGTAGAGAGCAGTTTTTGAATCTGCATTTCTCCTGCAGATAAGAGGTTGTTTGCTAAAAAATGTAATATATTCTATTGACTTAAACGAGGCAGGGCTGCAGATAAATTGCTTTTTTAAAACTATATTTTTTAAAAATTTTTATACCTTTATTTTATTTATTTATTTTTATGTGGTGCTGAGGATCCAACCCAGAGCCTCACACATGTCAGGCAAGTGCTCTACCACTGAGCCACAATCCCAGCCCTAAATTGCTTTTTAAAAAGAAAGCATGCTGGAGTCTGTCAGCTCACTAGGCCCAATTTGTAGAATTATCCCCTGAACCTCATGTTCCCACTACTCATATCTGTATGTTACCTATTGAAAGGAGTTAGATTTAGATTCTGGATATAATTTGAAGGGAGAGGCTACACTATTTGTTCAAGCTTTAGTTATGAGCTTTGAGAGAAAGAAAGGACTTAAAACCTGAGGTTTTGGTAAAAACTAGCTGTCATTTATTATGTTAAATGACAAAATTGCAACAACTTATTTTAAAATCTCCTCTCTTTCTTCTCCTCCTCCACTTCCTCCTCCTCTTCCTCCTCCTTTTCTTCCTTCTTCTTCATTTTGGTATCCTATTCCTAGAAGTACTGCATCTACCTGGTAGATGCATGGAGTGGATGGAGCAAACTCCTATTCCATTTCCCTGCTTCAAAAATCCATTAACTATATTGCTAATATAGAAGAAATATTAGATAGTACATTAAAAATTGATAAGAACAGATACTACACTTGATCTTAGCCAAAAGTTCAAGAAGGGATGGTTTAAAGATGGTTTTTTTTTTTTTCTCAAAAACAAAATTGTTTTCAGTTGTAGATGGACACAAGACCTTTATTTTATTTATTTAGTTTTATGTGGTGCTGAGGATTGAACCCAGGGCCCCACATGTGCTAGACAAGTACTCTACCACTGAGCTACATGCCTGGCCCCCATTTAAAGATCTTAATTGGCTTTATTTTTCATTCTGGAATTAGGCAACATTGCATTCCATAAGTAGAACAAATGTTCCAATGTACTGAACAGTACAGCTTGATTTTATAGACAGAGAAAGACAGAAAAAAGCAGTAACAAAGAAGAAAAAGTAGGCTGGTCCTTGCAAAATTACTTTCCTTGCAAGGTAGAGACAGAATTGAAAAATAACTGATTAGTTAATATCAGGTTATTTCAGGGCATTGCTTTTGTGTAAAGATTAACTTTATTATTATGTCAATTGAAACTGAACTGTTAGGAAAATTCAGTTTTTATCTCTCTAATCCTAATCTAAGTTCAGATAAACAACTTACTTTCCAGCTTGGTAATGTGGACCTATTGGGTCAACAACTCCATTTTGGTTTTTAGAGTCCAGTGCAGAAGCCAAACAAGTCCTCTTATAATTTTTATTTAATACTGAGATGGGAAAGATTGGGAAAATAGTATGCTTGGGGAGGTAGTGAGGAAGTATTGAGTTTTCATAGTTGGATATGTTATGTATTTGTATAGTTAATAGACATCTGAATGAGTGTCAAATAGGCAGTTGAGGAGATGATCTTGTTGAGGAAAAAGATCCAGGCTGGAGATATAACTTTAGAAGTTGTTGCTAAAAAGAAAAGCAACCTGAGGCCTGAGTTCTGGGACATTCTTCTAGAGATGGAGAAGATGAGAAGGAGCTAGCCCAGGCTCCTGCTGGGTTCTCTGAGGGAACAAGTAACCTATGTTTGAGAAAAAGAAAGAAGGCCAAATTAGCAGAGAGTGAGTGAGAAGGAAGAACAGTAGAAAATGAACTTGTAATGACCATGGGAGTGTTGGTAAATCATGGTATGAGTTTGTGTTTTATTTTAAACATGTAAGAAAGTTGTTTTCCCTTGCCCCCATCCCAGAAACTTGTGCATAGGAGGCAAAGAATTGACCACTGTGCTACATCCTCAGCCTTGAGAAAGATAAGTAGGAGAATGACCTGATTTGATCCAAATTTTAAAAAGTTCATTCTGGCTCATGCTTTAAGTGTATATCCCATTTATTTACACGGAATGTTAAAAAGATGTTTAGTCAAGGGATAAGTCCTAATAAAGTTAGCTTTTTGTTTAAGTTCTTTCATGGTGAATAGGTTACAGGGGGTTAGAATGGAAGCAGAAAGACAGTGTAGGTTCTTTTCTTTAGGCAAAATGAGAGATGGTGATGCCTTGGACTGGGGAGAAAGCAGCATGAGCACAGAATTAGACACATTTGAAGGATTCTCTGGAGGACTGACTAACAGATTACACATGAGATTTGGCTGAGATTTGGGACAGGGGGCACCTACCTCTCCCTGACATCCGGGAGGTCTTTAGGATATGGCAGAACTTCATGGAAGATAATGGCCAAAATGAGAAGCAAAGACCTGTTGATGACATGTGGTAATTTGTGGGATGATTTAAATAGAAATGCTGTCACTCATCTCATACCAAAAATAATTAATGGATTGAATGACTAATCGCCAGATGTAGGTAGGCAGATGAGAACTTGCTATTTTTAGAATGGGAGAACATCTAGATGAGGATAGTTGAAACACATACTCATAAATCCCATATTATGACAGGTAAGTAATTAGAGCAGCCATTTTTTTTTGGGTGCAGCACTGGGAATTGAACCCAGGGTGTGCTACCACTGAGTCACATCCTTAGTCCTTTTTATTTGGAGATAGGATTTTGCTCAATTGCCCAGATTGTTCTTGAACTCGTGATCCTCCTGCCTCTGCCTCCTGAATAGCTGGGATTACAGGCATGTGCCGCACACAGACTACAGCAAGCATATTTTAATAAAAAATTAAGTACCATGTTTAAATAAAATCTTTAGTATCTGAATTATTTTGTATGGTATGTGCATAACATTGCTACACTTTTCTCATTCTTGTCTCAGTTGACAAAACCTATTTTTATTGATAAATCTTGGCATTTTGATCTCAAATTTAGCATTACAATTTGTGTTTTTTGTTTGTTTTACTAGTTTGGGGCTAAAGAACTTCTGTTTTTTTTTTTTTTTTTTTTCATGTGTTACAAAGTATAATACATACGTTAAATAAATACATTTAAAAAAAATTAGGTTCCCAATCTACCGAAAACAGAGAAAACTTTTGCAAGTGAATTGTTTGAAACTTAGAACATGTTTTCCCAAGTAAATGGTGAGGAACTAGAGAGGTAGTTTGGTAGTGAAGTGCTTGCCTAGCAAGTTCAAGGTTCTGAGTTCAATCCCTATCACCAAAAAGAAAAATAAGAAAACCATAGAGACAGTGAGGCAAATAAAGGTTTAGTTTCTATCCACTTATGAGTGTTATTTATGATTACAATGTTATTTATGATGTCAGTCTTATCTGAAAACAATGCATTTGCAATATTTTGTAGTTAAAGAAACAAGAAAAAAAATTCTTTGGTATTGAGTGAGTCGTTTTGCGTGAGTACAGGTACTTGAAGAAAAGCAGAATTTAAGGGACAAGGTTAAGAGTTTCAGGGAGATGATGGAGTTGGGGAGGGAAGCAAAGAAGGAATGGAGGAGCAGAGCACAGAGCCCTGTCCAGCTGCATTGGAGCCTGAAGCAGAAGGAAAAATGTGCCCTTATAGAATATGTATCAAAATATCCTCCCCCTGTTGAGGGGGGGATACTGGGGATTGATCCTAGGGGTGTTCTACCCCTGATTTATACCTCCAATCCTTTTCATTTTGAGGCCTTGAACTTGTGATCCTCCTGCTTCACTTCCCGGGTGGCTGGGATTAACAGATAGACACCACCACTTCTGGTTTCCTCTCATATTTTGAATCAAGTGGAAAAAATCAACAAAAGCCCTACAATTTAGAAAAATGTCTCTATATAAGGCCCCACGATGTCCCTATGTTCTCACACTGCTGTCAACCCTCATAAACCTGCCTTGTGGTGGGGAATAGTGACGATGGCGGAGTGGTGGGGGGATAGTGGGGAGCACCAGGTAGCCCAGCAGCCAGCAAACCACTGGTTCAGTATTGGAAAGGGCTGTTCCTTTGCCTAATCACATGGGTTTTGAAACAGGCCACTGGTCTTCATTTAAAATTCAGATACTATATTTCGTTCATCATGGATGTTTACCATTTTGATTTTTATATTTTGAATTTTAAAAATACTGCATCACACCATTATTTGTTGATTATGTTTATTACTGAGTGGTTTTGATGCCCCCTTATCCCTCATCTCAACCCCATCCCTGGTGGGAAGCAGTGAGAAAGGAAGCTGCAAATGCCTCCCCCCAAAATGATTCCTCCCTCCCTCACTCCCTTCCTTTCTCCTTCCCTTCTTCTCTCCCTCCCTTTCTTACTTTTTCTTTCTCCCTCTTTTGTTTTCTTGCTCTCTTTCTTTCCCTCTTTCTGCCCCCCACCCCCAACCCAAGTTGCTATCTTTTCTTACTGTGAGTCTGTGCCTCCCCCTGGTTGTTAAAGAAGACCACTGTAGGCAGGAGCCCATCAGCTACTGCAGGCTAGGAACTGGAGGGAGTACAGTACTTCTGAAATGAAAGTGGCCTAAACAGTTTGCACAAGGTTTTGAAATGCTCAATTTAAAAAATCTTGGTTAATGTAGGGCATGGTGGCTCATGCCTGTAATCCCAGCAGTTTAAGAGGATCAAAGACTCAAAGCCAGCCTCAGTCACTTAGCAAGGCCTGAAGTAACTTAAGGAGACCCTGTTTCAAAATAAAAAATTTAAAAAGGGCAGTGGGTTCAATCCTCAGTACTAAAAAAGATAAATAAATAAAAAATAAAAAGAAATGGTTAACCCTTCCACATTTCCAAGAATGGGGGCCAAGTGTGGCTGTCCTGGCTCTAGTAGCTGCCAGGCTTACATATGTTGATAAAGGCATTTGGAGGAATAAGAAAAGCTTTGAAGCAGCTTGGTAGGAAGAAGAAAAGAGATTCCTTAAAAAGGATGTATACAAGTGTGAAAAAAGATTGCCTGAGGTGGAATCAACTTGGCTGTGAGTAGCTAAGTCCATGGAAAGTTGGGGTGGGTGGAGAGACTAGGTTTTGGAAACACCATATCTGAGGAAAAAGTTGGGTGGAAAGTTATTTCGCCAGTTCTTCATCCTGGCCACCGCGTGGTGCTGTTGGTACAAGCCTGTCTTCTTCTGGACACAGCCAGGGGGCCTCAGGAACCCTGGGTGTGGAGATGAGGAGAGGGAGACTCAGAGTTCTGGCACACAGTTTTTGAATATCAGAAATTTACAAGTCAGGATATTGTAACGTGCATTTATTTGTATTTACATACAATAAATGTCTATTTTAAACTAATAATAACTTGCGGTAGATGGTTTTCGAACATTCCTAAAACAACAGCTTTTAGACTGCAGAGTACGCTGAACTTCACTGGGAAAAAAGGATGTTTTCAGCTAGACCATTTTACCTTGACAGAGAAGAAACTTCAGAACAATGTTAGAGAAGGTAATTGGAGCATTTTAATGCAATCAGAGAAATTAACAATGACTAGTTGCACAAAGATATCACTCTTCTTTTTTTTTCCTTTCCGTGCTGGGGATCAAACCCAGCAAGACTAGGCAAGTGCTCTACCCCTGAGCTGCATCCCCAGCCCGGGTATCATTATTCTTTAGTCACAGGCTGAGCACATCTGGAGTAGACTAATTGTTTTGATTGGACATTGACTGGAAGGGACTGGCAGATAAACCCCATGGATTGAAGACCCCTATTTCAGAAATGCATTTTCTATCAGAGAGGAAGTTCTTTTACATGAGTTGGGCACCATTCTGAGTACAAGGAACAAAATTCCCTTCCACATAGGTGTACTAAGTCGACCAGCTCACAGTGTTGGAGGAAGGGTGCTTGCTCACAGCACCTGAGTGCTCAGTTGTGTGGAGGCAAGAGACTAGAGTCAAGAACAGTGACATTTACACTCTAAAAAACCGTGAATGAATAAGCCGGGCGCAGTGGCGCACGCCTGTAATCCAAGCGATTTGGGAGACTGAGTCAGGAGAATCGCGAGTTCAAAGCCAGCCTCCCCAACTTAGCAAGGCCCTAAGCAACTCAGTGAGACCCTGTCTCTAAATAAAATACAAAATAGGACTGGGGATGTGACTCAGTGGCCGAGTGTCCTTGAGTTCAATCCCTGGTTCCAAAAAAAAAAAAAAAACCATGAATGATCCCATTTCCTCATTTAAAATGAGGGGAATAAATACATTGCCAAATTCAGTGAGATGAGATGTATATGAAGATATTGTTCAGAACAGATTAAAAAAAAATGGTAGACATATTTGGTAGCAATGCCTAAATAAGGAAGAACCAAACACAGGCATGAACACTATTTAGGTATGAATGGACATTCTTAAGTTGTTTCAGAAAGGAAAATGGTCAAGCAGGTTACCGCTATGGACTTGAGAGCTGGCCTATCTTGATTCCCATCCTGGGTCTGCCACTTCTTGGTTGCTTGACTTTAGGGCAAAAAATTTAATACTTTTTATCATAGTTTTTTTTTCCTAGTACTGGGGATTGAGCCCAGGGGATGCTTTACCCCTGAGCTACATGCCTACCCCTTTTTATTTTGAGACAGGGTGGCCCAGGATGGCCTCGAAATTGTGATCCTCCTGCCTCAGCTTTGAGTCACTGGCATTATAGGCATGCACCACCATGCCTGGCTGTTTTCTTTTTTTTGTCTTTTGCTTTAAAATATTTTATTGGAATCTCTTTGATAGAAGCAGGTATTCATGTAAAACAGTAAATTTAAGTGAAAACTGAAAGTGTCCCAAAATTCTAGCCAATCTTCTTCTTTTTTTTCTTTTTGGTTCTGGGGATTGAACATTTAACCACTGAGCCACATCCCCAGCTCTCTAGCCAGTCTTTTGTCCAATAAGTTGACAGCTACTCACACAGGTTAATACAGGAAAAATATAAGTTCCTAGGGTCTGGCCAACACTAGATAGAGATCAACCCTTGTGGAAAATCCACAGCAACCAGAAAGGGCTTGTACTTGTCATGGCCTGCACTGAAGTAGCAGGAATCCTTCAGTGGCATCTCAGCCATCCCAACAGTCTCCAAGGGGAAGATTCCAAACCTTAGTCTTTCAGTCATCAGGTTAGTGCAGAATCTCTGTGATCACAGAATAGTTATCAGAAAATATAAGGAAACCAGATATTTATCTTATTAAGGTCACTTTTTTTTCCCTCTACACATAGCCAAAAGACTATGGACTAAATACATGTTTCAAGTTGCCTCACCGTGGGACCTGACTATGCTCTATTTACAAATATGTTTATAAAAAGAATATTGAATCATTCTTTTGAAAAAGTTGAGCTGTTACATTGAAAGTGGAAAATTAAATATAACATTGGTTTTTCAATAGGGACCAAATTATTAATGCATTTCTGAAAGTTCCCCTTTGCCCATTCAGACTCAAGAAATTAAAACAGAGCTGGGGATATAGCTCAGTGGTGGAGTACTTGCCTAGCATGTACAAAATTCTGGGTTTAATACCTAGAACTGCAAAATAAAAATAAATAAATAAATAAGGAAATGAAATTAAATAATAAAACAATCATACACATGCAAAGAACAACTAAGAAAATATCTGGTGTATAGAAACATCATTTTCTTTTTTGCTTAGACTAGAAATAGGAAGTCTTCCACTTTCCCCACATGTATGAATATCCCAAGGATTCCTACAATTTTAGACAATGGGTCCTTTTTTAGGTCTAGTGTTTAGTATAATTACATTGTTTCACAAGCTAACCCATTCTGTCACAGAAACACCTTGCAATTAGATTTTCCTACCTGCCTGTGAAGTGTTTTGTTTTAAACCTCTCATTCCTTTCCAGTTGTTTCAGAGTGTGGACATACACATATGGAATTACTTGGCATTCTTGAGCATTCCATTTGTCATTAAGAGTTTTGATCCACAACAGGTAAACTGCTTTTTCAGAAGTGAAGGCTAGGATGTGGGAAAAGCCTGAATAAGAGGTAGGAATCTACTAGGAGGGCAAGCAACATGAATTTTTTTTTTCCTTTTCTTTTTGGTGCTAAGGATTGCACCAAAGGACTTTGCATATGCTAGGCAAGCCCTCTATCACTGAGCTACACATGAAATTTAAAACTAGAAACTTAATCATGGTAACTGGGACATTTGGCATTTCTGCACAGAAATTCCTAGGGCTCCAGAAATTACCTTCTTAACTCAGCAAGAATTCTTAAAATTTGGAAATATGGTCATCTTGCTCCACGTTCTTTTCTAATAATTAACTTACCAATTTTGAACATTACTGTTTTAAAGTCAGTAGAAATAGAAGGTAGCCATTCAGAACATCAACTTCAAAGTGAAAATTAAGTACAAGTAAACAAATAGCACACTAACATGCAATAATAATGTGGTGTGGAGAACAACCACATAGGCATGTAAAGATACAAAGGAGGCCTAGATGCCACGTGCTTGCAGTTCTGCTTTTTGTCATCAGACAGCACTGTCAGCATGTGACAGTTACAAGTTAAAGTAGTCCAGGAAGAAGGAAGGAGTGTGATTTAAGAAATTATGTTTTATAGCTTTTGTTTTTACTGAAAGATATGTCTTTTACCAAAGATGATGTCATATGGCCCTGATTAATAAACTAGAGTCACTTACTATTGGTTCATTTTGAATATAATTACTTAATTTAGCTGTCATAGTTGAGGAGTTCAATTAAATTAAGAGATTTCATGCTTTTTGGGCAAATATAATTTATTAGTGTCTCCTATCAAATGAGATTTGTGAAACTGGGTATATAGTCTTTGGGGAGCTTTACAAATATTTTTTGGTACTTGGGAGTTTAGTTACCTTGTCAGAAGGCTACTTAAACTCATTAAGACTTAGTTCTCTCAATGATTAAATGGGGAAAGTAATGGTACCTAAGTAATGGTACCTACCTCATCATCATGGCATGGTAATGATCTATCTCCACACAGCACGGAGTTTGCCCCAGATCAAGCATGGACATGGTAGCTGTGATGATGGTGATAGTGGTGGTGGTGGTGATGATGATATGATGATGATGATGGCTGTACTTTTATAAAGACCTACCTGCCTTTCTTTTTGTTCTTCATTTGATACAAGGGATTGAACCCTTACCACTGAGCTACATCCCCAGCCTTTTGTATTTTTAATTTTGAGACAAGGTCTCACTGCAATGTTGAAATTGGACTTGAACTTGGGATCCTCTTGCCTCAGTCTCTCGAGTTGCTGGGATTACAGCTGTGTACCACCACAGCTTACCCATCCTTTTTCGAAGTAGACAGGAATATAAATAAATAATCAAAAAGTATGGATTTTGTGTGAATGTGTTTTTTAAAATATTGTTCTTTTTCTATGTTTTTATCCAGAAAAACCTTAAACATGTGATTGATCAGTGGGCTCAGCTGATTTCATTACAAAGTGCTTCATCAATCTTTTATCTAAGGACTTCAGCATGCATTGATGACAGTTTGATTAGATCTGTCATTGCATTAAGGACTGCATGATAGTGATTTTCTCTTTTTATTCTTTCTCCTACATTTATTAGCTGGAATTCTATGAGGAAGAACTTTCCCCTCATTAGCAATTTGGTAACCCTGGAAAAACTATTTGCAAAAATATTTTTAAATACTTGTTTTCTTCTCATTTAAAAAAAAACTGATATTCTGAGTAATGTTTGTACACTAGAAACCTCCAACTATTTTTTGTTTGCTTAGAATTAGTATAAAGTTATAGATTTTATGCATTCCTGAATTTTAATCCATTGAAGTTGTTGTTCTGTTTGACACTTACTTTGCTCCACCTTAAGACCAATGTGGGTTCCTTTCCGGTTGGTTGCCATTTCCTTTTAACAAGGGTCCCATTGGCTTACATAAACCTGGGACATTTGTCTTGATAACTTTCTTATTAGCTAGAAAGATTCCCCAGTCTTATATTGTGGAGTTCATACTCCAGACTTAGAATCCATGACTTTTCCATGGATATTTAGTTCTTTTTAAAGAAAAATGATATTTAGAGACCACAAACTGAGCTTAGGGTTACTCATTTCTATTGTGTTGTTGTTCCTAGATCTTTTTGATTGACAGCTTTTGGTTTCCCCTTTGGTGCTTGGGATTGAACCCAAGAACTTGTATATGCTAAGCATCCCTGAGTGACACCCCCTGCCTCTAGAGCTTTTCTTTTTGTTAAAAGAATAAGAAACACAAGTGTATGTTTCCAAGTCCAGTTTAAGCTTACAGAATTTTTCCTTGATTTGATGTTTATGTCTATTTTCTCTTACACTGAAGAGTTAGGCTTCTAATGACAGTAGCATATGTACTTATTTGTTTTAGTTTTAGATACACAAATAATAGTGATGGGTTCAGTCTATAGTACCCGACAATATGGCACCCTAGCAACTGAGAAAACAGCAGAAGCAGGAAGGTTGCTCTTACTTTCCTCTTCCCCCTCTCCCCTGAAGCAGGACATAAAACCTAACTGATCTTCCTCTAAAGTGGGTTATAATACTTAATTCTAGAGGTAACCATCCTCTACCCAGAGGAAGGGAACATCCCTATCCTTAAAGACACAGAGATACCAAGAAGAATCTGAACAAATAGGTTGTGCTAAGTTCCCCGCAGTTTATTAACCATCAGACCAGAGTCCCTTTTATCATCCAGTCATATTTCTTCCCAACTGTCCACTTCATCAAACTTAGTCTAAACATACACAGACTTCCCTATTTCTTTGAGTCCTCGTGTGTGAAGGCTCCCATGTCTCATAAACTTACATTAAATAAATCTGTATGATTTTCTCTTGTTGATCTGTCTGTTATTAAAGCAGCTTCAACCATGAAATTAAGAAATAGAAGAGAAATCATTTCTCCTCTACAATAGAAATAATAATAATGGTAATATTGCCACTATTGGTAAAATTGACTGCATTTTATGTCCCCTCATTTCTTTGCCACAAAATGTAACAACACACTATAAACATTGTTCTGCATTTTGCTTTTTCCCTTAATATATTTTGGGGATCACTCTATGTCAGTATATAACAATCTCACTCCTTTTTTACAGTTACATATTTCTCCACTGTGTGGATGTATATGTTATTTTTACTGCTTCTAACACAAATTTTACATTGTTTCTCATGTTATTATCTGTTGAATGCCTGTGATAATCTACGTATTCTAAAAAGTTATAATTAGACCATAATTCTTACTATTTTGGCTAAGTTTAATAAAGATAGAAAACCCACACGCAAAAGGGAAAAAATACATACTCCCTGCTAAATATAGAAGTTAGAAGGAAAAATGACTCAAAAAATGTGATAAATGGAGAAGGTTACCTGAATTTGTCAATAATATGATTTTACTGCTAATTTAAAAATGGCTAGCATTTGTCTTAAGGTAATTCCCTGAAAAGAAAGCCTAAATAAAAAGTAGGAGGAGGGTGCGGCATGTGCAGTCCCAAGAGAGGTGAGGGCAAAGGAGAGAGCAAATGAATGGAGCATGTTTCTGAGTTTTGGCTCCCCAGCTCCTGCTGGTTTCATCATGATGGAGTGTGCTCCATGGGTCTCCTGCACTTCTGAATTGTGTCACCTGGCCTTTCCAGGACTTTGCTGAAGCCAGAGCCTCTGTTAGTCCACTTAGGGTGGTGGGCAGGCACAAGGGTCTCTCTCTTGCGTGGGGGCTCTTGTTCTACAACAGTGGGAGGTAACAGCAATAGTGGACCTTCCTCCCCAGGGCCATGTTGATCTGGAGTGGCACATGAACTGGGTTTGAAGCAGAATTGAAAAGGAAATATCTAAGTCTTCTGTCCTTGTTCAGACATCGTTGGTAACAAAAATTATTATTTTGGACACAGAGCTAGAAAACACCTTAAGAATTCATCTGATACTTTTCCTTAACTTTAAGCAAGACCAGGAATTTATTAATTTTTGAAAATTCTGAAGAATATTTCACAATTTCCCTTTAGTTGCCCACCTAGTATCTAAACAGCAATTTAAATTTTTGAAATATCAGGCTAGGCAGGTGCAGCAGTACGTGCCTATAATCCCAATGACTTTGGAGACTGCGGCAGGAAGAATGCAAGTTCAAGGCCAGCCTCAGTAACTTAGTGAGATTATGTCTCAGAAAAAATAAAAATAAAAAGGGTTGGAGAGGTAGCTCAAAGACAAAGCACCCCTGGGTTCAATTGTGCCAATAAATAAATAAATAAACAAATAAATAAAATAAATCAGATTATTCTATTCTAGTATACTTGTTACTTGATGCGTAATTCCCTTGGCTAATAATGATACTGATCATTTAAAAATTCTAAAATTTAGGATAATTAGAGAAAGGTTAAAAAAATTATCCTAAACCTGATCTAGAATGTACCTTTTATTTAATGAAATTCATAATCTCTTTTTAGGAAGAAACTGGCATTTCTGATAAAATGTATTATAATCAACATTTTGATAAATTCTAGTGGAGTTAAACATTCTAGTTTCCTGTTCTCTGTTAATTGATTGTTGGTTAAAAGTATAATAGTTTAAGCTTATTTTGAAAATATTTTCTCTTTATTAGTGAAATTAGTCTCCTTTTTATGAAATGTGAATCTTCAAAGTGGTTCTTTTTTGAAATAAAGTTTAAATATATATTCATAATTAAATTATTGGAAAGTTTTAAAAAAAACTGTTGTGAGGTTCAGATATCAAACATCCATAATTAAAAAAAAAATTTGCAGTTGTAGATGGACGGCATGCCTTTATTTTGTTTATTTTTTTGTGGTGCTAAGTCTTTAACCCAGTGTCTCACATGTACTGCTAGACAAGCGCTCTGCCACTGAGCTACAGCCCCAACCCCAAACATCCATAAATATCATTGTGACAATGCACATGACTCGTGTGTGTGTGTGTGTGTGTGTGTGTGTGTGTGTGTCCTCCTTTCTGTCTCACACTGTGAGTGATACATTATAATAGGAAAAATCTTAGGAGTCTATCACAGAAAAAATTCTGTTCATCTGGGCACAGTGGCACACGCCTATAATCCTAGCAACTCAGGAATCTGAGACAGAATTGCAAGTTTGAAGTGATCCTGGATAACTAAGCGAGACCCTCAGCAACTTAGTGAGACACTGTCTCAAAAATAAAAAATAAAAAGGACCAGGGATGTGTAGCTCAGTGCTGAAATACTCCTGGGTTAAATTTCCCATACCAAAAAATAAACATAAAAATAAATTATAAAATAAGTTTTGTTCAAAAACTGAAGAATGCAAACCAGTTTAAGCCAGATTACTGGTCATGTCAATATTAACATAGTACTTTACATATATAAAAGCATTATATTTATGTGGGAGGAAGGAAGAGGAAAAGGAAGGAGAGAAAGAGGGAAGATGTTTCATGCAAATTCCTCTCTCCACCATTGGCTTACGTCATTACCAGTACGGTATAAACAACATTGGTGCTCATCACACACTGTTGGAATGAATGAATGAATGACCACTGTCTAGGACTATGAGATACACTGTTGCTCGGAGGCAAAGAGATGAAGTAGACATCCTCAGCTTTCTTCCTGTTCTCATTCTATGGTTTTGTGACCACTAAACATTGGCTCAGTTGCAAATTTGTTTTAAAAGTCAGAAAACCAAAATGCTTGCAGATTAAAAGCAGGGAGAAAAAACTTCCTCAGTGTATCTGCTTTAGTACCAGGAAAACCTAATGAATATCAATATCACTATCAATGATATCATGTAAATATCATGACATGGATAAGTAATGTGAATTCATAAAAAGTATGTATACCAACAGCACTAACTTGTGGCTGGAATAAGAATTTTAACTGTGCCCAATTTTATTCTCTCCGGTCCTAGCTGCCTTGTTTTCGGTTGTGCATATGTGGATGCAAGCAGCTGCCTTTCCGATGTCCGGCTCCTTGCACTGATAAGAGAAACTGCTGAAGTCATGAGGCTGCTCCAGGCAGAGCCTCATGTGAGTCATATGAAAGCTCCACACTGCTGACCTCTGGCAAAAAGGGAGTGAAGGAGGACAGGAGAAGCCGAGGGGGAGAGGTTCAAGTGCGGGTTTTCTCCTTGAACCTGGAAGACTATGGGTCAAGAGCTGTGTGCTAAGAGCCTACAGCCTGGGTGCAGCTGCTATCACCGTTCCGAGGGAGGCGAGGCACACAGCTGTCGGAGGAGTCAGCCTGTGACCAGAGAGGCTGCATTCCAGGTATCTGTATCCCAGGAGGAGCATCTTTCTCTATTGATAAACCAAGAAGGTCAGACAGACGCTCCCTGTCTGTAGCAGGGGTCTGATTCCTTCTGCGGTAGGTCGAAACCCATAAAAAGAAAATTCTATTAAAGTCACAGAGAATTTATGGCTGTAGTTATCAATTGTGGGGATGTGCTTGTAAACCAGAAGAAAAAAGTAATCCTTGACTTTGGGCTGCACGAAACTCCCCTTAAATTGTGGAAAAAGTGGTTCTTCTCTTGAAATCTCCAAGGTACTAACTACATTGCAGAGCTGAACAGCTGCAGTATTGGTTTGCGGTGGATTCAAAATTTCAGTAATTAGCTCATGTCTATCAGCCCTGCCTGTGCTAGAGGACTATTCCTCTAATGTGATAAATTACATAGACATGCGTGTGGGGCAGGGGAGGCTGAGTTAGAGAAAAAATGGAAAACATGTATCAAGGAGATTCAGATTAACCTAAGCATTAAAGAAAAATGTATTCAAGTAAAGAAAGATTGTAGTATTTCCACAGATGATACCCTTAGGTTGTTTTTTTGGATCTGACCTTCAGAAAGGTGCCTTCTGGGGTTTAGGGAGAACCTTAGTCAACATTTGAACAGTGAGAATTAGGCAAATAAAGAAAAAAACAATGGTTTTGGCAGCCGCTGATCTTGACTTTGCATAGATTTTATTCATGCGCTTTCTTTTTTCTCTAGCTAACAGACCTAAAAGAAGCATCAAGCTCCATGACTTCATTTCACCCCAGGGGAGTACAGGCTGCTGGTGCCCGGAAGTTTGAGAGTAAAAGGCCACGGAGTAATAGCGATTCTTTTCAGGAGGAGGATCTGAGGCAGGGTTTTCAGTGGGTGAGTGAGCCACTGACGTTGATCAAGAAGAATTTAATGTGTGCTTGTCCCAGGAACCTGGTCCTCAACTTCCAGGGCCATTACTGAGTGGGCCTTCCCAGGTACACTCTGGCAACGCTGTTTCCCTTTAGGGGGAGAGGAGTCAACACTAAAAAAAGTGCTCTTTCTGTCTTTTCCACCTCTCATCCCTCCCCTTCCCTTCAAGCAGAGGAAGAGCCTCCCTTTTGGGGCAGCCTCATCTTACTTGAATTTGGAGAAGCTGGGCGAAGGTTCTTATGCTACAGTTTACAAGGGGATTAGCAGGTGAGTTACTCACAGTTACAGGAGACTTTAAAAGATGAGGGCTCCACCCCCCTCTTTTTCATTATAAAGTCAGATGACACATCACAGAAATTCACAGCATTTGGAACCTGTATACGATGCCAGGGCCAACAGGGAAAGGTATGTGATGACTTAAATAGCTTGAAAGAAAAATAAACCTGCCCTACTCCAATTAAAACCAGCTCACTAAAATGTTTATCAGCCTTTCCTCTCTTTTATTCAATTAAAAGAAAGTAGACTTTCTCTACTATTGACCAAAAAGAATAATTACTGCCTGGTGGGGAACATGATTGGTAAGGTATTTCCAGAGAGTTTTTCATATGTAAGTCACAAGGATAAGTTTGCAATTGTAATTTATTGAATTTGCTGCTTCATCTTCCATCTTGCCTTCATATAAAGATCTGAAGTTGGTTTCTGCAATGTATAGAATATGCAAAAAATGATAAATTCTGAGTTTTCTACACTTGCAAAATATGCAAATGACTGGAGAATAAAAATACTGCTTCTCCAAGGCAATTACCCATTTTGGAAAACTGAATTCCATTGCCTTTTAGGGTGGGAAAGTTGGAAGATCTTATTTCTTTCATTTATGTTACTCTGATGGAGAAAAATAATGGCTTAATAGTGGTTAAATGTTAATTTTAGAAATGTAAATACTACAAAACTAAATACTTATTATTTATCTTAATGGTTTGTGATTTTTATGATTTTTTTACTTGTTAAAATAAGACTGTAAGGGAAATACAGTTTTAAGTATATTGTATAGAAGCAAAATTTAATTCATGTCTGTAGATTATCCTAGGAATTGATATAAAAAATCTCCTTCAAGAAATTCACCCCGGGCATAGGATGAAAAGTGCATTGGAAATATGTGTTCAAGTGCAAAGGGATATAAGCAGAGGTGTACAGCTCACTTAAGGATTTATGATAGAATAAATAAAAATCTGATCACAAATAGTCATCAAGGCAGAACGGGGTAAATAATCACCATAGTGTGAAATTGTATGCAGCTGTCTTCAGTATGAAGTAGATGTACTAATATGAAAAGATGTCCAGTATTTTAACAGAAAAAAAGCAAGTTACTGAACAATACATACTCTTTGATCCCTTTTAGAAAAAAAGCACTCAGATGTATTATACATATATAGATTTGTATGTACATAGAAGAGTCTGGGGAAATACACAAGAGATTAGTTTTTTCTGGTGGTTGAAATTGGAGCAGGGAAACAAAGATCCCTCTTAAACTTTTCCTTTTATTCCCTACCACAAAGGCATTATATTTATAATATAAAAATATGTTCAAAGATACGGTGTAGATAGATGCCAAAAGGTCATTTGATAAATTCAACATCAATTTCTAGTTTTTAAAACACTGAACAAAACAGAAATAGAACAATAATTTCTCATTACGATGAGGGATATTTCAAATCAATAGCACACACACTTTTCTGTTAAATTATAGAGACTCTGCTGTTAAGATTGAAATAAGGCAAGAATGACCATTATCCATCTTTTTTTTTTTTTTTTTTGTGGTGCTGGGGATTGAACCCAGGGCCTTGTGCTTGCAAGACAGGCACTCTACCAACTGAGCTATATCCCCAGCCCCCATTATCCATCATTGATAAAAAAAAAAATCAAAAATCATTTTTGTATATGATACCATTATCTCCCTAAAAAAACAGAATCATCTAAGAAACTATTAAAAATAATAAGAAAAAGTGATCAGTTACAAAAATCAGTATATACTTACCAAAGATGTCATGTATTAGAAATGACTGTTTAGAAAATATGGTAGGGAAAATTACCTTGGTAATAGCAACAAAAAATGTGATGAATAACATTAAAAAATGGGAAGGATTTATATAAAGATTTACTAAGGAACATAAAAGACTTAAAGAGTCAGTCATTCATTCATTCTACTAAAGTTTATTAAAATTTTTCTATACTGTAATATTTATCACGTACCACACACTACTTAAGCTAATAAGAATACATTGAGAAGCAAAAGAGACAAATCTCCCTGCTCTATGGAGTGTGGTGGGGTGAGATGACCAAAGAACAAATCAGTAGAATCCTGAGTTTGTTGAAAGGTGAAGAGTGCTGTGGAGAATGAAAATGGCCTGCACGGCGGTGCACACCTGTGATCCCAGCTACTCAGGAGGCTGAGGCAGGAGGAACAGCCTGGGCAATATAGCCAGGCCCTGTCTCAAAATAAAAAAGGGCTGAGGAGGTGGCTCCATGGTAGAGCACCCCTGGGTTCATCACCCACTACTTCATAGAAAAGAAAAGGAAGAAACAGGGAGAGAGACGGCCAGAGTTGGGTGTTGGATTGCCATTTTAAATAGCGCCCCCAAAAGAGGCCTGACTGAGAGGAAACACTTGAACAGGAAACCTGATGGAGGCAAGGAGTCAGCTGCACTGTGGAAGATTGCTCCCAGCAGAGGAGGTTGCTGGGAGATTGCAAGTGCAACAATCCCTGAGGCAGAGTCAGCCCAGGTATTTGGAAGGGGCCGTGGATAGGAATGAGGGCAGGCAGGAGGTGGTATGTGTGCACCAGGGGACTGCATAGATCTTGTACAATGACCAGTCCAGGGACTGTTTAAGTGTAGGGAATTAGAAATTCTAATTGTGGGGCTGGGGGTGTGGCTCAGTGGTAGAGCACTAGCCTAGCATGTGTGAGGCACTGGGTTCAATCCTTAGCAATACATAAAAATAGATAAATAAAATAAAGGGCTGAAGTTGTTGCTCAGTGGCAGAGCACCTGCCTGGCATGTGTAAGGCACTGGGTTCGATCCTCAGCACCACATTAAAATAAATAAATAAAAGGTATTGTGTTCATCTCCAACTTAAAAAAAATTCTAGTTGTGCAAACATGTCAGTAATTCTCTAACTTCTAATCTGATGTATTCTAGATACAGTCAATTCTTGGGGGACTAGACCCCTTCTGACACCAAAACCCATGAATGCTCAGGTCTCTTATATAAAAGGGTGCAGTATTTGAGTATAAACTAATACCTAATACAATGTAAATATTATGCAAGAATGTGTTACATTGTATCTTTTAAGGAATGACTAGGAAGAAGTCAGTATGTGTTCAGTACAGACAAATTTTTTCCCCAAACATTTTTTTTTTCAGTCTGCCCAATGTTTATTTTTATCTTGCATCTCATCCTCACCCTTCAATAAATTTTCAATCTGCAGTTGTTTAACAGATGTGGAACCCACAAATACAGAGGTCCAACTATATATTCAAAATTACAATAATTAAAATTATGTAGCACAAGTATCAAAGAAACATGGTTTTGAAAAGTCCAAAACAGGTACAAATCCAAGTATCACTAAAATATAACCATGGAGGATTACAGAGTTTAATTGAAAAAGAAACATACAAGAACTAGAAGAAAAGATAGGTGGACTCTGGGTAACTCAGGCTAGAAAGTCTGTGTCTAACATTCGAATCAGAACCCATGAGGGAAGATAGGAAGTGTCCATGGTGCCCCATATATCCAAGTATGTTCTAGGGAGCCCCAGTTCTGAGACACCTTAATAAATGTTTCATTGAACCAGTTGTGGCCAGATCAATATGGGCAACCCTAGAACAAAACCAGATTCGATTCTTTATTATAGATTCTTTCAGCATTTTAAAAATGTCAGTGTATATTGTGACCTTCTAAGACCAATAATGAAGACTAAAAAAGCATATAGCATTCTCTAAACATATTTGACTAAAAAACTTTTCTTGGGGGCTGGAGTTGTGGCTCAGTGGTAGAGCGCTTGCCTAGCAAACATGGGATCTTGGGTTTGATCCTCAGCACCACATAAAAATAAAATAAAGGTATTGTGATTTTAAAAAAACAAAAACTTTTCTTGGGGGAGAGTGGTGTAGAATTTTACAGAACCAGGCTCTAAGTAGAACTCTTTGGAAAACACTGAATGTTATGAAAATCTTTTTAAGTTCAAAACTTTAGGGCTAGGGATGTAGGTCAGTGGTAGAGCACTTGCCTAGCATATTTGAGACGCTGGGTTCAATCCTCAGCACCACAAAAATAAATAATAAATAAATAAACCTTCAAAGACATTATAAGGCAAATTAAAACAACTGGTGAGAAGTATATGCCAAATTTCAATATAAAAAGTGGCCAATTTAGGGAAAGCACAAAAGAAATAGAAAAGACTTATGAAAACTCAGTTCTATAAGTAAAGAAATTCAAATGTGATCACATTTTTTACATATCTTATCAGCCAAAATGTGAAGATGAAAGCAAAAAATCCAAAAACAACCACACAAAACTCACTTTGGTGAGGATGTGCCAAAATGACATGGGAGCCAAATGAAAGAGCTTTCAAAGGACAAACCTGCAAAAATTTAAGAAACAAAGTAATATTGAATTATAACCCAAACAATAAAATAACTATGAGTCCATACTGATTTAAGTAAATGGTTCAATAAATTAATGAATAGGAGAAATAAATCTCCCAAGCAGAATTCCAAACAGTTCTCAAGGAGGTAGATCATAGCTCCCGATTCCTTGCGTGTAGTGACATTCATCTTGAAGTCCAGAATGGAAAGGGGAAAGAAAGAATGACTTCCCAGGAGAGAAACCTGACAAATCCTACCTCAGTCAGGAGATTAAGGTCCACACCCAAGGACATAAGTCACGGGCAATAGGTATCCTGAATGTGACATTAACATGGCTCCTCCCCACACTCATGATCCCACACTGATCATAAAAAAGGCAGAGCCGAGCGCAGTGGCACGCCTGTAATCCCAGCACTTGGGAGGCTGAGGCAGGAGGATCTCAAGTTCAAAACCAGACTCAAATAAAAACAAAAAACAAAAAACGAAA